>JAFIDM010003189.1:5172414-5182734 GCA_023159025.1 Thereuonema tuberculata | reverse complement strand
AAAGGATATTTAATCAGTCATGTTTAGAACCTTTAATGTTTCTAGATAAAGATTTTTATGTTTATCTCGTATTCATGTAATTCAGAAATAAATGTAGTCCATATAAGAAAAAAAAAATAAGAATAAGTAATAGTTTATAACAGTTGACCTAAATAAAAACCTTGTAAGTATTAAAATACAAACTTGTATTTAGTTCTAACAATTTTAGCATACGCTTTTATGTACGGGTAAAGCTATGTAATCAGCCGAATTGAAGATTATTATTTTTATATTTCTTAATAAAACAAACTGATTAGGGTTTTGAATAAAAAAAAATTGCCAAAATACAGTGACGTAGCTTCGTTTTTGGCGCTGGAAGAGTAACTAAATACTTAGCCGGAAGGACGGAGATTTTTATTTCTCAATCAAAACAAGAAAGAAAAAAAAGACCCTATTTTTTGCAATGTTACCATCCAGTCAGAACCGAAATTACATAGATGAGAACTTAGTGGAATTTAAGGAATTTGTATAGAATTTATTGATTTGTTTTCTCAATTGTTTTTGATATGATTTTGAAAAAATAATAAATTTTGTTACAGGGGCTGTCCAAAAAGAACTCGATAAAATTTCAACTTAAATTGAAACTTCCTTCCTTCAAAATACTTCCCTCCTCTCTTTAGACATCGCTGTCAACTTTTTTCCCATTTCTGGAATGCATCCTAGAGCTCGTTTTGTGGAATAGCTCTGAGGTCATGTAGCGAATTTTCTTCTATCTGTTCTGTCGCTAAAAATAGGCGACCTTTTAGGATGGATTTCTGTTCGAAAACAAAATAAATCCGTAGAACCAAATCTAGGTAGTAGAAGTGTTGCAGAATCAGTATCATGTCGTGTTTTGCTTAAAACGCTCGGATATGAAGCGACCACTTGAGCAAGTGAGTTGTCACGGTGTAGCATCGAAGTCTGGCTTCATGAGGCCTCTTTCATCGCATTATCTGTCTCAAACGATTCATGACTTTCAAAGAAAACTGTCCGTCTGCTCACGTGGAACAAACTATTTACGAACATTATCCTTTCAATCAGAAAAGACGATCACCATAAAGACTTCAGGTTTGATGGAATTAAAGTGCTTTTTTTTTTAAACGCTGGGACGATTTTTCCAGCCATTGCAACGATTACGCTATTGTTTCAGCGTCCTCGTTTCATCACTTGTTATTAAATGTTTCGCAAAGCTTTCATTAGTTATATATATCAGAACGATCTATAACTGACTATACGCTTCGCTTTTCGCTCAACTGTGAAACGCATCTGATTTTTGCTCGTTTGTGGCACAAATTTTGCATCAATAGTATCGTATGTATTTGCACTTTTTCTGTGAAAATTGCATGGTACTTTTACTGATGCCTACTGCAGTTAGGACAGTTAGCCATCATTTTCACGAATAAAAACCCGCAATTTCTTGACGTGATCATCGTCCATTGATATGGAAAGACGTCCAAATGTCTTCAGTGCTCAATTTCAAACATTGAGACCATTGATAACATTATGTACGGCTTAAACAATCTCTCCAGATGCTGCAATATCTGAAATGTTGGTAACAGTTCGTCAATTTCACTTGGAATTTCGAGCAAACACGTTGCTCTTCAAGATACTTCATATTTCGGCCATAATAAACTAAAGTTCACCCCTATCGCAGTTGACTCGTAGGCATCTATTTAGGAAGTTCGGTTTCTTTTTGGACAGTCCTGGAGATTATTACTGTAATTCTTCAAAACAACACTTACATTTTACAGCATTGGCGATTGTGACGGATGAATTGGTGACCCCCAATTCATAAAGTGAATGAGAGGAGCAGCAATAGACAACCAAGTAACACAGCTCGGCTGTAACCCAGGTGGCCAAAACATCAACCAGATCATAAGCATTGTCACTGAAATGAGGAATCAAGTTGATGAATTCTGTTTCTGTTTCAAGCATTAGCCAATAGATTTCAGCAATAGGACTGGAATTGTTTACTTCGCATCTTAATTCAAGCAATGTGTGAGAGTATGCTGGGACAACGTCACCTGTGACATTTTTACCCTTCCAATAAATAGATGGTTTAGTCGGTTCAACTACAACATTCATTAAAAAAGAGGAGATATAATTACACATAAAATAATCATAACCAAATTTATTCATAAATAAAAACGACTACCAAATAATATTTTGCCAGTTTTTGTACTAAGAGTGCGCCCTTCTTGTTGCCCAGAATAAGAAAAAAATATACGAAAAATGACAAACATTCATCAATAGTATATTATTATCGGTTCTATTACTTGTTGTAGTCAAGCATTATAGTAAATAATGAACTACTGTAGTTAACTCATGATGTCATGAGTTATTTTTAAATCATATATAAAAAAATATTGAAATGTATATATTCTAGACCTGAAGACGATTCCTGACCAATAGGACGCCAAAGGCCTCGTCTATTTCTCTTTTAACGATGTGGGAAATACCCCAGAGTCTCGTTTGCAGTAACTTCGCCCATAGTCCATTAGGACTACAAGGATCCATTTAAATAGGTTATTCTCCAATACCTAGACTATAACAGTCACAATACTTTATAAATAGTATAAAAAATATAGAATTTTGCTTCTTAAAGCTTCCATAGTACCATTCGAAGACGTTCATATTCGATTGAATTCTTCAATTGAGTTACTCAATCAACAACAACTTACAATAGACGTGCGTGACCTCAAACGCTGAGAACCGCACGAAAATATGCTTAGAATATAAATCGCTCATCCCAAAAACAGTGAGTATGATTCATTTCCATGCTAACCTCAGCTGTTGTCTGCTAGCGCACTTTGAAGACCTGCATTTTGAAAACTGAATAGCTGTGCAATACTATCAGATCAGTAGGAAAACTTTGATGTTCAGATAGCGTAATTATTTTAAGCATAGGGAAATATAGCAATATACTTACGACATTGAAATGTGGTTTGTTTTTTTTTGGTCCTACTATATCGATATTTTATTTCTTCGCGTTACCAAAGTTCCTCTCTTGGACCTTCAATAGGTGATCATTCAAATGTCTCTCGTGGTAAGACGTGCAGTTTTGCATGAGAATGACTCATACCACTGTTTTTGACATGAGCGATTTATATTCTAAGCAAATTTTCGTGCTGTTCTCAGCGTTCGAGGTCACGCACTTCCTTTGTTAGTAGAAACCATAGAAAGCTTAAAAAGAACACACAACCGCAATATATTTGTCATTCACCTCAAAAAGCGTTTGCTATAATGAAAGAAAGTTAGCCGTGTAAAGAAATATCTATAGTTCATAATCATGCCTAGAAGCCCACATGATAGTATTTATTCAAAATATGAATAAAAGAAATTATTAAGTAAAATTGCTGATAAAAAAATAAAGCTTATATTTGAATTTAAGTTGTATGTCTTATACGAAATTACAAATATACAATACCTCATTACTTTTACATTCATTCTCGAACAGTTTACAACAGTTTTCAACAATTGATGTCGTTATGATATCTGGAATGATTTATCCATGACTATAGCCACACACCTTTTGTAACTTCATAATCTGAACAATAAAGATGTCATGAGACTCACTTTTGATGCAGAATATTTTCTTAACTTGGTTTGAGTTGAAAGCTTTCATCGTAAAGATATTTGTTAAATTTAAACGGAACATTATTTTTAAAAAACAAAAATCATATAAGATAGCACGCTTAAATATTTTATGTCTTTACACGTTTTCCGTTATCTTCATTTTTTATCATTAATTTTCTTACCTTCAATTGTCAGTAGAACAGGCTCTGATCGTAATCTACCCATCATGCAATTCCAAAATCCAAAATCCCTTTCTTTGCTGGCAACAGGAATATCCAGAGTGGAAACCGTTTTTCCATTTTTCACCGTGGAGTTTACTTTATATGAAGACATTAAATTAACTGTAAAACCATTCAGCTGCCATAAACAGAATGTTTCTTCATGAGTCATTTCACAAACGAACTGATAGCTGAGTCCTTCGCGAACCTTATGGGAAGATATTACAGCTGGATCTCGAATCATCTCTACACAAAAGAGAATAAAAGAAAAATCATCAAAAATAGATCTAACAGGAAAGTTGATATTAGAAAGAGTCAAATGTGATAATCAGAATCATTCTTAGCAGTCTAGAAACAGAAGTGTCTAGAACACTAACAAGGTGGAAAGTTATTTAATACATTCAAAAAACACTGAGTTATCAGCCGCTCCCTTTTCTCATTCAAGGACATACAGGAAAAAAATGTGAAAGTTGTATCGACCCGTGTTCTTAAATGTGCATACCAAGTTTGAATAAGATTTTATCTAAAACTTATTAGAAGTATAGACATACACAAAGACTTCTATATTTTCCTACGAAAGAAGACTAAGAATGCCAAAGAGTAAATGAAAGAAAAATATGAAATGATGCATTCAGAATCAGAATTACAAACTACCAGTGATCATTTTATGTGATTGGTTAATTTCATTAGCTCAGTTTGGAAAGAAAGCAGCATCGATTCAATTGAGATGCCACAGGAAATGCCACTCACGTTTCTTCAGTACAGTTTCATATTGAAAACAAAATCCCATACATCAAAGTGACTAAGAAAACTGGAACAGACAATGAATCAAGTGAAGCTTAAATGTAGAGGTATGTGCGCTTTAACATTCTAGTTCCGTTCCGTCCAACAGGACATTAGGCGAAATGGACGTAGTGAGAGCATCAAACAAACTTATGTACTGTGTCTGTACTATGCTGCCCCAATTGTCAACAATCCCAACTAACTAATACAGCAATAATATGATTAAAAAATATTATGGCCAGACACACAATGTTAAAACTAAAAATATATTTAACAATTTAAAACAACATGACCAGGTTGCCATTGATACAAGCCAATTAATTTAGAAATGATATTTCAGAAAGATATAGAACCGGCTGATATAGGGGAAATAATCAATCAAATAGGCTAATTTTTATGAGGTGATGTAGCGACCTCAAGCGACAGGCTTGAGTAGTAATTCAGAAACGTAATGCTGAAATACATCTGACATCAGACCAGAGAAGTAGTCATCTCAATCTAGAAAAATGGGCTTGAATTCAATGGAGTTGCAACAACCTGAAAAAAAAAAAAGAAAAGAAAGTGGTAAGGGGAGTGGCAGGGGGGTAATGAAGTTCTGTTTATTCACTAATAATGTTCCTATCTTGTTTAGGAAATCTGTATTGAAATATATTTGCGGAAATTGTATCATTGTAGAGACTCGGATTGAGACTCTTTACACTTCCTTAGCTAATCTTTAATTTCATAGAACTGAATTCGCTATATTTATCATTCATGAAATATTTGCAGAGCATGAAATATTTATAGAGAACAGGCTAAACGTTTTAAAAATAAAACAGAAGTCTTACCTAAATGTACATTTCCCAAAGAAATCGCTCTAGATTGTTTTCGTTTTTGCTCCCAGCTGCTGGAAAGGAAAGGATGAGAATTGCTTTTTGGTATGTGCGGGCAGTAGCCTAGAGGTAATAGAACGTAGAAGATCCATCCATGGCAGAGGTCCATTGATACAACCTTCCCCTTATACATATGAAGAGAAGGACGTAAAGTGGGGCATGACTAATCGTTTAGCTTTCACAGAATAACTCCGTACAAAATATGATAACCGAGTTACTGTTTGTCGTTTTATGAATAAACAACAATAACTATTTCTATATCAACTGCATTTTCTTCTTCAAAGACTTTCATTTCTCTTCAGTTAATTGAGAGAAAGACATTTGAATTGACCAAAATAATGGAAATAAACAGTAACATTTTTAATCATACTTTAAGAACCTTGTTAAGTAGAAAGAAGAAGAAAGTATATGATAGGTGGAACAATATTTCAAGAAATTTACAACACACAGAGATTATGTATGTAACCTGAGCAAAAGAAAACTCGAGAAGGATGAAATGAACATTTTAAGCAAAGGGGTTAATTTCCAGTTATCTGAGAAAAAGAATTTTATAAACATGTTTTTGGACATTGAAAAATGTAGTAAAAGAATTAATAACAAAGCACATGTAACAGAAATTCTATGTAACATTGGTAATGATTTGTCCTGCACAAATATGAATAGAAAACAAAGGGACATTTTGAAAACATTACAGAATGATAAAAATGTTAGGTTCTTAAAAGTTCACAAAGGCAATAGATTAGTGTTGATGGATGAGCAAGAATACCTCAGTAAAGTTAATGCTATATTAAAAGAGAAAGAATTTCAAGTGATCAACACTAATCCTAATAATAAACTCAATGAGGAGGTTAAACAGAAAATTTTACAAATGAAAAAAGATTATATAATAACGTACAAAGAATATGATGAAATCACTAGCAATATGGCAAGAGATCCATCATTTGAACCCAGACCTAAGTTACATAAAGAAGGCGTTCCTATGAGGCCAATTATCAATTCATTCGGCTCACCACTGCAAAATTTGGCTAGATTCATGAACAATTTTCTTAATAAGTTACCTACTATAAATAGCAATATAATAGTAAAAATTACTGGTCAAGCGGTAAATAAATTGAAAGTTTTTAACGAGAATAACAATAGGAAATTTAGGCTTTTTTCATTAGATGTAGTTAGTATGTACACTTCTATACCAGTTAGAAAAACACTTGAAATGATAGAAGAAATGTGCGATCAAAGTCCAGAAATTCGTTTGAGCAACAAGATAAAAAAAGAACAAGTGATAGAAATACTGGAGCTAATATGTTTTAATTGTTTCTTTAAATTTAACAACAAGTGGTACAAGCAAAATGTTGGCTTTCCAATGGGTAGCCCGGTATTGGGAACCCTAGCAAACATATTTTTTAACAATTTTGAAACCAACAACATAATCACATGGAATAGGAATGAATTAGACTATATAAGGTATGCAGATGACATAGTAATAATATGGAGAGGTACGTCCAGACAATTCAAAATTTTCTTTAACACAATAAACAATATAGATGATAACATCAAATTTAAAATGGAGGAGGAAGATCAAGGCCAAATTGTGTTTCTAGACTTGAACCTGTATAACAAAAATAACTATAGATTACGAGCACTATCATAATCCTTATCAAAGTAATATCGTGCTTAATTTACATTCCATAATTGGCCAACTAAAAAAGCAGTCATTATAAATGGATTGAAGAGAATCAAACAAAATACTCTAGATGAAACAAAATGGACATGTAAGATCAATGAGTTCAAAAAGAATTTATATGTAAATGAATACCCTAGGAAATTAGTGAATAAAATATGTAAAGATTTTTTTCAAAAGAAAATAGGGGATAATATTGTTACCTGCCGTTTTGGACCACTCCCCTTCAACGGAGTCGACTCGATCCACCCAAGCTATCTGTGTCGAGTCGACCGTTCCAGAGCCAAGAGCGAGGCAATCTGCGCCCATAAAACGAGGCGCAGAGCACCTGAACTTCAGAACGACTTGGGGCAGCAGCCCAGCTAGGAGGTCTCTATTGAGAAGAGATCATACGAGTTGGTCTTCGGGCAGCAGCCCAGCTAGGAGTTCCCCATTGGGAAGAGAGTATTCGAGATCGTCTTGGGGCAACCGCCCAACCAGGAAGTCTCCATTAGGAGGAGACCATACGAGTTCGTCTTCGGGCAGCAACCCAGATAAGAGGACTCCACGTAGAGGAGAGTGTTCGCCTTGGTCTTCAGGCAGTGGCCCAGCAACAAGGTCTCTATTGGAAGAGGTGCGTTCTAATTCACCGTTGGGCAGGAGCCCAGAAGTAAGGTCTTCATTCAGGAGAAAGCATTCGAATCCAGTCGTGGGCAGGTGCCCAATATAAGAAGCGTCCTATCCGAAGAACGGAGCTGATTCGACTGCGTGGCGTGCAGCTCCAAGAAGACTCCCAACCTGGAAACAGTAGTTAGTAGTTTGTTTTGGCAAAGGACCCAAGAAGATTCCCAACCGGGACAGAGAGAAGAAGACTTCAGTTGTGAAGCCCGCAACGAAGCACGTTATCACCGAAGAGGTCCCATTATCGTTATACGGCAACGGAAAAGTCAACCCTTGCCGAGAGAAGTGAACCATACGCCGCAGAGATCCGAAGAGGTTCGGTGTTCGGCTTGAGACGACAGGGAACGACCTCCGTGACCGATCTTAGGAGACTCATTCACTGTGGACTTATCCAGACGTCCCGCCATTTGGAGGAAAACATTACAGACGATCCGCCATTTGGAGGAAGACATCGCTGACGTTCCGAAGATTAATAATTCTCACTCGAAATTATTTTATATTGGAACTTATCCGATTAATAAAAGTCTGTTATTTTAAGAACCTCCGTGTTCAGTCGCATTCCGTTACCCCGCCACCGTACGATCGTGCCCGACACGAAAGCACGTAAGCAATATTGAAAAAGACAAAGAAATTAAGAATATAATAAAAATTCTTTATAATGCTAAAATTTCAAAGAGAATAGCTGAAATTTGTAAGATTAATGAGATATCAATTATCCGTACAGCTAATCAGAATTTGGGATCATTGGTTTGTAAAAGAAAAGAAGACAACGATGTTATGGAAATGGCAGGAGTTATTTATAAATTAAAATGTGTATAGTGTAACGGAATCTATTTTGGGAACACTGGTAGGAAGCTAAAGGAGCGTATAAAAGAATACGTTAGCGCTACCAGGAACAACCATCCTGAGATATCAGATTGGGCCCACCATTCTCTAATATTGGGGCATAATCGGACCCAATTGTAAAGATTGTTTACAAAAATGTGCATAATACAGAACTAAGGTTTATGCTAGAAGCTTGTATAATAAGAAGCTTTAAATGCTTCAACAAACAGAAAGGTGTTGATGTTAGCCAAATTATATTAGAAAAATTCATAAAAAATTGTAAAGATATACAAAGATTCCAATAATGGTCTAATTTATTGACAAAATGTTACAATATTTCATTGCTTCCACTCACGACTACTTTGCTTTGATAAAGATCATGCAGTTACAATGCCAATAATGCTTTTAATTTAAAATGTATATGATCTAATCTTACATGTATGATTCTGTATTATTCATGTTGTACTTACTATATATTGTTAGTATTCTAATCATTTCAACTTTTTATTAATGAAGAACATTCTCTCTGTATAAGCCTGAAGAAGCAGATAAGGTATCTGCGAAATATAGCGATATTGTGAAAGAAAGAAGATGTTGTGTTTTTTATTTATAAACATTTGAGTGCAAACTTGTGAAAATGGGGTTGAATTAATTAAACCTGGCATTATGTCTTTACAAAAATTGAGCTATTGAGTTATTTTAAGAACGCTCTCGGTAGTCCGGCTTTTCTGTAATTCGGCCTACTGGGCGCCACATTAGGCCGGATTTGAGAGGCTTTACTGTATCACAGAGAAGTAACCAGTTTATACCAGTGCAGTCTTTTTATTATTAGCAATAAGTGAACCACTGCACATTTTCCAAAGAAATCATAAAAGCAACGAACTCTTGATTCTATTAATACAATGAAAATAGTTGAATGGATAATTGATTATTCACTTTAATCTTCTGAGAAAAGTCTGTAACCGAACAGCGCAAACATACAAGTTATACTATCGAGATAATTATTATATCAAAAGAAAACAATTTGAAAAGATTTTCAATGTTAATTTCATTGGAGTACTTCACGTAAACGGTCATTTCACGGCTACAGTACTGAATCAAGTATAAAAACTGTTCAGGCATGATAGGTTCAATGTGGCATTGTGCGGAATTTTTGAGGAATTCAGTCCAATCGTATTAGCTCCGCATATTAACAGTCAAACAAAGCATTAATAATCGCTACATGATTACGAGTTTACTAATTCAAGTATCCATCGTGTAGTGGCAAATGAACATGCAGAGATAGGATAGAAAGCAGTGGGGGCAAACAATCGTTTAAACTACAATTAAACAACTATGAAACTTTATAGAAATCCTTCCTACTGTATTACCGTGATACACTTACAGACAGACACACAAAGAATAAAATGTTCAAATAGAATAATAAGACAATGGGCTCTTAGATTTTTCGATTCTAAAGTGATTTGTAAATGTTTAGGCTAAAGCCCATTGCACATGGATCCGAAAATCGGTCGGTCAGATCCATGTGCAATGGGCTTAAGAGGAGCTTTTGAGACCACAATTATCATACTGATATGAAAAAAGGTAAGCTGAATGAGGGTATTTTGGAACACAATTGACGTATAGAGTGATTCAGTCCAAAATTTACATTTTCAAAACCTAATTCACCTTATCTTTTTTTTCATTTCAA
>JAFIDM010003189.1:5127015-5156488 GCA_023159025.1 Thereuonema tuberculata | reverse complement strand
GTTTGCCAAATTGCAGAATTCTCTGTAGTGGTTACAGTTGGAATTGGAGCTTCATTTAAAGAATTTGAATTCTGAGCAAAACTTTGATTAACCTTAGATCTATTAGCCTTAGCAACATTTCCAAAAATAATATTTGTCAAAGCGGAAGCAAAATTAAAAGTAGAGGATTCAGTAACATTTTCAATTTTAGGCGTCGTCAGTGTGGAAATAGACGAGATATTATTCTTTAAAGGTGAAACTGTTGTAATAGTTTTTTCAAAACCTAGTATCCATTTTGGAGTCGTGGTTACTTTTAAGGCTGAGAAAGTTGGAAAGGTTGATTCTGTTGTAGGTTGGGATGTCGTCGTTTCCAATGACATTGTTTTAAATAAGACTCGGCTAAGAGTAGGTTCAGAACTTGAGGTTTTGGGAGACGTTTTGTTTGAGAAGTTTTGCAATGTCATATTTATTACATTAGAAAGTTCAGTTTCAGGATTAGATGTCGTTTCAGTAGCTACATCTTCTAAATGTAAAAACATTGAAGTATTGATAGATGGTTTGTTTAAGAAATTCTCTAAAGTATTAACAGTAGGAAAGATGCTGATGGAGGTAGGGGTCGTTGCAGTGGTTACGACATCCGTAGGAACAAAGCTTTTAGCAGACGTCTTATTCCAAGTATTTTTCACATTTTCATTAATTGCTCCATTACTTTGAGCGGCAATATGTTTACAATGATTTTTGCTTATTCTGTTTGAAGGTAGATAATTAATCAAGTTCAATTGTGGTAAAAGTGAATTTATGTAGTTAATCGTCTGCTGAGACATTTCTTGGTCATACGTTGCAAGGTACATATTCTTCACTATTGTATGATCAAAAAAATAAAAAAAATTAATTAGTATGTAAGAAAAGTTAATCAAGATAGCAAGTTATTGAAATAAATAATCACTATTATTATTAATTTCATTGCTGGCAATGGAAATTACAAGACTATAAGAAACGTGTCAAGAAATATAACATAGTGACTTGATTCTATTGTATAATAATAATTGCAATAATTTTAAGTTTAAAAATAATTTTCCATCAGGTCAGCTCCATCCCCTTGCTGAATGGAATAGTCCTACAACATTTCCAAAATATGCTCTTGGTGGGATGAAGATGGCGTTTTGTAAAGTTTTTTTATTCTAATTTTATGAGAATCCTGTTAGTTCTATAATTTCATTTGCCAGCAATGAATTTAACCACATTTTCTAGTAGAATAACTTATTGATATATCTATTGACTTTGAAATTAAATTATTCTCTTTTAAATTGAAAAATCGTGTAAATTCTGTTATATATTTCATATCAATGTTATTCTGTTATTTCAATGTGATTTCATTTAAATTAAATGAAAGAAATCATTAAGAAGATGATTTATGATAAATTTAGTAGATGTATTCTTTCAATTAATAGATCTTCAATTAGGATTTTAATTCTTTTTAATTGGTGTAAGATAGTTAAAGAGTTAATATTATTTTAGATCAGTTCAATGGGGAGAGGTAAAGCAATAAGATACGTTTCAATGTCTAATAATTTTGTTGTTAACTAGTTTTACAGAAGCATGGGCAGAGCAATAGTAATAGTTAATCGTCGGAAGCGCTGTAGTGCCTCAAAAACAAAAATAAACAATAAAAAATTACTAATGGAATATTAGTGAGAAAATTCATGTGCCAGCAGTCCGCCGGCCTCAATGAATTTTTTAATGCACAAAAGAATTCAATCTCCGCATTGAATTATTAAAAAAGAGCAATGGGTGAGACCAAATTGTTTACTAAGTGACATCCAGGATGTTACTTGATAAGCAATTTGGTCTCATCCATTGTTGTTTAACAATAATAGTTGTTTAGTTATCGGAAAACACTCAAACAGAAATACAAGAATAGCTGAGTATTGTATGTAATTCCAGAACGCTTCGTCCAAATAAGGTACCCAAACAAAAATATCTTTTAAATTACATCTATTCAATATTAAAGTCAAATTTTTTGATCCTACAAAAGAACCCTTACTATTTAACAAAATATAAACTGAACCCTTTTGAAAAACAGTCTTTAAATTGATCTAAAGAAAGGTTTGAAATTCTTTAGTCGTAGAACACACTTTCTTTATCAAATAATGATGTACAAATTAAACAAACCCAACCTTCTAATACAAAACAGCTATTAATCATTGAATCATCCATAATTTTGGCTTATCAAAATAAAAAGCTGAATATCTCTTAATACAAATTTCATAATTTTTTCGTTAGTTTTTACAAAATTTATTGCTAGAAGGAAATATTTTGATTTCTAAATTCTCTCCTCTAATTCCTACTCTAAACTATTATAAATATATCTGCCACTGTTACAGAGATTAATGGGGGCAGGGGGAATTATTATGGTCGACCTATTCAACCAAAAAAAGGAAAGCTCTTGTTCTTTTCGGGAATGAGAATACTGATCACAAAAAAAAAATCACTAACAAAGGTCCTTATTAGACAATGTAAAAACGGACGCTTACAAGAAAAGATACATTTCCTGCATCTCAGATTAGAAAAAGAATTTCAGCTTAAAAAACCTGTCTATGGTAGACAGACAAACATCACTTGTTCAAGCATTCTTGGAAATCAACTGGAAGCAATTCAAAAAAGAAATATAGACTTACTGTTTTAAAAACATTCTCCGCTATATTCTGTTGCTCTAAGGCAAGAAATGACGCGTAAAAAGGATAAACTCACGTATTTTTTAAATAATTATAAAACAAAAATAAAATAATATTTATTTTCTTATAAGAAAACTTAGTTAGCAGCACGATATTTTTAATGATGAGTTGTCTTTGTCATTACTCAGATGAAAAAGTTCGTTGATTGCAGAAACTGTCAAACACTTTTAATGCTTTTGATTCATCTGCTTCCTCATCAACTTTTACTACTTACAAGGCAGAAACTTACTACTGATGTAAAACAGTTTAAGCAAAAATATTAGAAGTGTTTTTAATTCTTTTGTTACCCTCTAACTAACTATAAACCTAAGAATTACTTACGATTAAAATTGCTGTCACATTGCCAAATCATCAAAAAAGTAGAATAATCACTGAAAAAAATATGAGTGCTTTTGACATCTAAGGGATTTTCTCCTATGAAATAAAGACACAGAAACATTAGTTTACTTAAATGGAATAGTTTTTTTTTCGTTTTTTTAGTATATTTTTGATATATGAATTTTCTGAAAGGATTTTTAAAAAAATGATTGGTGATGTAGTTCAGAGTACATAAGCGGATCATAGGCCTCACAGGCCCTATTTCTTCTTCCGTTAGCAAGTCAACATTTGAAAAATTTTATTGTTTGAGGGTAAAAATTATTCGTATTTAGACATAAATAAACTATCGCTAATTAAGAACTACAAAAATATATCATTGCATTTAAATCAATAAAAAAAATGGCGATTAAAAAAATAAGTACAATTGAAAGTTACTAAATATTAGTTCTTTTTACCGTTCTGATCATTTTCAATTGTTGTCAGTATTTTCCTGTAACTTGTAGCTTGAGATGCGGTGAAAACCATTCTCGTCTTGACAGTTTCATTGCTGTAATTTTAGAAAACAAATAATAACTAGAAATAATAATAGAATAATAGAAAACAAAAAATTATATTTCGTCAATAACAATATCGATTAGAATATTCCAACTCATTAACATTTTATAAGAAAGTTGAATAAAACGGTTTTTAATTATATTCAATCATCCGCCTTTGAAATTTCTGACAAAATAATTTTCTTCAATTTTTGTGTGTATATACAGGGGGTCCCAAAAGTGATGGTATATTGATAGAGAAGGTCACTTCCAATCATTTTGACTCTCATCATGACGGTCTGGAAATTGAAGGTTCAAAAGTTATTTCGGTTTTTGTGTTTTTCTCCAAAATCGCCCAGTTCACCTAAAAAAACTGTTTCAAAAAAAATAATACATTGTATAATAAAAAACAAAGAAAAGGAATTTGGTGTTTTTTGTTTAATTTGTTATTTAGTTCCTGTGGGATGTACCGTTCGAACAAAACCATTTTCATAAAATTTGCTAGCGTATAGCAAATGCCATAAATGATTTTCTGAACAGTTTCCCTTCACCGAAAAATTTACTCGATTTTCAATAGACGCTCATCAAAAAAAAAAAAGGCAATACGGAAAAGTACCCCTCTATCAGAAAACTTGCGCATTTTATGCAGATTTGAACGATGTAAAACACTTGGTATTTTTGTCTACAGTTATTTTGTAAATTGAGTTTTTTTCTGAAAGAGGTCACTGTTTCGAGAAAACGTTTTGAGAGTCAGGTCCTAGTTCTCTTGGAAATGGAATTACTTTTATTACTTTTTCGTAACAATGGCTCAAAATTTGTGATAAAAGTATTGAGTTGATGTTGGCTTAAGACCAAGTGTACAAAAAAAAGAATAGTAAATGGCGACAAACCACAAAAAGCATCCGTTAGGAGGATGATAGCTGAGGATCCAACAAGTGTTCGGCTTCGTATCGAGATGCTCATGAGCAACGGTGCATCGAATTTTGAAACGGCGTCAGCTGCACTCCTATCATATGCAACGATTACAATGTCTACGACCTAAGATTACGCTGCAAGAGTGCAATTTTACCAAGAAATGTTGCGAAGCAACAATGAGGATTCTCACTTTTTTTGATAAACGAATTGGTGTTTTCAACATTCGTAACCAACACTTCTGGACAGTAACAAACCCTCTGATAGTCAGACGTGATCACTTTCAGCAACATGTGGGCAGCTGTCGAAGGAAATTAATTGGACCAGTTGAGTTGACTCCACTTATAACCGGAAAACTTTACTTGAGATTTTTATGATAAGAACTGAGAAGACGTGGTGAAAAAAAGTCATATTAACATCGCGATGAGAAATGTCGTTGCAACACGACAGGGTTCCTTCCCATAATGCACGTCCAGTTACACAACTTTTGAATATGCATTTTCGAAACCGTTGGATTGGAAGGGAAAGAGCAATTGCATGGCCAGCACGATCGCCCGACCTCAACCCCATTGATTATTTTCTGTGGATTATTTTAAGGAACTGGTCTACGAAACGAAGAACTGTACCGAGGTGGAACGAAGAGAAAAAATACGGACAGGGAGTGCACACATCCCCTGTAAATGCCATCCATTCCGTTTCCTGAAAAGGAATTTTATTCAATGATGCAGACTCTGTATTCGAACAGGTGTGACACACTTTCAACATTCTTATGAAAAAGTAATAAAACTAACTAATTTTATTTCCAAGAGAACTAGCACCAGACTCTCAACATTAGGAAATGTACGTTTTTCTCGAAACAGCGACCTCTTTCAGAAAAATTTAATTTACAAAATAACTGTAGACAAAAATACCAAGTGTTTTACATCGTTAATTTTGCTATACGCTAGCAAATTTTATGAAAATGGTTTTGTTCGAAAGGTACATCCCACAGGAACTAAATAACAAAGTAAAAAACATAAAGTTCCTTTTTTTTTTTTTTTTTGAAACTTTTTTTTTAGGTGAACTGGACGATTTTGGAGAAAAACACAAAACCGAAATAACTTTTGAACCATCAATTTCCGAACCGTCATGAAGGAGTCAAAATGATTGGAAATGACCTTCTTTATTAGCATACCTCGTTTCAACCATCACTTTTTGAACACACCCTGTATGTGTGTGTGTGAGAGAGAAGGGGGATAAATAAATAATGAATTATATTTCGAATTGTAACGTTATTTTAAACATCAATGGATTTCAAAGCACTTAATTACAGCATACGAATCCTTCTGAAATTGTCAGTTTCATAAACCAAATGTGTAGATAATGTATTCGGGATTTTTGACTCACCCTGTACTGTCGTATTCCGATATAAGACAGGTGAGTTGTGGGTATTTTTCTGTCAGCCTCATTGTGACGCAGCCACACTGTGCCTGAGAACAAATGCTAGGACTGGATGTGAACTGAATGTAAAGTATTTCGCTCTTCTTCTGCAACTAAAAAACAAAATGAGATCATAAAATTACTACCAATAAACTAACTGCAATTAAAGAAAATTGTTACGTCATTAAAAAGATGAAGCCCATGCATCTGCTTAAACATTCTTTATATGCGATAAAAATAAAAACTATATCCAACAAAACGATCGGTTTCCGTCTTGAGAGGGAGCTTTATCAAGCAATGATTAATATAATGAAAAACTTGAACATATATGGGCAGCTCCAGGAATTTGCCCAATGACATTTCTTGAAGGGGCTCATGGTTATTACGTCATAAAACGTGGAGATCCGTCAACTCGGTCACGCCACGTTGCAGAGTGTCCGAACTATCCATCCCTTCAAGCGCCTTGCAGTGATGGTATATTAAACTATCATTCCAAAACAATGCCTGTGGTTCGGCAATGCTCATGTCTGTGTGGTTGATTCAGGAATAAACTAACAATACACATAAGTAACTCAGACAAATTAAATAACTAATAAATAAAATGGCTATTAACGAAACCAGATGGCTATGCATTAATTTTCATTATTAGAACATTTTTCTAGATGCTTTTTTTTTCTTCCTTTCTTTTCTTATGTTCTACACCATATTCACGTACGGCTGGCACAGTTAACATGTCATTGTACGCGTTTGATGTCGAGAGGATGAAGAATGATTCAATACATCTTCTTTGGAATTAGTGTTAGCTAGAATCGACGGTTTGTTCATCTCAACGATGTGATCAAATTTCATCCCATGCGTGTAAGTGATAAAGTCAAATTTCTGTTGGCAATGGCCCTAGCATGTTCGCGGGCTCGGTCTTCGGCCCTTTTTTGAGTCTCTTCTATGTACATGCTCAACATCAAGAGTCAGCTCAACATCTGATAGAATACACGACACCTTTCTTGGTAACAGTGGTGTCATGCACGTATCTGTGCACGATGTTTTGGATAATTCTTGTGGCTGGAGATGTTAATATGATGCCATGAGATTTGCAGATTTTATTTAATGCTGGGAACATTGTGTGATTATAGGCAATGGACATATATTTTGTTACAGGCTGGCACGACGGTATCTCTAAATCATTGTACTATTTATTCATGACTTTTTTTATGCCTGTTAATAAAATCCTCGGGATAATCGTTATTTGACAGAATATTCCTAATGTTGCTCACTTCATTATTAAACGACTCTTCCGTGCTGGAAAGACGAAACGCTCTAAACATTAGCTCTTGAAACATTTTAGGTTTAGACGTGATTGTCTGTTCCTAAACTCTGAAGATAATTTTGATCTCTCCATCTTGCCTTTGGACGTCCACGGTCTCTTTTTCATTTCGGTTTATATCTCAAAATTAAATTTGGAATTCTATCGTTGGACATTCTTTCTATATGGTTAAGCCAATTTTTTTGATAATTTTAAATTTCTTGAATTATATTTGGAGTTTTAAGTTATATTCTGATATCGTTATTTTTCGTTTTGTCGAAACGTGTAAATCCTAATAAAGGTATTAAAAATTTAATTTGTGCAGTTTCCAATCTTTGTTTGTTTCTTTGTTTCAATATCCAGGTTTCACTTCCATATTTAATTGCTGCTTTGGCTGTAATGTTATGTAATCTTAGTAGTGTTTCTTTCGTCATTTGCTTTCCAAATCTTCTTCTAATTATTCCATTTATTCAGTTATATGTCTGTACGTTTGATATCAGGTATGCCTCATCGTTGTAAAATGAAATTATGCTGAAATCCCTGTGGTTGAGCGAAATGTTGTGCTTGCTTATGAGTAATGTAATCAATTGCCTTCGTAACCAATCTATTGAAATAGACGTAAACAATGATTTGACATTTAGTGAAAAGAATGCATATCCCTGTTGGAGTGTTATATTCCTAACATCATTCACAAATTCAACAGAATTTTTAACTGCATGTTTATTACGTACATTCAATCTCAGCATTCTATTATATTAATATATTAACTTAGAAAGCATTTCAACTGCGGTTCCCTTTCACTTAATTATAGGACGAACCGGGTACAATCCATTGGCGCCGGGGGGTTTGTGTACCTTAGGCAAAGCTCTAAGTGTAGGGACTCCTAATGTGCTATCTTTCAATTTTTCCGCTGTTTGATTGTTAATGTCTCCGTCCTTAACTCACATTGGTGAGAATTGCCGGGTTGTTTCCTTTCTCAGAATTTTTAATAAACATTTTGTACCAAATTTAAAGAAATTAGTGTGTCGTCTTAATGATAGATTTCTTTTGTAATATTTTTAGGAACGGATGATGGAAATCAAAATAATCGTGGTCGCGTTGTAAACTTTGACATTGTGGAAAATGCAATGAGCTTTTAGTATGATATGCATTAAATAAACAGAAATTCAAAGAAGAAATATATTCAAGTTGAATTGAAATTATAATTGTAGAAATAAAGAGGCCAACACACATTAAAATTATTAAAAAAATTAACACATTAAAAAGGTGATCTATAACGGTTTCGGCTCGTCTGCAATCCATTGACGAGTGAACGTTGACGACTGAAGCCCTAACCGTTGTAGCTCACCTTTTACTGTGTGAAATTTTTTAATAATTATAATGTGTACGTTGGCCTCTTCATTTCTACAATTAGATCAATAAAATATTTCACACACATTAAATTGTGTACGTCGATTGAATGAAAATTGTTTGACAAAATAAAAAAAAATAATATTTAATACAAAACTTTTTTTAATATATATCTGTTTATTTGTTTTTATAAGAAATTTTACTACTAAAAGTATGAGAAAAGTGAATGTTATTGTATCGTAAATTAGAACATATTCTGTCATATAATGGCCGTGACGATGTTTTGGTGAAATCCGGTTTTGAAATTAAAAATTCCTTACGCTACTTTAATTATTCTAATTTGTCCGTTTATCTCATATTTTTTTTTACACAAAGTTTAATAGAATTTTAATTACAAGTTATTTTTAATTACTTAAGTACTTATTTTTTTCAATATAATTTAAGATTGGAAAATATATTGTGTATTTAATGTGTTAAAGTTTTGTTTTGCTTAATATTAACCACTGTAGCTAACTTCATGAAATAAAAAGATTGAACTTAAATCCAAAGTCTAGATTGACATCTATTTCTAGATGTCAAAAGTATAAAATTTTGATTGTAGAAATGTTTCATGCAAAAAAAAGATGTCAAGTGTTTTTTTTTAAATAAAATAAAAAAAAAAATCTTTCCTTGACTTACATATTGTCTAATATAATAAATTTATGAATCAATATATTAAATTAATATGTCTTAATTTTTGACATTGAACTTTAATCAATTTCAATTTATTGCTTTATTTATTTTTAAATAAATTAATCTAAATTTTATTTAAATTAATTCCAAATTCCAAATGTTTTAGATAAAACTGTACTTATATAAAACTGTACTTACATTTATTCTCATTATTACTTTTAATTATGTCAATATTTTCTTGAAAAGTCGATAGATTAAGCAACAATCTTTCGTTATTCTTTCTCTTGTTATGATAAATAAATAACTTACCTTTGATACATTAAACTGAAAGTTGTGCGTAGGTACATTTACTGGACAGAATTGAGTAAATCTCGTCCTCAGAGCCACAGCGAAGTTGATTCCTTCATATTGACAGAAATAGGTCACTAACAATGTGAGAAGTTGACAAAAGTTTCTCAATATCTTCATGACAAACACTGATTAAAATCCTGAGAGTATTAAAAGTAAAACAACAAAAAATCTAGTATTATATAAAAATTGGAATTGAGAATCGGATCAATTAATGATAACAAAAATATTTAAAAAGCGAAACTGATTCTGTTGTAAAAAAGTTCTATTGCAATATTATTACTCAAGTAAAGGGAAACTTTCACATGGAAATTGTTTCATAAGAACACAGATGGAAAGTCAGTGACGACATTAAGATGATCTTTCGAAATACATTTACAATGAGATTGAAAAGAATTTCATCGGATCAATAAAAAAAACAAAATGCAAGTTTTTATTACACTGCTCACAAAATTTAGGGGATATTGCGAAATTAATATAATACACCCAAGAAAAAGAGGCATTTGACTTTATTTGTTAAAGAACATCAGAGAAGCAAATGACACGAAAATGAAAATGGCTTGAATATTCAAATGAGGTGCAGAATCCATTAATAGGGATTGAGCAGAATGTGACACAAGGACGGGGGTTAACGTTCGCAAGTCAATTGTGAAAAATGTGTCGCACATTGACTGTTCAATAGGGTATATCATTACATGAGACTGCTACAACACACTGACAGCGATGAGGCATGGAGAAGATCAAACTATCCAGCAGTTCCTGTGGGATACGTTGCCACTCGCGCACTAGGGAAACTACCAGCTGAGGAAGTGTTATGGAGGTGATTGGTGACTGGCAACATGTCTTCTTAGTGCATTCCAAGCGTGTTTGATGGGATTCAGATCTGGAGAACGTGAAGACCAGTCCTTGCGCTCGATTCCATCTCTTGTAGCATGTTGTTGATGAGATGCACGGTGGGGGGGGGGCGTGCATTATAGTCCATAAAATGAAGTTAGCCCCAGCTGCTCCAGCGTAGGGTACCACTGTAGGATGTAGAATTTCATCGCGATATCTTACAACATTCACCGTTCCATTTGTAATAACATGGAGGTCGGTACGACCACCAATCTTATGCCTGCCTACACCATAACTTCACCTCCATCAAAGGAATGTCTTTCTTGCACAAAACATGGATTCTTCCGTGTTCCACATTTACGCCAGATCAGGGCACGATGATTATCAGGCTGCAGGCTGAATCTTGACTCGTCAAGGAAGAGAATCGTGGACCACTCTTCACGGGTACAAGGAAGATGCATTTCCGCCCACCTTCTGCGGGTTCTGCGATGTTCAGCAGTTAACGGAATGCAAACCATTAGTCACCGGGCATACAGTCCACCGTGACGGAGTAGATTTCGCACGGTCTGAGTACACACCCGTCGTCCAACAGCAGCGAGAAACTATCCCCGCAGCATAGTCGCATTGCTTCGCCGGTTCCTTCGTGCTATTAGCATCAGGTAGTAGAACGAAGATATTGCAAAGAAGTTTTTCTACGTAATGTTCGATTGTTCCGTGGTGCTGTAGACGAAGACTTTCTATTCATGAATGACAATGACGAAGGCAATTCGTTGCATCATTTTCTCGAGACCTGAACCCAATCGAACACGTGTGGGACCCAATGGGGAGATTCGTTCCTGCATGAAACGCCCTTCAAAAACATAGGGACTCATTTGTGCTCTGAAGGAGTGGATCATTAGAAATTTACAAATGTAAATTACGACGACTGTGATGGTTCAGTTGCACTTCTATTATTTAAACTATTGATGGAAATCTAATGAAAACAATGAAAATATCTCGAAAACCATGGAGTGTTTGGACCCCCAAAACCATATATTTTTTTGAAGTGCTTCATGTGCACATTCATCTCACAAAAGGGTACAATAATGTCGAGTAAGAATCGTCTCTTTATAGAAATTTGCTGGAAGATTATCTAGATTAACAAATCAAAACTAATTCTGTATCTTTAAATTTAATTCCTCATCTCCTCCAGGAACTAAAAATCATCACAAATCGACAAGAAACTATTTCCAGTTTTTAGTGATGCAAATATTAAATAAAATATTAAAGTAATATTAAATAAAGCTTTATTGAATTTTGAAACTTCATTTCGAGATTATTGTTAAAACACCCAAGATTCTGTGAGGTGAATGGTACGATTATTCTAAGATTTTGTACAAGCTGATATGACATTCAATACTTACAGTGTCTAATATTAGAGAATACTCACATCAATTTGCCTCTCGTACTGCAATGTAGACTTGTAATCTGGTAAGCCGACAATCTTGCAGATAAAGACTGTCCTTCTGTTGTACGTCATTCCACATTCTCTTGTGACATGAATATGAAACGTCTGGATTCATCGTAGGATAGCCAATCTAATCTACACTGTATTGGGAAATATTCAGGGAACTTGCAAGCCAGGGGAGCAGGCGAACAGCCTTTAGATTACGTTAAATAAATGGAAGGTTGCCTTGTTGGAACAAAACCGCATTTTCTATATCTTTCTCGAGTATGAGATCAGCAGCAGCTGGATAATGTCAGCTGGTAGCGCTGGTTAGTGACCAGTCCGCAAATGTCAGATAGGAGCAAGCATTATAATTAATAAAAGCCTACGATGATACCTTTCGTGGGTCCTGTATGTTGCTGGCTTATTCAAGTAACTGATCCGTGGGATACGTTCCCAAACAAATCTTCAAATCTGTATCCAAATGGACTGTATTATGGCATTTCTTCCCTTCAATCAGTCGTTTTCGGCACCATCTTCATATTTTAAGAAGATCATCCGGCAGTTGGTTCAACCAATCGAGATTCTAATTCTTCGAAATTAGTAAATTCTATCTCAGTAATCATTTTATAATAATTTGATTTTACTCATATAATTGAATATCTTACTTTCTTTATGCTTTTTTAACAACAGTGTAGCCCATCTTAAATCACAGGCAAAATATTAAAAGAAAATCAATACAATATTTCATGAAGAAAGAGTACTGTATCAGTAACGGGCTGTCTAAAACTCCTAAATTAACTTCCACTATTCTAGCAATCATCATCATCATTATATATTATTTCTCAAAGGGTTTTTTTTGTCGGACCGCTATATTTCCTTTACTACTTCATCAAAATCAATGATTGAGGCATCATTTTGAAGATTACGTTTCCCGCTAATGACGAAAAATAAACAAATTGTTTAAAATTAATGTTTTCGTTAAAAAACTTTATTTTTAAAAACTTTTTATACAAATGTAGACACGCTTTAACAGAAGCGCCTTATTTTTCGAAAGTGAAAGTATTGCTTTAGCGTTGTAACCTTTAACTATTTCTTTTTTGAATAAAAATGCACTTTAAATGATATTTCATCGTTTATTTAATAACAACAGATAAAAAAAAAACAAAGATTTATATTTTAATAAAAATAAACGATTTATTACAATAGAAACATAAAAATTAGTCAACTTTTCATATATTATTTTATATATTATTTCTCAAAGGGTTTTTTTTTGTCGGAACGCCATATTTCCTTTACTACTTCATCAAAATCAATGATTGAGGCATCATTTTGAAGTACGTTCCCCGCTAATGACGAAAAATAAACAAATTGTTTAAAATTAATGTTTTCGTTAAAAAACTTTATTTTTAAAAACTTTTTATAAAAATGTAGACACGCTTTAATAGAAGCGCCTTATTTTTCGAAAGCGAAAATATTGCTTTAGCATTGTAACCTTCAAATATTTCCTTTTTTTGAATAAAAATGCACTTTAAATGATATTTCATCGTTTATTTAATAACAACAGATAAAAAAACAAACAAAGATTTATATTTTAATAAAAATAAACGATTTATAACAATAGAAACATAAAAATTAGTCAACTTCTCATATATTATTTCTCAAAGGTGTTTTTTTTTATTTCCCTTAATACTTCATCGAAATCAATGATTGAGATATTTTCAAGATTACGTTCACCGCTAATGATGAAAAATAAACAGATTGTTTAAAATTAATGTTTTCGTTAAAAAAATTTATTTTAAAAATATTTTTTGTAAAAATGTAGAAGGCAATCTATTGACAATCTGTTCATTTATTTATTTCCACATTACCATTCGGTGACTGATCAAGATACCATGCGAATTATTCGCACGGGTCAACTTTTTTATAAAACTTGAGAAGACGCCATCTATTGACAATGTGTTTAACTAACATGCACACAAGCTGTTGGATTTGTTTATTATTTCTCAAAGGTGGTTTTTTGTTGCGAATTATTCGCACGGGTCCACTAGTTCTCAAAAATTCTTAAAATTTGCAAATCTTGCATGGTTTTCATCCTCGAACAGCACCCCTCGAAAAGGAAACAATAAAGAAATAATTATGCTGTAGTACTGACTCCCTACAGCCGAAGTATTTAAATTATTTGACCGGTAGATGACATCATCACCTGTATTTGTGTTCTAGGATTTGTTGAAAATTTATTAAGGGAAGATGACTTACATTCAAAGATAATCAACAAGTGATAAATTCTGTTTGCTGTTGGAGCGCATTACGTTGACTTTCGAAATAACGTATTTCACTGCAAAGTTGATTTACTTACTATTATATTAAGATTGAGGCAGAAGGAGTAGTAGATCTTAGAAAATAAGGTCTCGTATTAAATTACCTAAGGTGGGTGTCCCTGATATGGCCATGCTAAGGTTTGAGAATTTTTCTAGCCGCCATTTTAGAAAAAATCAAAAACATTTTTTGTTTTAATTGTTCTTAATCTAACGAACTTTCATAAAGAATTTTGTCATTCCCCATAAAAATAGTTTACTGGTCCAAAAAAAACAAAATTCCAAAAGTCTATCTAGTGGCCATATCAGGAACATGTGCACATGATATGGCCACCCTTGTTTCATATTCTACAAATCGTGTTTTTTTTCAGTTTCATAGTGCAGTTCTACTAAAATTACATAATTTTGATGTAAATGAATAAACATGATACTAAGTAATCCTTTTTTTTGTTATTTAAAAGTGGGTTCAAAACAGGATTCCCAGTCTTCACACCGCTCACTGCCTTGCACATGCCTTCTTAAGTCCATAATCCTCTCTTTTTCACCATGTCAGACATTATTTTATATCTAAAACATACAAAAAGGTTTTTATTGAGTAATTTTTTCAGGAAAAAAAATAAACTTGAAGTGAACTTGATATGGCCATGTTTCACTTAATATGGCCAAGTGGGTGGCCATATCAGGAGCAGGTCAGCTTTCACGAAAATTGGTTATTACGAACAACTCGTAAAAGATACGCCAACAACGACAACACCAATTGAAAGAGCATTAAAAACTGAATAGATTACGATGATTTTCATGAAAAAAGTATTTGAAGACATGCATAAAACAAAGGAGACTCATCAGAGAAACACAAGAAGCAGTCATACGAAAAACACAAAACAGACAACTGACGCCATATTGCTCAATCTGGCTGGATGGTAAATTATCACGTGACACACTAGGGAGGCCCCTCACTGGATGGTGATGCCATTTAGCGGAATTTTTGGTTAGCGAACTCACAATAGGTGGGTGACCATATCAGGAACATGGCAATAACAGGGGCACCCCCCCCTTAGATAAATTAGCTTAAATGTAACATGAAAACATTTGTGTGACTTTTAATTTTTTTGCGCCAACCAGAATATATTTAATTTCTATTTCGTAATATCAACATAAAAAATTAAGTTCAAATGTAAAACTAAAAATTGCTCCCAAAAAATAATAACTGAAAAAAAGAGTTTTTATAGTCCGTAATCTGATGTCAGGATGAAGTGATGCTGAAGAGGTTCTTGAACGGGTCAACAAACAGATTTACTGACTGCGTTAAGACATAAGAATGATTTGCTTTTATATTGTGAAACCTATCGGCAATCATTTTTTCTCGTTTTTTAATCTGGAATCAGTTGATGAGATTGAAATTAGAATGTGAATTTCAAAACTAATGGCAAATAATTGGAATATTTTTTATAAGTTGCAATAATTTAAAGCATTTGTTCTTTTTTGTTTTTGGGTTTTTAAAATTTTTAGGTTTAAATTTTCCCGTTAAATAATTAATTACAGGGAATGTTAAATATGTATTTAATATTTTTTACAATGAATACATGAATATATTAAATAAATACATGAATATATTAAATGAATACATTTTTTTGGAAAAAAAAATAATTTACAAAAACCTAAAAAAAATATTGTATAAAATAAATAATTTCAAAACAATTTATTAAATTTTAATATATTTTAAATTAAATAAATTTGAATAAATAATTTGAAATACTTATGATAGGAATCTCAACAAATTCATAAAATTCTAAAATTACCTAAGGTAATTGTCGTCATTTAAAAACATGAAGGACAGGGCGTTTCAATCTGCCTGAAGATTATTTTCAACTTAAATATTATATAAAATAAATGTTACAAATACATGAAAAAAACATTAAAAAATATTTCAATGGTTAAATTAAAAAAAGTTTTTTCTTTTTCTACATAGAAGTAATACTTCTTATTACCAATAATGTTTAAAAAATGATTGCTGATATATTGTAATTTAAAAAAGCAGATCTCCTCATATGTTTTATTCCTCCCGCCTTATTTGTTACTGATTGCACCGAGATAACGGAAGTGCCCTCTTCAGCATCTATATGAGATCAGCCAGACAGTGGAATAGTTCAAACCTTTTTTCTATCTTATTATTTTTAAGGAACAATTTTTATATACATTTTTGAATTTGTCTTTTTGTATCGTTTCAGAAAACGTATAAGCTACACTGTATTAAAAATATTCTGATTTGATGGTAAAAATCTGTTCTTGTTAAATGCAATTCAATATGATCAGAGATAACCGAATATAAGGAGAAATATTTAACGAGTGTGAATACTTAATGAGTGTGAATGAGTTTAAAAAAGCTAACACACTTGATTAAAACTTTTTTTTTTCAAACAAATTAAGCAAGTGTAAAAAAAAAAAAACTTGAAGAGGCTGTCTCTCGACGGCGAAACGTCGGGTATATTTATTTATTTTTGTATAAATCATTTCTCACATATTCAGATGTATGGCTTCATTTTTGCATCCATTAAGCCAGTGTGTTAGCTTTTTTAAATTCATCCTTATAATCGAATATAGCTTCGGGAAAACTTCGAATATAAAAGAAAGTTTGTACTGACAATCTTTCTTCAATCGTAAGAAGCTAACAGAAATAGTTTCTTGTGTATTATCAGCATTACTTTATCCAATTTGAAGGTGTGATTGACCGAAAATGCAATGTTAAAGCAGTTTGAAAACTAAACATTAAATCAATGCTTAGTACCAGGAAAAAATAATTTTGTACTTGCTATTTTTTTTTTATTTAGTTGTCAATCGTGCTACTATATAGAGTTTGCAAAATAGAGTCTGTAAAAACATTGCCCAGAAAGCTATTAAGACCTATTCGTCATACTAAACGCCATTGATAATAAATGATAAAAAATTTTGATATAAGAAATGAAAATTGTGTTAAATATCATTATTTTACCGGAATAAGAATATTCAAATTGATAGTTAAAAAGAAAAGCAAAGAAAGATGATGAATGATTTTTCTTTGTTTTTTTTTAAAGAAGAACCCCGGAAACCAATTGGGGCTAGGTCTATTCGGATTCGGAAATGTTCGGATTATCCGAAAAAAACATACAGTAAAACCTCGTTAAGTCGTCACCCAGATAAGTCGTCACTCCGTTTAAATCGTCGTTTTCCTTTGGTCCCGACAAGGTCTCATACACAATAATGTAAAATAACTCTCCTTTACCCGTCACCAAATTTAATTCTACTCCGAATAACTCGTCATCCTTAAAAATGGCCAAAAGCATCTTTCTTCTCCATTTTGCATGCCATCGTGTTGTCTTTCCAGCCCCGCCCCTTCACTTTAAGAAAGCCAAGCCTTTACGGGGAATTTTCGACCATGCCTGTCACTTCATTCCTTTCCTACCCTTTCGGAGGATTTGGGCTCTTGGAATCTCGCTGCTAATCATTCAAAGCACACTTCTCGCTGCGACTCTGTCGCGTGTAGACATTTTTCTTTACCGCTCCTGAGTGTGACTTCATTTCATAGCGAGTAAGCCCCGCTGTAAGGACTATTTTTTCTCTTGCAATTTCGTGCTTCGATTACAATTTTAACTGCCAGGAGGCGAAAACTTACCTCGTTATCTTTTAAAGAAAAAAAAAAGACTTAATTGCACTTTTTGAAAAATCAAATGTTCCGAAAACAGCTTTTGCCAATGAACACCATATTCCCAGGACTACATTAAACGATATTCTATCATCGAAACAAGTAATTGAAGAAGCTGACTGCAAAGACAGAAGAAAGAGAATGAGGAAATCGAAGTTTGACGAGATAGAGGAGGTTTTAGTTCGATGGCTAACACATGCCAGATCGCAAAATGTGCCGATTTCTGCCATGATTCTCAAAGAAAAAGCCATGGAAATTGGAGTTGAACATTGAATATTTTGGCGGCAGCAATTGTTGGCTGGAACGTTTTAAAGACAGACATTGCCTTTCTTTTAAAACGAATAAAATGTGGTAACTGTAAAAAGTTTTTTTTTTTTTTTTTTTTATTTTCCACTCATTCATTTGCATGAATTGATTTCTGAAAATCTTGTTTTTCTCACTGAATCCTACAGCAATTCATGAAAATACTTTATTTCAGTGTTTTTTTTGTTTGTTTTTTTTCAAAAATTCCCACTCCGCCTAAGTCGTCACTCAGCTTAAGTCGTCAAAAATGTTTGGTCCCTTGAGTGACGACTTAACGAGGTTTTACTATATAAGACTCTACAAGGTAGGCCTATACAGTACACAGTTACAGCTATGGTATTAGCTCCCATTTGGCAACGTAGCGTAACAGTGAGACAGAAGAATGCTTGCACTGTGAAAAGACAGTAGCCGATCACGTGAACAATAGTAGTATCTGCAGTACGACGGAATGTTGCATACTTTTCGGTTGGCTTTTGTTACCAATTGCCTACAAAACAGAGTAAATATGTTGCATTCCACTAAATACTAGCTTAAAAAGTGTTATTTTAATAATATATACTGTGCTAGGACTAAATACTATACTTCCTGTACAGTGCAAGTGAGATTTAAATTTTTTCCTGCATCGTAGATTCTGTTCTTGTGGGTTTCGGATTACCGGGATTCCACTGTATTTATTAACATTAAAATACAAATTCACTAACAAATCCATTAACATACAAATAGTTGTAAGAATTTTAATGAAATGTTTGAATACATTTGAGTTTGCAAAACGCAAACTTAATATAAAAAAATAATTAACAGGAACACATACTTATTAATTCATACATTAGAAGCCTTCTACCAAAAGCAATGACGAGAGCAATCACAGATAAGATCTATTCCAGCTGAGATACAATTGACTTAAGATATAAAAAGTAAAAAAACAAATTAACACTACATTTTAATGAAAAATTGAGATGATTATCAAATTTCGATTGAGACTTTTTGTCGTAGTTCATTGAGAGAATGTAATTGCCTGATAGTACTAACTAATATTAATACTGAAACTACTGTGATTAATAACAACGCTTTAACAGCTTTGTAGAATTTTCCGATTTACAATAATTTTTTTAATAAAATTGAACTTTAATTTAAGAAAGTAACCTTTTAATTATCAAAATAAAAGTAAACTCTTAAACTATATGTAATTTTCAAACATTATTGCAAAACGTTTAAGTCGCCATTTTGGTTGGAAACTACTTGTTGATAAATATTGCAAAGAACTGTAACTATACTTGCTTGTAAACACAGACAAAATTACAAAGAAGGATAGCTTTCCGATAGTTTTGAAAAACCTCTGTGAAGTTTACTTTCGTATTATTATGTTTTTCCTGAACAAAGTAAAAACTGGCAACAGTCAAGATGTTCTAGTCGTCCTCGTAATTTCTTATAGCTATTATTGTCTTTTCTACAGTTTAAATTGAAAATTTTGTTAAGGTCAATATATCATTAGCAATTTCCATTTCAAGGAGAAAAAAAACATCTGGAATATAATACGTTACTATAATCAGCTGATGTTGTCATAACATTGTTCAGTACTTCTGATGTCCTATTAACATTCTCACTTATTTGCATTGTTGAAAAGCTTGGAAAATTTGACGTGCTATTTGATGGTGATACAATTTCATCGCTTGGGTTTTCCATTGAAATTCCACTTACATCAGGAATCATGTTAACAGCAACAGACAACATTACATTAGCAACCGGCTGTGCATACATAGATGGAGGGGCAGTAGGCATCTCTTGTATAAATGTTTGGTTTGTAAGCATATCTTTGGTTGAATCATTGGATAATTGAACTGGTAATACCATTGATCCAATTAATGTGCTAGGTATATTAGGAAGCATGAATACGGTATTAGGTACAGTAGATTCTGATGATATAGAAGTTGACATAACAGGGGCTACAATCTGTTGTGCAGTAGTTTGGTTTGATACAGATGCAACACTAGTATTGGTTATTCCAGTAGACGTCTGAAGTGCTGATGGTACTGTTCCAATAGCAGTTACATTTGAAGACATAACGACAGCATTAGGTACCGCTGTGGGAGATAATGACTCTGGATACATAGATGTTGCTGTAACAGGGGCTATAATCGGTTGTGATATCTGGTTTGGTGAATAGGCATTAGTTGTATTGATTATTCCGGTAGATGTCTGAACTGGTGATGGCATTGTTCCGAATGAAGGTACGCTTCCATTTGAAGCCGTGATGACAGCATTAGGCACCATTATGGGTGATACTGATTCTGGTAGCATAGATGTTGATGTAAAAGGAGCTTTGATCTGTTGTGAAGATATCTGGCTTGGAATGTTTTCTTCAGTCGTGTTCAACGTTTCAGATAATGGCCTTACTCCGATGGACGTTCCGCTTATTGCAGGTGGTTGGTTGACTATATTGGGCATTATTTCGGTTGCCACTGATTTTGTAGGCATCGAAATTGATGTAGAAGACTCGTGTGTAAGTGCTTGGTTTGAGACATAACTTCCAGTTGTATTGCTTAATCCTTTAGATTTTTGAAATGTAAGATAACTGCAATGATTGTTTTGTATTTTCTTTGAAGAGAAGAACTGTCTCAAGCTTAATTGTGGCAAAATGGAAGTTATGTGTGCTTCAACTTCCTTTCGCATTTGTGGTTCATAAGTGGCGACATATATCTTCTTTACTGTTTAATAAAAAAAAAAAATTGTTAAAATTTATTGATAGTTATAAAAATTATGGTTATTGAAAAATTTTAGAATTCCATAAAATTTCTTTAAAGATATATTTTTCCTTTTCAACTGAATTATCGTTATTATCAGTTTCAACATTGTCTTTGAAATTGTTATTTCAATGCCTGAATTAGTGTTATCGTAATAGTCTTTATATGTAAATCTATACTATTAAAACAAGATAATTAATGCTTTTAGACAGTGTCAAAAGCAAAGCGACCCCAAAAGATGCACACTTTTATAAACAAACGTAGAGTGAACCTAACCAGCGTTTAGAAAGAATCTAATGGACGCTTACAGCAAACCGGAAGTTGGAGGGTCGAAAGTGGTCGCTTCCGATAAAGAGGAAAATGGCGATAGACATCCCCAATATCGACCCTTCTGAACACATTGGTGATGGTCACGATTTTGCCAGACAAACGGTTATGATTTTGTCTGGGATATGATATAATAAAAGAAAAAGGTATTGAAGCATCGACTTTGGACTCCCCCCCCCCCACATCCGGTCAGGGAGTGATCCCAGAGGTATGATTTTTTTGGACGTGGTCACCTACTATTTGATGTGAACACAATGATGAAGGTTCATTCTAATATCTAACCGCTTGGCCACTACACAGTGTGACATCCAGCAAGCATAAAAGCAAGAGCGGTCCCCTATGTTTTACAGGAGACAGGCTGTAACCTAGGGGCCGCAAAAAACAGTGTGTGTGTGTGTGTGTGTGTGTGTGCGCGGATCTGCAACACTTGAATAGTGCAACAATTGAAATTTGCACTCGCGTTGCCAGGCAACAGGAGTATTGTTCCATGGTCAACTCAACTGCTCGAATACTCAAAATTTCTTCTTGTTGTGTTTTTTAAAATAATCTATTTTACCAATTAAATCATGATAATGTTTGATGATTTATTTAATGCAAGAAAATTAATAGTAATGAAAATCAAAATGAAATGGGCGTTGTACACAAAATTTATTGTAAAATTTGTGATGATTTTTACGTGGGTGAAACAAAAAGAACTTTACTTGAACGTGTTGTTGAACATGGCAGGGCCCTAAAGAATAAAAATTTGGATTCATCAGACGTAGCAACCACTGTCTAGAAAAAGGCATGATATGGTTAGTAATGTAACGGTATTATATAAAGAATGTAATCTAAAATTAAGGAAAATTTTAGAAAGTAGTGTTATATAAAACATTAAAGAGAAAAATTTCAACAGATACGAAGGACTTCATGTTGACCTTTTCACTGTCTTATTAATGAGGGACTTAATAAAAATAGATAGTATAAAAATAGCAACAATTGACATTTTTAATTATTAAAATTTTTCTATTTGTTATGCTATTATCTTGCTTTCATTGTTTTTAATAATTAAATAATTTCATATTGATATATTGTTATATAACAACAAAATTATTTGATTCACGAGTTTTAGCATTTGTTCAAGCTCCTAACTATTTTTGCCTTTGCTTTGTATATATATTCCATTCATGCCAATTTGTTTGAAAAAGAGAAGACGAGTTAAACTTCTCGAAAATTTGCAATTTACAGTATTTTGAATAAATCTATTATAAATACTATAATGAGATAGATGGAGTTTTTATAAATACATATAAGATATTAACTTTCTCATTCTTTAACTGATAATACAATGAGAGCATTGGGTTGACATACTGGTTACTATTCAAATAAATTGTGTTAAGAATTCGAAATATACTAAAGAAAAAAATGCAACACTTGCAAGAAGTTTTAGAAATGTCACGAAATGTGGGGAAACGGTACTATTATATATAAATGCATGCAAATGATGAGGTTTACAGGACGATCGAACCATTGGAGCGTTATGAACTAACGTCGCAGGTGCAACGCAGAACAACATACGAGATAGATAAAGACTAACAAAACTTCCTGATTGACCAACATTGTGAACATTATTTAGCACCAAATAGTGGACATCTAAACCTCTAAGTTATTCTTACAGTAATGTCGAAACTGTTCCCAATATTTAACAGATTTTGAGCGTGGCTTTAGAAAAGCTGATTTGTCTTATAGATATGTAACCTTCCATGTTAGCCAGAATCCAGCACCAGAATGACCAGTATGACCGCGGAGATACAGGACCGAAATTTGCAAAAAGCGGCTTTGCGTGACAGGTTGTCGACTGCAGCGCACCTGATAAGATAATAATACCTCGAATATGTCCCATGTGTACGGGAGACAACAGACTCTCACAGTTTTGATTGCGCGATTAAACTCTGACATCAGCCTCCATGCCAACATGCATCAGTGGTGTTACCTTGACAGAACTGGACCGAACAAGAGTGGTGTACCTGGTGTTTAGTAATCAATCATTTTTTTGTCAGGTCAACCCAACATCAGACAACATCGCTCACCATCATCCACGGAAAAGGAACATCACCCAATGTGGGTGTGTTATCTTCACACTGGTCCATATCTGTGTGTCAAAAAGTGATCATCATAACTGCACAACAATGTATTACCGATATTTTGCAGTCATTATCTTTTTCATTTCCCTACCAACAAGGAATATTCTATCAGTAAGACAATGTACGTTCCCACACGACATGAACAAAACATTCTAGTGCTGCCGTAGCCAATATGCTCACCCGATCTTTCACCTGTTGAAGACAATTGGGGTATGAAGGGCCGACAGCCAACAACCATGCAGTAAGTGCGCTAACCATTGCCTCTCAACTGGAATGGAAGTTTTGCTCTGCTTATCGTTGTAAGTCTCAGTAGCACAAAACTTTCACCACCAAATTCGTAATACTAATTATTTTATTTCAGTGAGTTGATACAATAGTAATTTTCCATATTTGTTCTTCCTAATATAATCAAAGCCACATTTCAGTAATGTGCCTCAGTTTCAATATAATGGCTTCAATCCCTCTAGGTTTTACAATATTTTTTTCTGTATAGGCCTATATTTGATCTTAAGGAAATTTCTATCTGCAGAAACCGAAAGGTAAAAGTCCATTCCCTTCAGAAGAAATTAGGAGTAAGCAACAACTGCATGGTTGCCAAAGATGGATGCCAAAGATTATCCAAATGCATCAGAAAATACATCACAAAAAACGAATCTTGAAATGTGAATGAACTCATAAGTTACGAGTATTAAGGCCGGAAGAAATGATTACTTTGGAAAAATATTGTCAGCAATTAACAGGAGAATCAAAGACAAAAACAACAGCTGCAACTAATGGAAACCGAGTCACCCACCAACAAAACCAGACCTCATCTGACTTTAGCAACGCAGCAATCAAAATGTATGAATTAGGTTCGGAGGTCCTTACTCATCCGCCCTAGTCTCCAAACATTGCACCTGTTCTCATTTCTACAAAAAATTTTAAATGGGAAAACATTTTGAGTTTTACTGATTAATAGCACATTAAAATTACAAAAAATATTCCTTTTAATTCACATTACGTTTTTTTTAAAAAAAACTAAACAGAATTTTCCGTAAACCTAATTACAACCTGTTTGAAAAGTGATAATTCATAGAGCAACAATAAGAAAGAAGTATCATCTATGAAGGAATTCCTATGGTAAAATGTGAAATGGTCTATGTTTTGAATATATGTAATTTGAATACTACTATCACATAGCTAAATAACAGTAATCATTGAGATAACTATATGACATAATTTAAGCATAATCATCAATGAAAGCAAATTTACTGAAGTTATTTTGCTGGAAGCAATTTCAACTTATTGATAACTTTTACAAACAAAATTTTTTATTAAGTAGTATGTTTTAAAATTGAAAGAAGTGGACTCTCAAAGGAGAAACTACAAAAACCGTTTTTTATAATAAGCAAGGTGTTTTGTATTGAGATGTTTCAATCGTTGAATTACTTACAAATAAAACGTTTATCGCACTGCCAAAATATAAGAAACGTGGAATAATCTGTGAAAAATATAAATGTGCTCTGAATATCTCTTAGATCAGCTCCTCCTAGGAATAAATATAAAAAGAAAATGAGAAACACAGCTTTTAGTTGAATAATGTCAAATGAAAAATTGAAAACAGAAAATACTTAAGTGATTATGACTTCCTTTCAATTAGATCACGAAGACTTAATTCATAAAATTTACGGTAAAACTTACATAAAATAAGTGAGTTTGTTATTATTTATTTCCAAATAGTTATTTGAAAGAGTTACCTTAAAGTTGTAATCAATTGCAAAGAAAATTACATGTAAGAATTGAAATACCAACTGAACCAGAATAATTTCAACATTTCTATTAAGTAGAAATTCTAAAAAGAAAACGTAAAAAATATTTACCATTAGAAAATGTCTTGAGCATTTGTCTAAAGCTTGAATCTTCAGTTGTGAATAGCAACTGTCTTTTTACTGTTTGGTTTCTGTATTTAAAAATATAAAGATAGATATATTAATATAACAAACATTAAATATTTTGATGGCAATCTTTAGGTCCGAGTGGCTACCGACAACAAGAAAAATTTTAATATTGTTTGCACTGGGTTTTGTAAAAACCAGAACTTCAGAAAAGACTAAAACGAACGTGTTCATATTGATGATTACTTTATTGTATTCTAAATGATTACAAAACGTTGCAAATACGATAATTTAATGTATATGACTTGGCGAGGCAGAGTGACAACTATAGATGGTTATAGTTCAAATAATATTGAATTATGCTTAATTTTTATATTACAGTCTCCGCCTCTTGCTCATGGTTCATTGAAAAGCTACAAATCAATGATTTCCATATGCCGTAGACGTATACCTACGTTGACAGTTATGGAAGTCATGGCAATTATTTTTTATCTGCTAAACATGCGGCACCACTGCAATTCCAGAATATACGTTTGAAAACTCGATGGATGAGCTTGTGATTGACACCACTAAGGTGGTCTGGATCAGTGAAAAAACGTCATGAGAGCAAGTGGAAAATAACTATTTCGAAATCATTGTTTAATTAGACAATGCAGTGTAGCCAAGGAATAAAAAGGAACACAGGAATGCTCAATATGCATTGCTAACCCCCCCTCAAAGTACTCTCCAAGATTGTCCACCACACGTTGCCAGCGTTTGTAAAGGTGGAGAATACCATTGGCTGCATGCGAGTCATTAAAGTATTGGACTACTTACCGAAATGCTATCAAAATTTCATCTTTATTCACAAGCATTTCCCACGCAACTGCAGATTGAGTTTTGAAATCAAATCAAAGTCGCATGGAATTCCGGTCTAGCGAATACAAAGGATGTTCCAATACTTTCCACCCTCATCGACATAACAAAGCCTGTGAAGGAGCTGACATGTAGCGTTATCGTGAAGAATGATGACGTTGGACAGCAATTCCCAAAAACTGCCCACATACGGTGGAGAATCTTGGAGAATACTTTAAGGGGTGCTAGCAATGTATATTGAGCATTTCTGTGTTCCTTTTTCTGCCTTGGCTATGGTGCATTGCCTTATTAAACGATGATTCCCAAATACGTATTTTCCACTTGCTCTCATGACGTTCCTACACTGATGCAGAGCTTAGGGATGTCAATCAGAATCTCATCCTTTCAAACGTGTATTCTGGAATAGCAGTGGTGCCGCATGCCTTTCAGATAAAAATATATAGTTGCCATGACTTCCATAACGGCCCACGGTTATTCTGGTATTCTTGAATTAAAGTCATTCAGGTATTCTTGACTTCTGCTGTATTAAGTTTTGCGTTATACCATTAGTATAGTTAGGAAGTCGGTGGCACACCTGTTAAAATGTTCTGGACGGGAAGAGAACTTTTTAATTCTGTTGTCAATCCGTTTAAAAATGAGGGGATTTGCTTTCATAATTCATCGACACTATTCACTAATTCTATGTTTGTGGAGACTGGTTCAGTGTTTCTATCAGAGAATTATGATTTTGTCATCGGAATCAAATAGATAGAAACTAACTTCGCAGGACGTATGGTTTTATTACATTCGTTGCAGCTAAGTTATCATTGAAGTTTGGTTGGTTAATGTTTGGATTTCGTAATTTTTTTATAATGGTTGCTGAGTGATTAATGCTCAATAAATAGTGTCGAACTCTTTGAACCAATATTGGAAGAAGTCGAACTGATTTGACGGTTGGGCTAAGAAATATAGATGTGCTCAGCAATCAATTACACTCATCTTCCGAAAAAATAGCCATTTTCCTATTGTATTATCTTTAGATACAGTCCTAACAATTAAGGATTCTTCAACCAAGTTGTCCTTTTCCGACCAGTTTGCTAGACTAAAAACAATAGGTCCAGGATGCGTGGGACTTTCTGTTTACTTAAAAACTACTTCATGACAATAACACACGATTTGTTCACAACAAAAACCGAAAACGTAGCGATCTGTTTGGCCTTCATTGAAAATCTAATAATACTTATACAAAACCGAATAAAACAAACACGACTTAAATCACAAAGCCTAGAGTGTATCGCGAACAAATAAAGAAACAAACTAACTTCCTCTTTTATATATATAGAAGATTATTATGTTTCACATCGATTTTCAAATTTAATTCCAATGTTTCAATTGTTAAAAGTGTAACTATTAGCTCACCTTGAAGTATCATATTCTGAGATTAAACAACTGAGTTCAGGATAATGTTCCATCAGTTTCACTGTTACACAGTCACAACGGTTTCTTCCACAAATATTCGGATTAGATGAAAACTGCAGATAAAGCATTTTTCCATGCTCATGTAACTAAAAGATATAGAAATTACAAAAAAATAGTATGTTTGTTAAGCCAGTTCAGATAATTCTAACTACTTCACAAATGTCTTTAAGAAAAGTATCCTAATTTAAATGTTGACAAAAGTTTGTCAATAAGTTTTGTCAATCAGTTGTTACATAAAACGAAATAAGACAGACTTAATTATTTCATGGCAGTGAGTTTATAGACACTGAAATTTAATAATTAATAATTAATATTTAATAATCCTCTAGCTCATTTTTACTTTATCAGTCGCGGTTTTGGCTTGGAAATATTTCTCACCAATTACAAAAATTTCTATAATCATCAATGTCATCTTAGATAACAACTTTTCTTTTCAGACAACAAAAAGAAACAATGATTTGATATTTTAATTTTGTCTAAATTTTGAAAGTATAAAAGTGTGTGTGTCTGTTATCGAGGAACTTGTTGCCGGAAGAACTCGAAAAATTAAATTTAATGGAAGGGTGTAGTGTAAGTCACAAAATGTCAATACCCTTTGTGATATATTTCAGACCTACTGTGTGCATAAGTACAAACCTCTTTGTTACTTTACATAAAGGTCAAACACTGAAAAATAAATAACTTTTATGAAGATAAAAAGAAGCACTTATTAATAGGAATCTTTATAATTGTGAATTAAATACTTTTGTTTCACCTCTAGTCAGATTTCCTGTTGATAATCGTGTTGACGATCAATTTACAATATTGACCCTTAAATAATAATATTCACATTTAAAACTTTAATACACACAATACGCTAATTTGATCCTGCTTTGATAGGGATCAATCGAATTTAAACAACTTCAGTAAATAAAGTGATTTTTTTTCCTCCCAAAAATGGAACTTTTATAATAATCGTATTCAACGGATATACATTAAAATTAAATGGAGAGTTACCGTTTCTACTATTTTAACGATCGAAAAAAAGAAACATATAAGAAAAACAGGCATTCTTTAAATGCTCTAATGTTGGAATCAATAAATCCGCTACGATCCCAATTATATTATTAAATCTGTTTTATTTTTAAGAATATTTTTAAGTGTTTTTATAATTTCAGTTCCCAAAGCAATATTTATACAAAGAAGAATTAAAAAACCAATAGAATCATTGAAAATAAAAAAATATAATCATGATTATATCTATAAAAAGACAGTTATTTAAAATTCATAATAATGTTAATATTAGTAATAGTATTATAGTTAATATAAATAAAAAGCTTAACGTGCAAAAAAATTGTGAAGAAAAGAAAAAAAAAATTGTGAAGAAAAGAACATTTTTTTTAGAATACGTAAGAATAAACAAAGGTTTTTTTTTCTGATCTTCTTATTATAGTTAATAGTTGTTCACTTACTTTGGAGACATTAAATTGGAAGTTTTTTGTTGGAACATTGACTGGACAGAATGAAGTGAATTTCGTTCTGAGAGCCACTGCGAAATTAATAGCATTACATTCATGCATTCCACCCACATTCAAGAGAAAGATTAAGAGGAAATAGATTCTCATGATTTCGTTAAAAAAAAGCACTTAAAAAGACTAAATAAATTAAATTTATAAGAAATCATCTACTGGAAGTCATTTATGTTCGTTACTTTAACAGGAAAACTCTCTATACACAGTTCTTGCTCTATCAGGAAATAGATGTTGGCATTTCACAAACGTAAGAATAATCTTACATCACTATAGGGAAAAATATATTCGCAAATAAAATAAATAAGATAACGCTTCAATTCAAATTTGAAATATTACAGTCGATTATCAATGGTGGTAGAAAACAAAATGACCCGTATAAAAAAACAAAACCCTGATAATCTCCGCAAAAAGTAATCAAAAATAGAAATTGAAAATTAATTATACATACATAAAAAAAA
>JAFIDM010003189.1:5082188-5117015 GCA_023159025.1 Thereuonema tuberculata | reverse complement strand
TTGGATTTTTATTGCATCTATAAGTTTTATAGGTTCTATATGTATTTACTTTGTCTTTTTATTTAGAGTAAAATAGCAGTAGATAATTGGATTTTGTTTTTTCTGTGGTTAATAAAATTCTAAGAACAATAAATTTACCGACTGTGACCAATTACGAATTCTAAACAAATAATTCTTATTTGAATGTCATCAACTTTTATTGTAATAACTTGGAGGCATAATCTTAAATGTTTATCGTTTTTCAATAATTTAGTTTGGTTCTTTCAAATTTAATACAAATATTATTTAAACATAAGGAAAATGTAGATCTGTAAATAATAATGAATTAAATAATGACCTGATATCATTTAATTTGATAACAATGCAAATAATTATTATTTATGGTTAGAATTGAGGATAATTTAATCTTTTATAATATATAATTATAATTCAGAATTGAAATATGATCTGAAATGAATTACTTTCATTGATCCTCCATAATTTCACCTTAAGTTTTATTGTGTACAATTCAAGTGCTTTTTAAACTACAATCCTCTATGGAGTTTCAGTGAATCACTTTTAGATAGGGTTACCATAATATTGATGTATGATTTTTAGATTGGGTTACCATGACATTTATTTATGTTTTTTTTTCAATTAAGTCACACTTACAATAATGATAATTAGTAGTCATTTTCTAATTCCATCGAGAATTTTGTATCATTATCAATTTCATTGAAAGCAGAGAAAATATTGTGAATTTCATTCTTATTAACCAACAAAAAGATATCATCTACATATCTACAGATGAATGAGATATTCTTATTGATAAATTCCATTTTCCATAATTTAGATTCCAGAAAATGCTTAACATTATTCAGCAATTATGGCCGAGGATGGCAAAGCCATGAATACCCCCGTTTTTTTTTGTTGATAAACAGAATCTACAAATTTGAACCATTGCATCTTAGATATGGTGTTTACCAATATATGAATATGATTAATATCAATTAAACCTTTTTTGATATAAGTATTTAAATTAAGATTATAAAAATAATCAATTGCATTATGGATTAGAGATACCGATAAGGAAGTATATAAATTCACTACATCGAATGATGCCATAATATTATCATCACTGTATGTGCTATCTCCTAATTGATGCAGGAAACTTACATTATTAGAAATACTAAATTTAGAAACATAGTCAATTTTCTAAGTTCTTGAATAAGTATTTTTGAAATCTTCATAATTGCACTGTTAGAACATACTATAATTGGTCTAGTTTTATATCTATCATTGACTTTTTCTTTGTGAATTTTAAGATGACCACTAAAATATGGAAGATAATAGTTTGTTGCAATAATAAAATCCATATCTATAATCTCTTCTTCGGCTAATTTACGTATTTCTTTGTTCATGCGAAAAATTGTGAATTTTTCATTACTTTTCGTTACGCAAATTCTTTGAGTGTTATTAAGGAAATGACTGCATATTTCGTTATATTTACACGAATCCATTGCAACAATAGCACCTCCTTTATCTGCTGTAATGATTTTGACGTGTTGAGCAATGTTTTTCAGTTCATTAAGTGTAATTTCTTAAAATGCAATTTATTAAGAACCGTACCAATTCTGTTTCTTAAGTCCTTTTAAGTATCTTGATTGTCGATGAAACGTATTTGAGACTCAATCTTCGTTACAATATTGTATATTCATGTACTCATTGCCAATGTTGAAACCAAACCCTTTACATAAAAGGTTTCTTTGATCCTGTGTAAAGGTCATTGAACTATCGTTGATGAATCTGTCATTGTATGTAGGTTGCTACCATTTCTGGATGCTGAGTCTAGCTAGTTTCTGACATTGTCGTTCAGCAATTTTGTGAATGACGGGATTGAGAAGAATTTCACGAATCATTGTTAATTAAGTCGAAACACTGTTACAATACTGAAGTATCAATCAAGAATGCGCTACAAAATAATTTACGATAGATTATTTATATATTATATTTGCAAGTTGTGATTTATTGTTATCCAAAATTATTGTTAAATTTAAATTTTAATTCCGAGCCTTGTTTTCCTTTTCATTTATTTATTTATTTAATATTATCTGACGACGAAGGAAGAGTAGCTTCGCAACATGTAATGAAGTTATTTATTATTTGTATCTCTATTGTTTTTGTGTGTTTGGTCCTTTGTATTTATGTTTATACACACAGAATGGATAATATATATGCACATACTGTATTGGGAGATTATTTTTTTTTTCTAAGAACCGGGAGAAGAATTTCAGGTTCTCGAGTGAGCTGCTGATTTCGCTCGTACGTTGTGAAAGACGCATTAGGTATTTTCTAAGAATTCACGTGTATAAAATTACTAAAATAAAATTTCAAAAATTAAACCAACTAGAACTCTGGTGTTTTGTAGCAGTTGATGATTTGCATTGGTGTTCAATGACGTCTTCAAATGTTATTTATGTATTTTATCATATTAAAAATGTCTTTAGAATAATTTCAAGTTGAATTTTAAAATACATTTTTGTATCGATTTTTAACTCAAGCCTTCAGTGTAAATTCTAATATTACGTCATCATCTACAACCTTTTTTTTTCATTAATAAAAGACGAAAAGGTTTTCAATTTTTTTTCTGGTTGTTATATTGTTTTCTATTTGTTTTAAAATTAGCTTTTATGTATGTAAAAGAAATGAAAGTAAAAAGGAAATTTAAACCGATGTTCGTTCATTTTGTATCTTTTTTCTTAAGAATTCGTAATTTTGTGATTCGTTTCAGAACAAGATGTTTTTCAAATTGGTCAGTAGGGTTTTTAGATTATAAAGCCATTTGAATGGCTGTTAACCCTCGCACTAAATATTGAATTGTGACTTTGTGATTATCCCAGGCAATATTTTTGTATACAAACAGTATTGATTATAATAAATATTTGTGGGTTCTTGGCTTCGTTTAATAAACTTTTCAAATTAGGACAATCCACTCTAATCCTTTGTGTTTTCTAATTTGATTATTACTATTGTTAAAAATCTGAAACTAACATTTTGATGCAAACATCATTTATTTGTTTTTTTTTTCTTCTATAACATTGATTAAATTCATAGGTTAATTTATATTTTAATGATGATATTTGCTTGTATCCCTCATTATTCATTTTAAAATTTTCAAGGATAAGTAAAATTTTAAAAAATAAATTGCAATGACGATCATCATCTACATTCTTTATCCTTTTTTCTCTTAGAAAAAGGATGTTGAAAATCTTAGCAATTGGAGGGTAATTGGAGGAGTTTGAAAGTACATTTTTGGGACTGTTTTGGGAATGTTTTAAATGCACTCATTGTCCACCAAACCACAGCGCGATTTAAAAGTGTGGTAGCGCCATTTATCGACAACTTTGGGAAGTTTTTCATTCAGATCTGTGGTGCTGTATAGACATACAATAGTATCCCATGGGAATTACTTGATCGACTGGGATGAAAAGTAGTCTCTAAGTAGCCTATAAAATTTCATTCAGATCCGTGGCACCGTTTAGGCGTGATTGAATGACAAAATAAACTTACAAAGTTTCTCTTTTATAATATTACTGAGGATTATTTTATTAAACATCTAGATGCAAAACTACAATAATTATAATACAAAAGATTTACAACATGTATAGGAGAAAATGTCTTATAAGTTTTTATAACTTTTAAAGCATGTCAAACTTTTTATTATGAAAAAACAAGAGTCTTGTACAGTTTCGTAATTAGTAATTATTATTTACAGTAATTTACAATGGAAAAGAATTTGAGGTAGAATAGAAGTCCATCCGTATAATGCTTCTAATATTCTAAAATAATGATTCTAATATCGAATCAAAACACAACTGTAACGAGATTTATGTTTTAACTAACTGTTACTAAGATTCTTTCAGCTTATATTTTGTTTCCCATGTTGTGTTTGTGTTTCAGTTAGGAAATCCCAATCCTAGTAAAAAGATTACAATTACTTTTAGATTTTAATTAATGATCAGATTCTACACTGGAAATTACAGTTGACAAATATTCTACCTTTAAATAATATATTTAGATTATATTTATAATGATTATTAAAAAGAACTTTAAAAAATTATAATTACATTTTAATATGTCGTAAATTTTGTTGAATTGATACAAAATTCTTTTCAATAAATGCAAGAAGATATACAGAAATTGAAAATTATTCACCTGTTACCTTAAGTGAATACCTTTTTAAGAAAGAATCTGAAATGTTCATATTGAATTGAATTTGTGCTTGAGTTATTCTCTACTGCAGTATAAAAAATGGTCGTGATTGATTTCGTGAAACAAACATGATTTATTAAAATGCAAAGATATACAGAGGGTAGACAGAATAACAGAAACAAACCGTCGGTGTGATGAGGCTTACGCTTGGTAATGTCTACAGATCGAATATGTAGGCATCTAATATCACATTTATAATCACAGATAAGATAAATGGACCCTTGTCGACTGGCAACCTATCATTTGATCTCATGACGATGCTTTTCTATTTATCTTCATAACCAAGGAGAGTTTGATGTCCGATCGAAGTTTACCATTCTGACTGATGAGTTCAACTGTAAGGCGGATCTGTGATAACGAAGGCGGTATATCATGGCATTCTTTAAGACCTTTAGTCATTCAGAAGAGTTGTGTAATAGCTTCAACTTATCTAAACGTTCTATAGGACAAGTGCAAACACTGATGCAGGCAATTGTCTCTAATGATTTTCTGTTTTCAGGCAGATAATGCTCCCACCAAAGCTACAAAGTGCATCTCAAATGGTTTGAGGATGACATATCCTGAATCACCTTAATATTACTGCTTCGTGAGCAGCTGGTGACTGCAAGATTTCCTCACTTCTGAAGTTCGCAGACTTTGCAGGAACACTTCAGGAGGAATGGTACAAAATATCGATGTGTGAGACCTGGATGCGTTAATTTCTATGTTGAATTGCTGTTATTCAAATTGCTTACGATGAACTAACTATATATAAGTAATGATATTTTTATAAATATTATTTCCACTATTTTGTCTACTACCTGTACTTATTCATATTATTATTCAATACGAATAATTTATTCATACGTATAAAGCTGTAATGAAGCTAAAAATGGTGAAAGACAGGAAAAAATTCATTCTCTTTGAATATTCGCTACAGAGACAAACATTAACACTAAGATAATATTGTTTAATATACATAAAACAAAATAGTATTTCACATAATATGTAGTTTCCTGACAAACAGAAAACTTGCCAGGTAAATTTAAAGAAGATATACGATAAATATTCAACAGCAAAAAAATTGTCTAACAAGGAATGACAATAGGGTAAGGTAAGATATATTCGTGATATTTTGTTATAAAGTCAACATTCCAACTGAAAATTCAAAGGTAAACAACGAATAAGATTCCACAAGGTTAGATCATACTTTATATAATAATAGTAGTTATTCTACGAATAAATTGTAATATATATAAAATGTGTTAATAAACTCAATGCATTATAGGTAATTTCGTGATTGGTAATGTACTTGTAATTTCGTGATAGATGATAGGTAATTTAGCTATAACACTTTAATGATAAAAATCGTACATAAAGTAAAGACAAATGATTAATAGTGAATGTAACAACAAAATAACAATAACTGAAACCAAGAACTGCATTTTTTGCAGCGTCTAATAAAGAAGCTAAACAAATACTTTTTCAGTGCTCACAATGAAGTAACAACAGTTGTTAGGCTACATAGAATGTACAGTTCGTGTAACTTTCAGTCTTCATCAGAGCTTGAATCAATAGCTTAACCATCGCATGTAAACACGCCCGAACTGTCATCTTGCGTTTGTCATCTGACATGGTACGGCATTTTGCAAAAAGGACACAGTATTCACTTATCACCTGTCTTATGTCGAACATTGTCTTCTTAGCTTTCACCACATATCGTCATCTTTTTTTTTTCATATTTACTTTTCATATTTTGAGAGCAAGATCGTGAAGTTGTAGGTTGATTAGTCCTGCACTTCAGTAGGTCTGTACACTGTCTATTTTCTAGGTCGATCAACTTGCTTTAGATCAGGAAAAATTTCGTTCAGACATTTTGCGGAGGAATCTCTTTGCTTTCGTCTTTTGGTAACCACTGGGTCCTTGATTCTTGCAGCATTTGGAAAGCTTAGCAAGGTAGATACTGGATCAGATGAGTTACAAAGATCTGTTATTTCTGGCTCTTGCTGAGTTTGAGGATTGGTTTAAGATCCAATGGGCACATTGTTAATCCAAGATGGGCAAATGCTTATGCAGGAATAGCATTAGGATATAGATGGATGGATATATTCCTGTTTTCTTAAAAGAAGGATGATGTTTGAAGCTGACAAGCTTTTATAAAGTGCAGGGTTAAAAATCATTGTATTTGAATTTATTTTGTATCTGTTTTTGTATTACTTAAGAGCACAGGTAATTTTATGAAAGTAAGGTAATTTCGTGATAACATCTATGCAAAAAAAAAAAAAAGGCTAATTATTACATCTCAAACATATTAGGCTACCACTTGGTACGTAAACTAAAAAGTTTGACTTTCACATGCGTTTTTAAACACCGAAGTCAGAGATCGTCTGAACTCACACAAAGCAAAGCCTATCCATTAAGAATTTTATGGACTTTTTTTAAGGAGCTCATGTCTTTTAAATACGGTTTACAGACATATTACTACTACAGAAAATTAGCGTAACACATCAGTTATGAAATAAAATACCAACATTTACTTACATCTGTAATCTATCCACCGTAACTGGTCTCAAATGCACGATGTCAAACAACCTTTCGGAAATAGCGAACAATAACACTTCGTTGTGTTTTGAGTTCAAAAACAACCGCTCCACCTATAAAACTGTTCCAATTGGACATTATGTGAGGATGTATTCTCCATCTCGTGGCGAAAAATGAAAACCTCAGGAGTTTACGTTTTGTACACAGTTGATTAAAAATTATCAGGAACTTATCTATATCACGAGTATACCTTAAAGTTAATAACAATTATGATTTATTAATAAAACATTGGAAAAGGCCAGAAAATAGCCTTCACCAATAATTGTAAACTGTAATGCCGTTTTAGAAAGCTAAGTTATTATCATGTAAATATTCCCACAGTAAGTAGGTGATAGCTTTGTAGGTGCACTAGAGAATCTAGTATTTCATGAAATCCTATCTATCGGAAAGAAATCCGGTTCCAATACGCTGAATGGGATCGGTGAATCTTAAACCCGTTAGCATTTGAGCTATCGAACACGCACAAGCAAAATGGGATGAATAGAATATTAATGCTCACAAAGCTTAATATAATTACGATAAATAGAGCATTGTATCAGATGGATTTATAACATTAATAAATTATTATTAATAGTTTTCGTTAAAAAAGAAATCAAAACTGTTATTTCTAATTAATTCACGGCTAAGAATGAAATATTTGAGTTACATATGCTTTCAGAATTTGTAGAAATCATGTATAAAATAAACACGATATGTAAATAATGCGCAGAGATATTTAAAATCCAATATTATTAATATTGTTAAGAATTGTTACAATTTGAAAAACAAGAGAAGATTAACATTTTGTCATTTCTCAATATCAGTCTAATCTCTGTCTCCTGATTTGAAGCTCATATTATCATAGTTGCATAATCAAGCTTTTTTTTCTGTAAATACCATTCATCTCCGTAAAATTATTGTATTACCAATAATTAGTATTTCTGCGTGTTGCTTTTTTTCTTCTAGTGCAAAGAAGAATAAAACTTTCAATGATTTCTAAAACTGTAAGTGCACTAAAGCCAAGAAAGAGGCCAAGGCTTCCACAGACATTAGCTGACAGATTGCTAAGATTCATTTGAAAATATTCTTTTGTGACTGTTATAATATTATTTGGAAATTGAGAAGCAAAAACAATCACAGGCATAGCTCGACCAAGATCCAAAATTGTGTCGTCATGATTCAGATTATAAATATATTCAGAGCATTTCTTGGGGCAGTTGCACCACTTATCATCTGAATAATTCTTCGAGAGGGAAATCGCTAACTCCATTGTTTTATTAAAACCTTCGGGAGTATTGCAAAGCTTCAAAGAACTGTACTTCATGAACGGTAACCTACAAGTAAAGATACATTGGAAAGTTTGATTTAGCACTTTCGAATATTAATTGATATTTTTATTTGAGATTTTCTTAATCAAACTAAGAAGCAATAAATAAATAAATAAGGTGGGAAAAAGAATGGAACCTCCAAGCATAAATTAAAAAACAAGAAAAACACATTAAAAGTAAAAGAAAAGAAATTCATGTGCCAGTCTCCATTGGCCCCAAATGAATTTTCTGTAGGCATCAAATTAATAAGAAATGAAATTCAAGAACTACTATTCCTACTAATCTAAATTCTCTACGAAAGAACTTCATTTCGAAATGGTTGTTTATTTTGTTTTTTTCATCAGTCTGCTGTTCTAATGAGCCAACCAACTTTCTCCCATTTTTTTAACTCGAAAGAAATATACAATTCTGCTAACAGCTACTAAACAGCCCGAAACATACAGTATTTGCAAAAAAGAATTGATATTATGATATTTCTAGTCAATTGTGTTTAACTATTTTGTAATTCAAATAAACCATCACCCTTAATTTAAAAAAAAAAAGTAATCTTAAATTTCAAATTAAAAGAAATTAATCTGTTAGTGTATTTTATAAATTTATACTTAAAACTAAATATCAATAATAAATAAGAAAATACTTATTTATTTATTCACATTAAAAATGGACCTAGTGTTTATCAGTGCAAAGCGCCATCTCCGAACAGCTGTTTCTCGGTAAACTGCCGATCATCAGCGGAGAGCTATAAACCCCTAGGTCCGATTACGGAGGTAGGTATTGGTTAAGGTGAGAAAAAGAATGGAACCTCCAAGCATAAATTAAAAAACAAGAAAAACACATTAAAAGTAAAAGAAAAGAAATTCGTGTGTCAGTCTCCACTGGCCTCAAATGAATTTTCTGTAGGCATCAAATTATTCGCTTTGCACTGATAAACACTAGGTCCATTTTTAATGTGTTTAATAATTTTTAGGCGTTTTTTTTAATTTGATGCCTACAGAAAATTCATTTGAGGCCGGTGGAGACTGGCACATGAATTTCTTTTACCTTTACTTTTAATGTGTTTTCTTGCTTTTTAATTTATTCTTGGAGGTTCCATTCTTTTTCCCGTGGAGCAGAACTTTAAACTAGTTGAATTTGACGGAATTGCTTCTTATCTTTCGTTAAGCCCCGCGAACATCATGCAACTTTGCTGCAATTTAGTCGCGCTATTTTGACGTCATGAGTTGATATAAAAAGTGCTTAGCACTTTTATATGCAATTTATTTGCAACTTTTGTCATCCGAATCGAGTTGCACTGACACCTGCAACTCTGAAAGTTGCATCGACATCACTGGGGATTACCCAATCACAGCGTTGGAACACGTCAGTTGTGAAACCACGCCCATGGAAAGAATGGCGTCGAAAATTATATCTGTCGATTCGTTTTGAAGACAGGCTCATACTCAATTAATATCAGAGTATTGCGAGTTTCTTTCATGCAGAAATAAAGTTTATACTGAAATGCAGTAATTGTATGCGGCAGAATTTATCACAACCTCGATTTTTTTCGGATTTTCCACATCGAGTTTGGCAAACGCGAAGGCTGCTGACGCAGTAATGCAAAAGTTATGACGTCATTGTTTCCAGGGGAGCATGGTTTCTTATTGGCTGTTGGTCATTCGTTACTTTTGATTCGAAATAATAACATGAAATTAAATTCCATAGCGGCTAATAATTTAAAAAAAATATTTATCGTATGTTGCAAATCATTCACTCTTATATTATGTTTGAAACGACATAACCGAATTTTGCTTGACGTCACACATGACGTATTTAAAATCTGCGTTATCATGGGTCAGTTGCATTTTCGAGTTGCATATCCGAGTTGCATCGTGTTCGCGCTTGACAAAAGTTTATATCAACTCGTGACGTCAAAATCGCGCGACTAAATTGCAGCAAAATTGCATGATGTTCGCACGGCTTTAGTTCTTGTGTTACTTTTTATTTGCATTATTTAAGTTATGTTTTTAGAATAACATATGGTTATTGTTTCTATGTTAGTTTTGGTTAGCTATTGCTAGAACACCATCTATTAGCCATTTTTTGTACATTTGCTTTTCAATAAACGGCGAGTGCATCGTTTGAAGTATCTGTTGTCCAAATTTCTTTCCATTTGAAGCCTTAGAACGTGTTTCAGAGCTCTCTACGTAGAGGAACTTTAATGTTAACAACCCTGAATTTCCATTTCTACGTAAATGAAATCGCAGACATTCAATACTAAATTATTAGAAATTCTTGATAAATTCAGAAACATTTAACTTTTTGATGTAAAGGACTTATGTAGTTCATACAAAAATTCTTTTAATAATTCTTTCTTTAATTTTGTAGCATATTAATACAGAATAACAACATGGACATTGAGACTGATTTTGTAGATCAACGTTGCTGTTTTGTTACGGACTATTATACAATTTGCAATCCGTACACTTAAGGAACACTTTTATAAAAAAAAATTCTTACTACTAAGAAACTACTGCTTATATGTTAATCCTTCTTAATAACCAAAAGCGTGACCTCCGAAACCAATATTGTTATCGATATTCGTATTTTCTAGACTGATTTCCTCAAAAAAATATTAAAATTAATGTGATTTTCATTTTAGATTTTTAGATGCATAACCGCAGAAAGTTTTGCCACTGATTAATGCTAACAAGAGGCGTTCTTAATAAGCATTCTAATACTTTAATGAGCACTGAGTGATTATTTAGGCTACTCACTAATGTAACGATGCAATTTATAAAATATCAAAACAGCCAAGAAAACAAAGAAAAAATTTAACACAATATTATTTTTATGAACGAAAGATTTAACATGCCAGAAATTAATATAAAGCAAAGCAAAATGACAGAATTAAAAAATATCTGGGCTTTCACCGGTGAGAGTTTGGGACGGCCCGTTTCGTCCTTATTGGGGACTCATCAGCCAAACCCACTCACCAGATGAAATGCTCAGATAGCGCAAAAGTGATAAGAGAAACACTCCCGCACCCAACAATGTGTTTTCTTTTGGAGGGAACCATAGCCTGGTGCGGGAGTGGTTATCCTTTTCACTTTTGAGTATCTGAGCATTTTATCTGGTGAGTGGGTTTGGCTGATGAATCCCTAAAAAGGACGAAACGGTCTGTCTCAAACTCTCACCGATGAATGCTCAGATGTTTTTTATTTCTATGTCATTTGTCTTTGCTTTTTATTAATATTATTATCACTTATATGTTAGAAACGATATTCGTCTATTTTCTCAGAAATATTGTGAAGTGAGTCAGTAATTATGAGAAGAATAAAATCAAAATATACAAGAAAATATAAAAGAAAAGTTAAAATATAAAAGAAAAATAAGAATAGAAGGCATAATTGACAATCTTTTGGAAAAAATTTTTAATACTAAAAATAAGTAAATTTTCTTGATCTTGAAAATAGAAAGAAAAAGACAAATACAAATCATATTGATAAATGTTTCAGAAAAGAAAAGCTAAGAGTTATTCAGTATCCCTTACAGGAAATGACAGTAAATAAACAATAAAAAATAAAAACCATAAAGTGAATGCAAAGAGCTGAAAGAAAAATCAAAGTAAATTTATCCTACACTACACTTCATTTAAACATTTAAGGCTAAAATTAATTCACTGACATTCTTTTAAAAAATATATAAAATAAATTAGGAAAAGTTATAGAGTTTCAATGTGACAATACTTGTGTAGGAAAAAATTTGGAACTACATTTCGTTTGAAACATACTTTTTAAAATTAAATTGGAAGTGGAAAAAGCATTTTTTTAAAAAAAAGTTGCGTTTAAATTCTTTTTTTTTTCATTAGATACTTATAATTTAATTGCAAGAAAATTGAATATAAAAGTTTTAAATAACTTTTAAAAATGCAAGATTATTTACAGATTAAAAAAATAGAAGAGATTCATGATTCGAATCTACTTACTTGCAGGTTGCATTCTTCTCCAAAAGAGCATCATAGCATTTGCTTCTACAGTCTGAAACAGTATAAGAATCTGAACAGGGAGCCCATGGTCTGTTCACTAGTTCTTTCTGAAAGAAAAATAGTTATTTATTGCAGATATTGAATTTAAGATTTTGTGAATTAAATAATATAATTTGGATTCACAGGAGAGCGATTAGTGCTAGCATGTCAGGAAGTTCTTCTTAAGTTCTGCCGCTTTCTAAATGTAAACTTTATTCCGAATAAATCTTCGGATATCATACATTGTTATGTTGAATTCAAGAAACAACAAAAACAGATATAAAATCTCAGGCACTACTTTTTCATTATTACAAAGATGTAGATTTGAAATTGGTTGAATTTAACTACTTTTTAGAAATTATCTTTTTCGAGTAAATCAAGCTTAACTTAATTTCATATCTTTAAAATAAATTTTCAACTTAGAGGGATGTTACTGTACCACGAATGTTGTCATGGATATCATGAAGCGAATTACAATAGAAAAGTTAAGTTTACTGTCTATTACCTCTTCACGCTGATCAATAGATAAAGGAATTATGAGTGCAAAATCAAATATCATCTCTTGCGGCATAGCAGACAGCAATCAGACATCTTAGAACTGATTTCATGTTACATTTTTGAGATTTCATCAATGGTCTGATGGAGTTTGAATTGAGATACTTCTGTCATGAAAATCTACAGGAAATGTCTACGGTTAGAGTTTTTCATCTGATCAAGTGTTCATGATGTGACTTCTACGATAAAGGACTTACAAACTCCTATTACTTCTAGTGCTCTTAAGATTTCTCAATCTTGCATAAAATGGAACCGGATTCCTTTCCCAGGTTTTAAAGCAGGTGTGAGTCTTAACTTAGTCCCGTTGATCTCTGCATGCTAGAACTAACACTTTTATAACTCTATTACGGCATTGATAAATATAAACTAGCTCTAAGAAAAATAAACTTATTAAGATTCTTTAACTTAACTATTATGTTTTTATCTAGGATTAGTTAACCTTAAAAAGTTCTAACCTTTCGAACATAGATACTCCAAAATCCGAAACTGCTTATGGTTGGTAAAAGGAAAATATTTTGATCTAAAGTTCGTGGATCTTCTTCCATATTATGAGGAAAAATCTGAAATTAGTAAGTAAACCAATCACTTTGAAATTCTTCCAGAACTGAAGAGGATTTTGAAAACTAACTTATAACTAAATCGCAGAATTTGGTTATATGTGTAACCAATTGTAGATTTTAAATTTTAATAGACGATTTAATTTATAACATAGGTATTAAGTACTTTGAAATATGACTGATATCCTTAATAAACTTAATTGTTCTGTTTTATAATTGTAATGTATCTTCATTGCTAAAATTTTTATTCTTCGTTTAGAAATTGTTGAATTAATCACTATTTTTACTTATTTAATTGATATTAAATTGTCTTCTAACAACTAAAATAATAGTACTAGAAATGATGAAACATTGCTCTGATTAAACACAAGTGGAGTTACTTTCTACCATAACTTCGATTTAGATTAAATTAAGACTAAGAGTTTAAGATAAAATACATTTCTTTTAACTCCAAACTCCGCTCAGGAATTTTCTATTACTTAATTTGATTATAAATACTAAAGCTATTGAAATCATTTCCTTTATTTAGTTTTCATTTAATCTTATGTCCAGTTCATCTAAAGAATGTAAATCTAAAATAAAGAGGCCTAACACACAAATTTTATCAACACACGTTAAGTTACTCACACAATGTAAATCCTTGGTGTTTTATTTCAATTAAACTATTAATACAACTGAACAACGAAAAATATCCTACCAGTAACTAAATATAATGTACTGAATTGAAATTATACACGTAATCATATGTTTCCCCCAAGTAATGTTTCATTAAGAGATTGACAAATCTCTTCAGACAAACACAGACACATCTTAAAACTCCCTTATAATTTTATTAAAACTAAAATTAATGCTTTTACTATTTACTATTATTTGAAGAAAATCTTGTGAGATACTTACGATGTAAGGATGTATACTACTTGTTTCAGGCTTGTTTAATTGGTAGCAGATTATTGTCGCTGGTCCACGATATCTTACTGGTGATCCTAAATATATATACATATATTTATATATGTTCGTTAATCTTTGTACAAAGGATCTAGATTGTGCAAACTAAATTAGATACACGACCACTATACTAATTGTATTGAGGAATATGAATAATAAAATATTCATACCTTCAGAAAAAAAATTAATCAAACTGAACTGTAACATTTTATAACTAATTTTTGTCTTTTTAAGATTTTAAATTCCAGTTTCCTAATTTTCTTTAACACTTTTAAATGTTCCAGTTTATTTGATATCTTATGACTCTTTCAGTCGTAAGATACTTCGTAATACATTTGAGGGGAAAAAGCCTGTTTTTAAGATCAATATTTTCAGAAAGGTCTAAGTTCTACTGCAACAGCATACAAAGTATTTTCTATGATTCGCATTGAAGATGATATAGCATTGATTGTGCTGTCGTCAATAAGCAGATCGCAAGTCTGCTGCCAAAGCACTGGTTAGTTATTATTATGACACTTCTATCAATAATACTGGGATAGCCCATTCTTAGAAAATTCTTAAACATCGTTTTACTGATTCTTTGTGATTCTGGTGAGCTATTGATTACACCGAGTTGGGATCGACACTATCAAGAATTTGAATGCTTTGAGAATCAAGACTGTGGAAACACAATTTGGATGTAGGAGACGTTGGATAATAAGTAGGAGTCCTGGACCCACAAATAACTATTAAGTGCCACAGAGCTATTATCCCAACTTAGTCTGTTTTCAATTTTGTTAAAACCCGAACGAAGAATGATATACAATTTAAATAAATAAACCGCACACCTTATGTAAATATATCTAGAGAAATAAGTCAAATCTGTAAATTAACTAATATTTCTATTGTAAGGGTAGCCAATAGCAATTTGAAATCCTTAATACAAAATTCAAACAAAGTAAATAATATAAGGACAATGATGGCTGTGATTTATAAATTAAAATGCCGTACTTGTGGCGGAGTATATTTCGGAAATACCGGAAGGACTTTAGGTGAACAAGTTAAAGAGCACATTACTGCCTTTAAAAATAGGAACCTTGAAACTTCAGATTGGGCGAATTATTGCAAGAAGTTTGGACATAATACGGACCCATTAGTGACTGTACTATATAAAAATATAGATTATATACGACAAAACTACAAGGTTTACGATTGAAGCTTGCGTTATTAATACTTTTGATTGCTTCAATATGCAAAAAGGAGTAGAAATAAGCCCTTTTTTGTTAGAAAAGTTCAAGAACAATTGTAAAAATCAAGAAATTTTTAAATAATTGGAATATTTTATTATGATCTTTGTTTTAAACAGTACATACGTAACAAGTATTTGTTTTGAATTGCAAACATGGTAACATTACCAACATTTATTGTTTTATAACTTGCCTTTTTGTTTATAACTTTGCCTATTTATCGTTTGTTTGTATTATTCTATGTTTTCTTTGTATTAAGCCTGATGAACAGAATAAGTATTTTTCTGCGAAATATAGCGATATGTGATGATGAATTGAGTTTTTCAAGTTTTTTAAACGAGGTTTAAAACAAAGATAGATGGTCCAAAAAAGAAAGAATAAAATTACAGAAATTTCCGAGATCTACGAGGGTGATTCAGAAAGTAATGCTTCGAAGGTTATACCTTCATTTGTGTGTGACAGATAGCACCGATATTTAGATATCAGTGGAAAGCTTGCAATGTCAGCTACAAATGGTGGCATCATTTTTCAACATAGTCCCCATTACGGGCAACATACTTGCGCCAACGCGAAACACGGTTTTGCATGCCGTTGGCGAAGAATTGTGATGGCTGCTGGCGACAACACTGCCGAACTGCTGCTTCCACCTCCGCGTCACAACTGTAGCGTTGACCCTTAAGGTGATCCGTAAGTTTGGAGAAGAGCCAAAAGGCGCAGAGCGCAAGATCCGGACTGAAATGCAGTCATACGGCGATGAATGTTGCTGGGCGCACAACCTTCCGCAGTCAGCAATTCAATGACAGCCCGTTTCATTGAAGCCGCATTGTTTCAACCAAATTGTTGTCAACCGAATTGTTGAAAACCGCATTGTTTCAACCGGACGTCACCACTGGATGTCATGGATTGTTCTATTACTCTAGAACGAGAAGAGATAGGAAGATGCAACAAGTGTCATTCTATAGCTTAAACATCAGTGCATTAATGATAAAAAATTCAGATTGATTGCAGTACTATTGGCCAAGTAGTGGGCTTGAAGGTATTACTTTCTGAATGCTCTCGTATATTTTGTAGCACAAAGCAAGATTGATGAGATTGACGACATTGATGGCATTTGTAAAGAGACAGGAAACTTTATTTTGCAAGATTTTAATTTAAATACTTATTATTAAATTTTTTAACTATATGATAACATTTTAAGAACACTGAAAGTAACATGAAATAAGTATTCTTTATTTCTATTAATAATAATTTTGCAACTATTGTTACCGGTGGTTTTTACCAACCTCCCTCGTAAGGAATCGCATCACCCGATCCTGCATTCCTATTGAGAATCGATCATTCCGGAGGTGAGAACGAGACTCGTTACAGCCTTAAATAGGGATGCAGAGCGGCGCAAAATTAGTTAGTCGGTGGCGAAGAGCCACACCTCATCTCCAGTTCGAAGAAAAGTAAGAGAAGAGAAGTTCACGTCGGCAAAGTACAAGAAGAGTTCCAGAGCCGTCCCATCGTCTACACTCGACCACAGAGAAGATAAACCTAGCCGGGGAAAGACGCACTATTGGCCGAAGAGTTCCAGAGCAGTCCGCTCGTCTACACTCAAATGCGGAAAAGACAAACCTAGCCGGGGAAAGACTCACTGTTGACCGAAGAGTTCCAGAGCCGTCCCGTCTCTACATTCGACCACGGAGAAGACAAACCTAGCCGGGGAAAGACGCACCATCATCCGAGGAGTACCAGAGCAATCCGCTCGCCTACGGAGAAGACATCCCTAACGGAGAGAAAGGCAGCTGAGGGAATCACCGAAGGCAACCAAAAGACCTTGTAAACCGTCTTTGGGATCAATCCTTAGTAGGAAGAAATAAAGAGAAATAAAGACTCGGACATTCTTTCGTGAGATGAGGTTCCTTTGTAGTATTGTTACTCTACCCATATCGCACATAGAACCCCACGCCACCGAACAATTAGTGCCACCACAAACGTTCGGTAGCACTATTTCTTTATAAAAAATTAATTGGATGAAATTTTATCTTTAAAAAAAAAACAAAAAAAAAAAAACATTTTCCACTTCTAGGTTTGCAGGAAAAGAAAAAGAAATAAACCTCGATATTTGACTATCAGTGTCCTCTTTTATGGCGGTGCTTCAGTACATTATAGCATTTCTTATTCTTCTTTCAATTAATTTTAAAATTGCAAAATTTCGTTCTTGAATAAAAAAAGTTATATTTTCAGTATTGTTTTCAATGAATGCTAATAAACTCATTTTCCGTATTCTGATTGATCTTCATGTTTCATCTTAAATTCGAAGATTTTTTTATATTAGGAGGAGGACTCCAAACAACAATGCTGCATTAAATAAAATATATATAAAAAAGTATTTCCTCTTTTAGAGAACATACGTTCTACTTCTCATTATTACCAACTTCTTTTCAATATCTTGGAAAAAGTATCTCATTCGCCGACTAAATTTCGCTTTTTCGAAGGTTATCTATGAGTTCAAGAAAAAGTTGATATTAGAGTGTTAAAACAAAGCTGAATGGTGAATAATTTATTCACTCGAATTCGATAATAGCTTCTTTGATTTGAAGACTACTGTAAATGGTTGGCGCAGCTTAGCCGCAGCTGCTTTTGCGCCATTAAACACCAACCAACCAACCAACTGTAAATGGAGCGAATAGAGAATCCAGAAATGCTAATGGAGAATATGGGGTCAAATAAGATACAAATTACATAAAGCGTTGTTCAAGAAGGCAGTAACGATTCCGATTTGAAGGTGGTTATTTTAGACAATGCACACAAGAAGAATTCTGAATATGTGCTTAAAGATTGCTGTCATCGCCTTTCTTGCATATGAGAAAACAAGAGTTTTCATATAGTTAAAAAACTTGCATAATTGTTTCTCGATGTAATGCAGTTGTCTTTTGTCACGATGCGATTGAGAATCCAACTCTTTCTGTCTGAACCTTCAGAAAAAGTGCAGAATAAATGGATTTGGGCTCCTACTCTTGTTCATGCGTAAGTTACAGGAAAGTCATCTACTACATATTATGGAATCGAATTAGGCCTGTGCTGGCTACTGCCCAAACTAACAAGGAAGGTGACCTTAACTCCCATTATGTTTACAGATAGGATATATTTTTCGAATTAATGAATATAAATGTGAAATTTTATCAAGATTATTTTGGAATCTTAGCCTTGCTAGATGTCTTTTTGAAAATCAATTGGCAAAGTTCAATGACAATTCTCTAACAGTTTTGAGCATGTCTGAGTCATCATATTCTTTGCTGTTTTAAATGTGATATCTGTCTGTGCTGAGAGTGGACTGTCACTTCGAGATAAGTGATTCACTTGTCTCCTTTTCTCTCGAATGGCTGAGCCCACAAAGCAACTGTGCGATGATCTACAAGATTCTGCAACCTGCCAATATTAGGCACTCTCTAACTCTCTCCTACCAAGACAAGATGTCAGTTGTTGCCACGCTTTTGAACGAACGCTACCTGAATGAAATAGCCAGATGAAATAATTTACTAAATTTTAAATAAAAGAAAATGTATATATTTTATGAAAATCGAAAAAGATGGAAAAATATCTTCAAAACGATGAGAGATATTACCTATTTGATATTAAACATTTATCTGTAATTAATTTTCTTTTAAATATTGTTTTCAAATTTATATAACTATTAACTGTATTACCCGTCTTCTCCTGGGGTGTCGTGAATTGCCGTAATATAAATGTAGATAATGTTCTCTTTATAAGAAATGCATTTGGAACTTTTACATTTTTAAATAATTTCAAAAAGAATGAGTGTACAAATTGCATTCGTATCTATCCATTAACTAGCAATTATCATTAGTTTTACCTAAAGGAAAAAATAATAATCACTAAACAATAAAATATTTTAAAATATCCAAAAATATAGGCAAAACATATGATTTGAAGAAACGTCAGTTGTAGATGTTCATTAGTTCGACAATGTCCTTGCGACCATCCTGCCTTTTAATCCTCATTCCTCTCGACTACTGCCATCCCGAGTTCCCGATCACCGTGACAATGGAGAACTCACAATCTCTTTCCTACGCCATACGCCGCTATTAATAAATCATATTAGTGAAAACCTATTAAGCCTAAATGCATGAAACAAACTTTGTTAAGTATCTCTGAAAATTTCTAAATATCTCTGAAAATTTTATGAAAGTAGATATATCCAGTACGAAGATAAGGCAAATAAAATATATTACAACAATGAAATACATCTTTATAAGAAAAAAGGAATATAGAGATGAAACCTTTAAAGAAGCACAAGTTAACTCTGTACAAAAATACATCACAGTTGATGTTATGTGGCCATTAACAATCTCTGTACACGAATTGTGACAACTGCATCCAAATTAGTTAGGAATTTTGTGGTTTGTGATTTATATACTATAGATTATAATAACTTAATGTGTTGATAAAAAAATGGAAAAATAACGATTACTTAGAATGATGGATAGGCAGGTTCCATAGACTGTGAAGTGATTTTCATATTCTATTTCCACAATTTCATCATCTTCAGTCTTTTTCAATTCTTTACACTAGAAAAAGTTCAAAACAAAATAAACGTTATTTATCATTATTTTTTTCCTAAAAACTTAGAGAATTAAATTAAGCATAAAATTAAATTAATGCAATTTTGAAATTAACGCAATTTTAAAGCTGTAGTACAGAATTGCACCAGCTTATAGTGTTATACTTCTTGAAAAAAATAACAAAAATGGGAGAAAAATTATCCAAAACAGTTAATTTAGTAGAAATTATTTGTAAATTATTTCGAAAAGTTAAGTTAAACTTAATACTTATTAATTTTGTAAACAATACATTTTCTATTTTTTTTAAACGTTTTGTTCAATGATAATTGTACCCCCTTTTTTTTTTTTTTGAGGGTTTTCCCTACTCCGGGATGAGATTTTCTCGATATTTAGGCCCAGTGTCTCGGGCTTCTTTCGGGATATATATATATATATATATATATAAATGGAGAGAAATCGCCAACCGGACAACAAAAATGCCTTCGCCCATTGAGCCAACATCAACGAGAATTCTGTACAATTGTTTCGTCCTTAGTGGGGACTCATCAGCAGAATCTACTCGTTGATGTTTGGCTCGATGAGCGAAAGCTCTACCCAAAAGCAAAGCGATCCCGCCGGGATAAACAACAATAAAATAAAAAATGATCCTGAAAGATCCACAATATTAACCCCTTGTCCTCTCACTGAAAGGCACTAAGGAAATTAATCACAAATAGGCAAATTGAGAAATTCAATAGAAAGCAAGTTTAACGTCCATAATCATTTATAAATGGAGAGAAATCGCCAACCGGACAACAAAAATTTTCAACAACTTCCGTTGTTAGTTTCTCTGATAAGTTGTTTTCGTGTTGGTCATTCCGAGCCATGGTGAGCAGACTGCTAGACTGGGAAGGGAAGGGGGGGGTGACAGTTTCGTAATTGCTTTGTGGGGGGATGATGCGTGGGGAGCTGGAGAACTCAATTGGTTCCCTTTGAATTCAAAAACACTGTTACACTGAAAGTAAGCTAAAACAACAAAGGGAGAGAATTTTAAATAATAATAAAAAAAAAATAAAGAAAAAATATAAACATTTAAATATGAATGAATAAATAAATGGAAATACTTGATTGATAGAAGTTGTAAAATTGGTATGAGATAAAAATAGTAATAATAATAATTACAATAATAATTGATATGAATATATAAATAAAGAATAAAAACGACGGATTAAAAATTATTATGGGTGGTAGTAAAACCAGAGAGGAATAGATTGAACTGTGATATGAGAGAAAAGGGCAAAAAGACGAAATTAAAATTACTAATAATCATAGAATGGTAGTAAAACCATAGGGAGAAAGATTAAACTAAGACATAAAAGGAAAGTAAACAAGAGGAATATAGGGAAGGATTTAATTGAATAAATAGATAAAATCTATGTAAAGGAAGTAATTTTAACTACAGCAAACAAGGTAATGAGAAGATACAAAATTAAGAAAAGTGTTAGGAGATAATTGTTTATATTGTTACCAGGCGTTTTGTCCGCTCCCCCTTCAGCGCAGTCGACTCGACCTTCCCTGCATACCTATAGCAAGTCGACCAGTCTTGAGCCTCGTTTGAGGCACGCAACGCCTATAAAACCAGGCGCAGAACGCCTGAACAGCAGAACGTCGTGGAGCAGAGGCCCGTCAAGATCTTCAGTTGGAGCAGAGTGCACAACGTCGTGGGGCAGAGGCCCGTCAAGATCTTCAGTTGGAGCAGAGTGCACAACGTCGTGGGGCAGAGGCCGGTCAAGATCTTCAGTTGGAGCAGAGTGCACAACGTCGTGGGGCAGAGGTCCGTCAAGATCTTCAGTTGGAGCAGAGTGCACAACGTCGTGGGGCAGAGGCCCGTCAAGATCTTCAGTTGGAGCAGAGTGCAGAACGTCGTGGACAATCGCCCAACAAGGAGTGTCTCCACTTGGAGTAGAGGATACGAGAACGGCCTTGGGCAAGAGCCCGTCAGGATCTCCAATTGGAGCAGAGAATAGGATCTCGAGTGTGGGCAACCGCCCAGTTGGAAGGATTCCACTTAGGAGATCGAGTAGCGGAACGACTGCGGGTAACAGCCCGGATAAAGGATCTCCGCGGAGAAGCGAACAGAGCGGAACGTCCAGGGACAACCGCCCTTACAGAGGATCTCCGTTAGGAACGGAGTATACGAGGACGAAGTGGGACAACCGCCCATTAAGACGATCTCCGTTGAAAGGGGAACAAAGCAGAACGACTTGGACTTCAGACGGAGGCCCGACAACAGAGGGTTCAACTGAAGAAGTACGATCCTATTCGTGTTTGGACAGGAGTCCAGAAGCAAGGCATACCTTCGGGAGCGATCGTTCGAGCTCCAGACGTGGGCATGTGCCCAGGAGAAGAAACGACCTTTCCGAAGATCGAGCCGAATCGTCTGCGTGACGGGCAGTTCACTGAAGAATCCCAACCGGGAGAAGGCAGCATCTTTTGGCGCCAGTCCGAGAGACGGTATCCCGTAGTGTATTTGGAGAATGTCCCGCCAGTATTCCCAACCGGGACGGAGAAGACTTCAGCTGCGAAGCCTGTTACTACCGTAGCGGTTCCAGTAACGTTGGACGGCAACGGGAAAAGTCAACCCCTTGCCGTGTGAAGAAATCCCTTCGCCGCAGTGTTACGAAGAGGCCAGGTCATCATCCGAAGGCAACGGAGAAGTCAACCCTTGCCGTGAGGAGTCATCCCATCGCCGCAGAGTACCGAAGAGGTTCGGCGTAAGGCCTTAGACGTCGGGGATCGATTTCCGTGACCGCCCTAAAGAAGCACAATCACCGTGGACCTATCTGGACGTCCCGTTAACAGAAGGAAGACAACGCAGTCAACATCCCATTTGGAGGAAGACAACCGTGTGGGACCGAAGATTCGATATTCTCTTTCGTATTTAACTGTATTCTACCCTAACCGTGTTAATAAAAGTCTGTTATTTTAGAACCTTTTGTGCTCAAGTCGCATTCCACTACCGTCCGTTTGTGCTCGACACAAAACCCGGTAGCAATATATAATGTTTATATATGATGTACTAGTGGAAGGACCTATGTTGCACGGTAAATAGGAAATAAAAATAAAGACTCCTCTGTGATTCTCAAGATGTTTTATTATCTATTAAAATTTCATTTCATCTACAAACAATTTTTGTGTTTCAATAGATAAGTAGAAGTTACATTAAATATCAATTGGTGAGACCCATTTTCTAGATGACATTCTAGAACAGCTGTTTCACGCTCTCTGGAGATCATCAGCTAAGACCAGGAAACTGCGATGTCTCAGTAGAGAGGGCAACAGAACAATACTGGGAATCACAATGGACTCACAGAGGATTCCCATGATTGTTCATGTCAGTCTCCGTACTCAGATCTCGTTGTTTTACTGATGACTCCTCCTAGCTGACGATCGCCAAAGAGCTTGAAACAGATGTCACCTAGAATATGGGTGAGAAAATTCCTTTGCTGCCATTCCGTCTCTCAATGAATTTTTTTAGCGCAGCAGTGCATGTAGATATTAATAAACAACAATGAGTGATTCCAAGTGTTTACTAGTAACACTTGGAATCATCCATTGTTGTTTATTAATATCTACATGAACTGTTCTATTCTTTTTACGTGCTAAAAAAGAATACTGAGGAAGACGGAATGCCGGCACAGGAATTTCCTCACCTATATTTTTGAGTTTTGTATTTCTTTGTTTAGGCTTTGGAGGCTCTACTGTGATTCTCAAGATGTTTTATTATTTACACGTAATATTACTAACATCTTTTATTTCTCTGTCTGTCTGAATTTCCTTTGAGAATGGAAAATAGAAATAATTTTCACACTAAAACGTCCGTGACCTTATGATCCGAAGTCAGACATCTTATCCATTAGGCCACGGGGACTACAACTCATTTTATATTGTTGTTTGACTTATATTTCCTTCCCCTTCCACCAATCACAAATGAATGTATTCAACCTTTTTTTTGAATCTCAACATTGTTCATTTATTTCCGATCCGTCTATTTATTTGTAATTCGAACTATAATTGCCGAAACGTAGCAAATTTGAAATATAATATTCTTTGTTAACCAAATTTTATGTGATATAGAAAAACAAGCGCGTGTAGACGGGGGATAGTTAACTAACAATTATTTAATTAGAATAAATAAAATCATATAAACAAAAAATAATAAACTTTGAATAGCATAAAATAAAAATGTTATCATGCGAATGAAAAGTTTGAAAATTGGGAATATGGAATATTTGTTTTAGCTCATCATCTTTCTATTTGGTTGTGAAACGGTAATAGTGACGAATTCGTACGAATATTAAGAGAGAGGCCGTCTTGAACACTTCTCGTTTTGGAGACCTGGCTAAAAGTGAACTGTCAGTGTACGATTGGTAAACGCTAATCATGTTATAATATTCTTTTAGAAAATAATTATATATAAATATAATGACATTAAAATTTAAAGCAGCTGAGTAAAGTTATATATATTACTTACATTAAAGTCGACATCTTTAATCAGGTCTTTTATAACACCGGATTCATTCCAAAAATTCAATATCTCTTGCCCTTTAAGATTTAAAAGATCCGAAACCAATACTGAATCAATGGTTACTTTAGATGAATTTGCTTCTTCAACATATTCTTCCTTTTTTAATTGAATAAAGTTCCAGTAAGTATATGGTTTATAAGGACATATAGTCATTGTTGGATACTGCACAGTTTCATTTCTTTCAACAACAAGCTTAATATCCGGATCTCCGTAATAGAATTGATAGACAGTGTCATAAATCTGAACTGCACAAATTGACGTCGAGAAAAAAATCATTAAAACCCATACGATTTTCATGAATTTACTAGAATAGTTACTGAATATTCGATCACATCCAACAATTCCTATATTGATGGGTTGTTCTCCCATTGTATCTTCATTAGTTTTTGTTTTTCTCAGGAGCATTCTGTTCCGTCTTGTTAGATAAAAGCCATCAAACATCTTATGTAATGTATCTCGTAGCTTTGCATCTGTTGTCTTAAGCAGTTTAATCTAAATTTTTAAAAAAAATTCTATATTAATATAATTTGAATTTTGTTCAAGTTAATTCAAAATATTCAAAATATTCAAAAGAAGACAAAAACAATATATATATATCAAAGCGGCGTCTTCGAGTTTCGCAATCTAAAGATTTCAATCAATCATTTGCAATTTACAAATTTAGAAAGTGTAGAATATAAGAATAAAATTAACTTATATTACTAAACAAGAACTCGAAAGATATCTTGATATTAACTCTAAATTTGAAGATTTTTTTACATAATTTAAATTATCTTATTAAAGAATTTATAAATAATAATTTTCCAATTAAAGTTATAAATAAATATATTTTGCAATTTCAGAATAAATTTAAATTTCAAATTTATAAAAAATATAAAGTTAAAATTTTTTTAAATTTTTTTCATAATTTTATTTAATCATTTTAATTCTTCTAGAAAGGATCTGTTGGTTTATAATCACTTAAGTTATCTTATGACAACTCAGGATTAAATCCTTTTTTTTAGAAAGTTTTGAGTTTGATATGATAGCTGTCACCGTTTTTATTTTATTAATAGGTTTTTTTTTTACCTTTAAATTAAATATATTTAAGAAACTAGAAATAAATACAAAAAAAAATATGAAAGGATATAAATAATAAAATATAAAAAAAGATATAAAAAACAAAAGAAATAAAAAAAGAATATGTACGATAAAAAAGAGCAAAGTCTTAGAATATTGCGTTTTTGTTTTTCTAAATTTTAATTACGTTTTTTAACACAGGTGCCGCTGATCACGTGAAGGCAAAATTGGTTTGTGTCTTCATAGAAACAGTAATTTGAAAGTTGTATTGGCATTTTTCAAATTTCAGGTAGAGGAGGACAGTGGAAAGGGAAGAGGCTGTGCTGAAACAACTGGCACGTAACCCGTCTACGAGAGCTGAGGGAGGTCGTCAGGACATGGACCACACACACACTGATATTGAGAGTTGCCCGAGACGATGGTGTGCATGTTTTCCAGAAGCAAAAGGTGCAGACTCTACAGACAGCAGACCATCGATGTACAAATTCGCAAGATAGGTAATTGACAGAATCGTCGAAGAGCCCGACTTCCTCGCACGTGTTCTGTTTACGGCAGCCTTTACCCAGACCGGTGTCTTTAACATATACAATTCGCATGTGTGGGCCCATGCATGTCTTCAACATACACAACTCGCTCCACTGCACTACTTCTGGGGTCGTAACAAGCACCTTATTTATGATGCGGAGGTTGAATCTGAGGAGGATCTGATGGCAAGGACAGCAGCAACTGCTGGTCACATTACGGCTGCGCTAGAATATGTTGGCGAATGCCAACAGTTCCTTCTGAACCGCTGTCATCTCTGCATCAGCGATATTGTTCAAGGCGGCAACTTTCAACATTTATTGTATAAATGCGAATATTCGAATTTGTGGTTCTTTACATTACGTAAGTTCTTTAGCTGTTTCGTTGCATTGTTCAGTTGAAGGATGACATTTGCTTAATTGCATAGTTTAGGTATACAGTGTTATGAAACCTGTGTAGATATTTGTATAATAGTAACATCAGCGCTAACTATCTCTACATTATGTTTCAAAGACCGACACAGCTATCCCTTCTGTCTAGATGTAATTAAATAAATTAATTAATTCAACTACTGTAGTTGTAAATGTTTATACTACGTACGTCAGTTTACAACCGTAATTCCGATTTTTGTTTTTTCTCTATCTTGTAAGTTTTTATGTCATTGTAAATAATTATCCAAATACTGCATAACACCGAATCAAATTGAAACAAACAAAAATAGCACTTCCAGATGAATTTTGTGGGCTCGTCTGCAAAACATTTCGCACGGTGTGGCAAAGGATATGTTCTCTCGTAAAGGCTCACTTTAAGACCACATAGCGCCATTACGGTGCGTTTCCTGGCATGGGTTCATTAGGAATATATTGATTCTTAGCCGTGCCCCTACACCTGGTTTGAATATTACACACGAATTTTGCAACACGCTATAATATATATATATATATATATATATATATATATATATATAAATGCGAAAGCCCTCATTGACTCACTAACTCATATCTAATTCTTCTACTTCCCGTATAGCCAAGACCAAATTTGGCAGAAAGCTTCCTTAGATTGTACTTGGAAAAACAATGGGATTTCGATTAACCATCCCTAAGGGTTGAAAAGCGGTGAAATCCTTAAAATACCGCCATATCTGCACCTGATGGCGACAATGGTAACTAAACTATTGTGCATGATAGCATCACATAGTAGCCTGGCAAAAACTAGAACTAAAATAATTTTATGCATAATTCTCATCCGCTTCCTCTCCTGTTCTTTGTCAAAATCGAAGTATTAGGCGAATTTTCTATATTCGGATCCTAATAGGTGTAAACGAGGGAATCTTTCTTGAAGGGGTTGCAAATCTCCAAAACTGCTTGAGACAGAAACACGAAAGTTGTCGTGACTGTTTTGTGTCAAAATTGGAAAGGTGCTTTTTTTCATATCGAGCCCTGAGGGTTGTAATTTCATAAAAACGCTTTAGTTGAAAACACGAAATTTCACATGAGTGTTCTTTTTCAAAATCGAAAAAGTAAACGGAAGGGATGGGGGGGGGCAACCTTTCTTGAACTGTAAACATATCACCGAAACCACTTTGGGTAGAAATACGAAATTTGACAAGTGTTCTTTGTCAAATTGAAAAGATGCTATTTGATCGAACTTTTGATATCGAGAACTAAGGAGCGTAAACAGAGGGGACGAAGGGATTTTTTTTGAGGAGATGATTGAGATTTTCTCATCCCCCATCAAGACATCTTTTTTTCCTAAACCTTATGAAGAACAGGTAAAATAAATAACTGAATAAATTTTCTGTTAGAAAATTTGCTTTGTTTATTTAGAGCTTAAAAAAATAGAAAGTCTACTTACCCATTTGTTAATTGTTACAAAAAGAAATTCCACTATTTCCACTAAAGTCAGGACGGTCAAGTCTAAGAAGAACCCAAAACTTCCTCCAACATCTGCAGTCAAACTTGCTACTGTGTACCATTTCTCTTCTCTTATTGACTGGACACTCTTATCGTAGACTTCTATCCATGCTTTTAAGTGTGGAGCTGGTAAAAGATAACCTGATAGCTTGCAATCAAATAAATATTCTTTACATTTTCTCGGGCAGTTTTTACGACATTGTTTTTTATTTGTTATCAGTTTCTTAACCAGTTCAAAGGTTTTATTGAAGGTTTTCGGTGTGTCACAATCCTTCAAAGTCCTATTTTGCATAAAAGGCAGCCTAGGAATATAGAGGGAGGAAAAAAAGAAAATAAATATAATTTAGTTTTTATTGTTAACATAAATAAAAGAGTTTTATATTAATCTGAATTGTTAGTTAGATCTCAAAATTATCTAAACGTTTGGAACTGAAAATACAAGGAAATTTATAATAAGAACACTTTGACTTAACTTTATTTCAAACTTTAACTTTAACTTTATTTAGAAATGGACAAATTAATTTAAAATTTCCTCAATTTTGAAGATTTGTTCTTAATTTAAATAACGAATTTTATCCACGAATTTATATTGTTCTTAATTTTTGATTATGGATACATTAAATTTTATGTAAGATAATGCTGCATAATTTGCAAATAAAAAACTTAAAATCTATATATGATAAATATTATGATGTTTATTAAAAAAAATTACTTTTTTAACCGGACAAACAAATCGATTTTTTTTCTCTTGTGCTAAACAACTAAGAAAGCCGAAATCAGCCACCATTTTAAATGTAAAAAAATGGGTTTTCGTTTTTAAATATAATGTAGTCTGTAAATAAAATATTATTTTTTAAATTTTAATGTGTTTGAAATTCAGTTTAGTGAGTGTCAAAAGAGGGGCTTTAAGCCATACTAGCCTAACCCTGAAAGAGCAAATTATTAAATGATTTGAAAGGTTTGGTGGTCGTGTACAAAAAAACAATAACAAAAAACAATATACACTTTGCTGCTGTAATTTATATAGAGAATTTTCTTTACTACATAAATTACAGCAGCAAAGTGTATATTCTTTTTTTGTACAAGACCACCAAACGTTTCAAATCATTTCACCAATAATTGCCTGTTTGAGGGTGAGGCTAGAATGGCTTAAAACCCCTTAAATTCTCCTTTCCCACAAAAAAAAAAAGAAGAAAAGATACGAGTTATATGAATATTAAATATCACTTTGTATAATATATCCAAATATAAAACAAGGTAAATAAAACTGTGGTTTTGTAGTAAACAAAAGCAAGCTGCCTCCAAGTACAATTTGCTATCGATCAAACGCTTAGGTTGATAAAAGATTCACCACTATTCAAGAGGTTGTTATTCAAAGATCAAGAACAATTCCCATCACGGCCTTCTCGGTACACCATTGGCATACAAATTGACTAATAGAGTTGTTGCTACCTAAGTAATCCCAGTACAAACGAAACCATTTAGTTAATTTAATATGCATCATGAAGTCCCTTTCAGCTGATTCGGAGTAAGTGGACAATGGCCTCAAGAATCGACAAACCTCCAGGCCATGGGGAGTCCGATGAGGTACGACTCTTGGAATCTGACTCCCACTTTAGGTTGCGAAGAGAATTATGCGTATAGCCTAGACACGCACATGTATGTAATTAAACTTGGCCTATTCAGAGCACTCTGTTGCTGTAGCCAATAAGCGGATTGACACCAAAATTTATATAAAGACTATTCAAAGGATGCGGAAAAAGATTAAGCAAAAAAAAAAAAAGTAGTTCAAAGAAGCTCCCCTAGAGGACATTTCACAGCAAAATGCAAGAAAAAAAAGTACGGTAAATAACTAAGATAAACCAAAAATGAAATTTTAAACTTTTAATTTTGCATTTAGCAACATTACGAATAAGTTTAGTGAAAACAATGGAGCCGCAATTAACGACAACGTAATCTTATTTGCATAGTCACCTTCGTTGCAGCAGAGTTCTAGATATAAAAACGATTACAACTAGTGAATGCTATTCTCATCAGCTACGATGGCTATCACTTTACCGCAACGTGCTTTAATTGTGAAGCTTTTTTTTAACAAAAACCACTGTAATCCGGTGGCTGCTGTTTTGCCGTCGTACGAAATTTTATCCCGGTCGAATGTCTGCGCTGAGGAAAATGATGCGTCAATTTGACAAAACTGGATCACTTATAACGAGTCAGGATCGTTACTGTGACATTTAGTGCATTTACAAATATACTGTGACATTTTTTTTATCCATACAAGATCAGCCACAAAATAGTACCTGCTTAACAAGGATCATTGACTTACCTTTCAACTAACCGCTCTTGCCAATGCAAGAATAGAAACTGATGTGTACTGGTCGTGGAACATCCTGTGGAGAGGCGAGGCTCATTTTTTATGTTAATTTAACGGAATTGTCGCATTTGGGCCTTGGAAAATCCACTTATTTTTCAGGAACTTCCCCTGCACTCTTCTAAAGTGACTATCCTTTGTGGATTCACTTCCACAGTTATAATCGGACCCTTCTTATTTGAAGACGTTACTCCTAATGGCCCTGTGACATGTTCTGTGAAGGCGACAATCCCTTACGTCTACAACTTATTCGATTCAACGTACAGCATTGTTGGCGCCAGCATTTCATTGATCGCCGCATGATTAGATTCTTTGCTACTGCCTAGCCATCAAGTTCGGAGGATCTGAATTCATGTGGTTTCTGGTTGTGGGGTCACGAAAAGAATAAGATTTATCGTGGAAATGCTGCACATTTGCCAAACTTTAAGGACCATATTATGCTACATGTTCGAAGCATCAAGAGGAATCAGTAGTGGTCAGCCGTTGAACACAATGTTCATCTCTTGCTAAAGGGCTAAACCCACTTTTCCGTCTTCCGTTATGTTCCCGTAACGTAATTGCATTAGTGACGTAGTTACGTATTTAGGGTCACCAGAATTGAGCCTCATCAGACGTAACGAAGATGTTCAAATCGACGAACATATGTTATATAAATATAACGGCTATGTTCGTCGCTTTGCAGATCTCCGTTAGATCTTACGAGTCTCAGTTCTGGTGACCATGAATACCTAACTACGTCACTAAAGCAATTACGTTGCGGAAACATAACGAAAGACGGAGAAGTGCGTTTAGCCCTTTTCTACAACTTCACGATGGGGAACAAATCGATCAATAAAGCTTTCATCGGATAAAAGTATGTGCAGTAGGCATGCCCCGTACGGAACGAATAAATGATTTTTGATTGCATTTTTGTATAGTATTATTTATTTCATTGTTTATTTGTTTGTTTTTTATTATTTTGTTGCAAAGCACCCCCTAGGGAACCTTTTTTCAACTATTTTTTTTTTTTTGCATAATATTTTTACGCATCCTTTGAATAGTCTGTATACAAATTTTGGTGTTAATCCGCTTATTGGTTACAGCTGCAGAGTGCTCTAAATAGACCAAGTTTAATTACAATCAACTTGTACTATCAGGTTAAGACATCAAAAAAATCTTCGTAGATTAGTTACTTAGGTGTAATTCTAAGTTTATCTGTTTGAAAAACAACGATTTTAATGATGATGTAATTCCATTGTTGAACTATTGTTGTGTGTAGGCTAGATAGAGTATATCCCACTGGGTCCCTTGGGGACGCTGGAGCTAAGGCTCCCAATGTTTAACTGAACTCGAGACTGCGATGAGGTCGGTTGGTCAGCCCAATGCTTGCCCGCCTGTACTCCCTGGGAAACCTGGTGCCCATTCTACAGAGGGCTGGATGATCCGTAAAGGGAGAAGGATTTAGCATGGAAAAATCCAGGCCGAGGTCGGGGATTGAACCCGTCTTCCTCCAAATCGCAGTCACGTGCTTTATCACTTAAGCAGCTACATTAAGTCCCATTAGAGAACCTAATTAAATTTAACATTCAAAGACCGGGAATTATTGTTTAATCTTAGATTTTCATTTGATAAAATGAAAAAAAAAATATATAATTAAAAATCCACTTTAAACATCTCCAAATATTGAGCACTCTTAATGTAACAAGTACATTATGTAACAACACCTTGCCTTAAAAAGGTAATTTTTTATATCAAAATTTGAACTGATTCCAAAACCTATTCTACTACTAACAGACGTGCAATTTTTGAAGGATATTTAAAGGACGATATTTATCTATCCTTATATTCTCATCCATTTATTGTTTCTACAAATGATATTTTCTAATTTCAAAATAAAACTTTTAAAATCACTTGTTTTTACCTGCATGTAACCTCACTGTACATTAATTTCTCGAAGCAGCTATCCACACAATTCTCCACAACCTTTGATTCTTCACACGGGTAATGAGGTAAATTCAAATTGTGCATCTGAAAGAAATGGAAAAACATAAATTGAACCCTTAACATAGAGTATTAACAAATCAGAAAAATTTTGTAATGCACCTAAGTAAATAACGCACCCCGAGCTACCATTTCGGGAATCTGAGACAGCTGTTTCAGCCTTATTAGGCCTTCTCAGTCAGATTTACCCTCAGTCAGATAGAGTATTATTGCAGAAAATCACAAAAGAAAAACTAGAGAATTACGACATACAAAATAGATTTCTTAAAGCAAATTTACGTAAAATTTATTCTTAAAAATAAATTAATTTCAGAAAGCTGCTTTTTGAAGCTTCTGAAAGACGTCTTATATCATCGGTTTGTCTGTCTGTGGACACATATCCCAGAATGCTTCGCAACGGCTTCTGTTAGTTCAGTTGTAGGTGGACTGAATGTTGAATATTATAGGTTAGCTCAGTTCGTTAGAGCGTCATGCTAATAACCCGAAGGTCGTGGGTGCGATCCCCTCATGGGCATTTTGCTTTTTCTTTTTTTTCTTCTTCATTTTTTTCTCTCCATTTTAAATCTTTTCACAGTTTCTCAACCTATTCTTTTTTAAATCATTATTAGGAATTCAGTGTATTAACAAGTTTTGAGTTAAGAATGACGATTATTCCATGTAAATAGGGGTGGGTAAGATAGCATGGGGTCGCAAAGAGACTTGCGCGAGCATTTTCTCGACTACCTCGGCGCAGTCTATTCTAAAGTAAAGGTGACTCAGAAGCCATTGCGAAGCACTGTGATTGGTTTACTAATCACTATCCCTACCTTGTTTTTTTTTTATCTCACTGAAAGAAAAACCTTTTCTTTCCAGTTCAATTGAAAATAAAAGCATTATTAGAATAATTTATTACAATAATTTTTTTTTTATTTATTAACTAACAGGTAGTTATTATTTCGATTTTGAAATTAATGAGAAACTTTTTAACTTTCACAAGTCTTATTTCCTCACAAAACCATTCGTATACTCATCAAAACTGCGAATTGTTACTCTTAGATCTTACATCTTATAACTACCAATTGGTAGTTTGTTACATGGAACTTGCCGATTTTTGTTTGGTAAATGAAAATGTTATTCGTATAATTACATCAATTAATTAATATTTTCAACTTGCTTCGAACGTAAATTAAATTACGAGTAAAAGAGAAAAATCATTTTATTGCATAATTATGGCGTCATGAGAAATCGAAGATAAACATCGAGCTAGCCTCGCTTCCAGAATCAGAAGTAACAAGAGCAGCCGAGGTGAGCGCGGAAGTTCACAGAGCTGAAGTAAGATGCGCAGAAGTTCACAGAGCTGAAGTAAGATGCGCAGCAGTTCACAGAGCTGAAGTAAGATGCGCAGAAGTTCACAGAGCTGCAGTAAGATGCGCAGAAGTTCACAGCGCTGAAGTAAGATGCGCAGAAATTAGGCGAACGCCAGAGTCAGAAGTGCGTCATACGTGACAAAGGATGCCACGCAATAATGACGTGAAGTCTGCTACTTCGAGTCCGAAAAATAACGCTCCGATTGGTTCCAGTGAAGACCGCATTGCATTATTTTGCTTCCAATGATTTGAAGTAATCGTCGAGCGGCAACTGGAAAGAAAAGCGGGAAGAATGAACAGCCTATGCGCTGGAAGGGATATTACGGAAATTCAACTCAGCGAAATGTTCATGGCATCGTGAGTACAACTATATTTATTAACAAACTGTTCAAGTGAAAGAAAACTATTTGCTATTATCTCAGATATAAACAATTATTAAGTCCACGCCTTCATACGCAGTGTGAAGTTCAAGAAATTGGAAATTAAAATTTTTCGAACTCGTAAAGAATACATTTAAAGATCGAGGAAAGTGAATCTGTCATAAGCTGTGCAACAATGCTAAGTTTAAATTACTGTTATAAGAAGCGATAGAGATTATTCTGGAAGTGTTTTATTCCAGAAGTTAATATTAGAGATTCATTATTAAGTACACTCATCACAAGAAGAAAGAATAAAAGTATTCTCTTGGTAATTAATTTTAACATCTGTAGTTCGAAAGTGCAGGAATTTTAGTCTAAATTCAATACAGTTATTTATAGTTTTCTGATATAGTGTGTGCTTACGAAGGTTAATGTACTTCCATAAAGAATTATACTGAAGATATATACAGTACCCATATAAATTTCAGTGACAAGTGCCAAAAATCTGAACATTGTGAAATAGTGAATTGGAACTCGCAACTTAACATGTTCACAGAAGATAATTCTGATCTACGATGCAGTTATTGAATCAACTTGAAGTAAACTTATTAAACTGACTCATTCACGAAGTTTTGTATATCCCATATTTAAGTCGAAATTATCGATAATTGTATTCTTGAATTACAAGAATAATAAATAAATAAAAAAAACACAATTT
>JAFIDM010003189.1:5039132-5077188 GCA_023159025.1 Thereuonema tuberculata | reverse complement strand
TATTATTCTTGTTTACACTAGGATTTAGAAAATACTAAAGTACAATATAAAAATCAAAACAAATTTCAGGAAATAAAGATATAAAAAGGATGATTAAAAGCCTCCACTTAATATTAATGTCAGTACTTTCAATTTTAACTATCGAAAATAAGAATAGGAATACTAATAAAGTAATTTAGCTTAACAAATAACCATTTGAAGTGAATTATTTATTAGGCAATTTAGTCTTTAGTTTAAGAAGGTTCTGTTTTGTTTGTTCTGTTTGATAATATAGGAACGTTTCCGAATGAATTATTTTCATGGTACTTATCTTGAAAAAAAAAATCCATTTAAAGTCTAACAGATGGATTTTGACGATCCCGTATTTTCGTGATTTCACGTAATTTACGCGAGAATAGCCTCTATCCATGTCTTCTCACAAAATATTGAAATATTTTTGAGGATTAGGCTTGTATGGCTTAAATCCCCTCATTTTCATTGTTTGTTTGTTTGTTTGTTTGTTTGTTTTGTTTTTTTTTTTACAATTAGTGAACTTTAACTTGATATGCTTCCATACGTTTTGAGAAATCTGTTATTCTAAAATTTTCGCCTTGATTTGAAATGTTCTTTCAGTTGAATTAATATTTTAATTTAAAAATTAAGGCCTAACAATCTATTACTTTATTTTGTATGGAGGTAGTTATTTAGTTTCATAAATGTATAGAAATCCGAATATTTTTTTTTAATAGCAATTACTAGCTACAGTCCTATAAGGTAAGTTTGTTCGTAATAGTACGTATCGTACAGTAGATACTGTTAATAGCCTATACAACAACAAAATACGAAGTTACATTTACAAAAATCAAAACAAAAGACTATGGCAGATTAACAATATAGATAAAGTAGCAAAACGCCCCGTTATTCGCTCGGGTTACAAAAAACAAATGTCTTAATGTGGATGATAAAGAAATTGCAATTGCGAGATCACTTGAACTTTCTCGGTTGGTACAAAAAACCCAAAAAACAACAACAACTCAAAAGGTCTGATCTCATTACAAATCTATATCTATCCCGAAAGCTTCGTAGAAGTATCTTTGAACCATGTTTGCCCATCCACTCGCCGTCTTCCCAGTGTACACCCATTGTTCCAGGTTATTTGAATTTTGTAACATGAGACCACCAATTATGACGCCACCGTCATAACCGTATCACTTCAAACCTTTCTTAGTTCGTAAAAAATCATCTAATCATTACAAATATATATCTTACCCGAAAACCCCGTCGGTATTATGCACAACAATATTTTAGTTGCAATTGTTGCACAACACTATTTGTATAGTTCCCATTGTCGCCACCGGGTGCATAAGTAGCGCTATTGTGCAAAACAATATTTGTGTAGTTCTCATTGTCATGGTAACAAATCCTACAACCTAACAATAGTAACGGAAGCAAACTTTTAGCTTTATAACTTAAAGCAATGCTTTTTACCTATCCAGGGGGAATTTCGAAACATCCTGAAGAAAAGTTTTAGTAATTATAATTACCTACTTATATGCTAAATTTGAAGTCTCTACTAATTATAGTTATTGGAAATATTTACGGAAATAAGAAAACTTTAAAGCGACAATAAACCCTGGTTATTCCCGAAGCCGTGCGAATATCGCGAAATCCGGCCTTATTCCTTGTCTACAACATAAAGGGAACCTCTGTGCAAAATTTCAGCTTTCTAGGTCCAACGGTTTGGGCTGGGCGTTGATCAGTCAGTCAGTGAATGAATGAATGAATGAATGAGTGAGCGAGTCAGGTCTTGTCTTTTTATACAGTTAGATTAGTTAAAAAAAAATGCTAAAAAAGTTTTTGCGTGAAGTAGTACTGAACAACATAAGTAAAAATAATATTTTAAATAACATATCTATATTGATAATTATGTATTAAATAATGACATAGTAGACTAATAGATCTGATATATATATTTATATTTAATAAGTTTCAATGTTTAATTGTGCTGTAGATAGTGCTTCTAAATATTATACAAGTAATTACAATTTTATTTAATTTCATATCATATAGATTTATAATAAAAACAATTTCGTTGTAGTACTTTGTGAGGCTAAGCATATCTGTTCAGTTACGATGAAGATGAAAAAAGATAAGAATTGCAATTGAAATGATATAAAAAAAAAATCTCAAAAAAAAAAAAAAACTTTAATGACTAATTCCTCAAAGGTTGACTTCATGAAATACAAGCAATCATTCATTTAACTATTTCCAAAAATATCATTTTCACTTTTAATTCTAGCAAGAAAGAGAGAAGAATGTTAGCTAGTGAAAAAAATAAAGGCGATTTAAGATTAAATAAAATTAGAACACGGATTTCATTAGTGAAAGCGAAATCTGTATTTATTACTTTATATTTCTTTTGACATTGTTGTCAGTCTTTGATTAAATTCTAAGTCGTATCTAAAGAAGAAATTGAAATAGTATCAAAATATCAAAATTACCCTTCCGTAGAAATCTATCATACTCCATGATTCAGGATTCTTCTTCGGTTTAAAAATTTGCAATAAAATGTGAGTCACTGGTCCCATTACTTTTAAAGATCCTAAAAAGAACATTAAATTGAATTTATTGTAATATAAAAAAAAAATAATCACAATTTGAGTTATAAAATTTTGCATAAAATTAAACGGTATGACTTCAAATTTAAATTTTTCTATTATCTACTGTACTAATGTGAATCATGTAATTTCACAAATTCATGAAAATATGTTGGTTCTTTTAAGAAAATTGTTTGAATTGAATGCTCAGATTAACTTGTAGATTACTTATTTTTTTACCATTAAGTTTTGTAAACTTTTTTTTTTATTCCAATAATTTAAAATATTATGTACTATACTGTTAAATACTATTAAATATTATCCAATACTATTAAAATATTATGAACTATATCGTTTCTTATCTTCTGATTTTTTTTTCTCATTGTCACGTAAGTAATTCTTAATTTGCCGATGTTTCATTCATAATTAAGGCACTTACAATTCTAAACAAAAAAATAAAACAAAACAAAATATTGAAATAAAAAAAATCTTACCGAAATGTGGCGCCTGGATACATTCTCCACCAACATTTTGTATTTTCTTTGCCTTAATAGATGCATCATTGCAACTCTGATCATTTTTTGTTGTTGAGCACTGAACAATAAAAGAACAATAGGTTCTGAATCTTGACAAAACTTTCAATATGCATAAATTGAAGAATTTAAGAAATGATAACAAACAAACTTTGGAAATATTTTTTAAATCAAGAAAATTCCAAAATATTAAGTTATAACTAATTCAGAGACAGATGCCAAAGAATCTATTTATTGCAACCACTTTAATATTTAATTGCAACAACTTTAGTACTTTATTGCAACAACTAAAAAGTTAGTGTAAAATGTTTTAAAATAATAAAACTAACATCACATAATTAATCACTTAATGAAGTTAATGCAAAGCCTTGCAAAAATTAAATTTTTTTCTCCATTTATTGTGGTAGAAGATTTGTTTGCTACAGTTTGTATTAACAATTAATCAGCTAAAGCTGATAAGTTTTCGAAAATAAGTTTAATTTTTAATTATAAATTACGTAGTTTTATTTTCTTGGTTTAAAAATGTTCATTAATTAAATCTTAAATTAAGATTTTCCTTATAATGTTTCAATTGTTGTGAAGTAATAATTAATTCTCATTTTATGGAGTAATTGCTGAAATTAGATCTATTAAGGCTAAACGCACTTCTCCGTCTTCCGTTGTTTCCGCAACTGGAAGCAATTACCTGAAATTTTTAGGATGGTAAATATTTGAATATAGATTAATAGAAATAAATGGTCAAATGTGATTTTTATTTCAGGTAATTGTTCCTCATTCTTGTGACCCTGAAGACATAACTACGTCACTAAAGCAATAACGTTGCGAAAACATAACGGAAGACGGAGTAGTGCGTTTAGCCCTTTAAGGTAATATTTGATAATGATTTAGTGGAAACTTCAATATTCTTTTTATTTTTATATTTCTAAGTCTTGACTGATGTAAGTGAATATTAGTTTCCTGATTGGAATTAAGCTTGTAGGTGTTTTCTCATAAAGAGTTATAATTTTTCAATTGTATAATTACTTAAAAAAGTAATCTTGAAAAAAATAAGAGCAATGATAAGTTTTTAATTCTTATTTTTGTCATATAATTTTAGAATAATCAATATTGTTATTTTTTCTTGCATTTAAGAATGATCATTTTCATTTATGTGAAGTTGGACTTTTTTCAATATACTTCTTTAGCTGAACCCGTGGGCCGTTATGAAAAGTCATGGCAACTATTGAATTATCTGTTAAACATGCGGCATCACTGCAATTCCAGTATATACGTTTCAAAGCTTGTAGGATTTGCCTATGATTGGCACCACTGATGTGAACGGGGTCAGTGGAGGAACGTCATGAGAGCAAGTGGAAAAATCATAGCATTTGGAAATCATCGTTTAAGAAGGCAATGCAGTGTAGCCAAGTGACAAAAAGGAACACAGAAATGCTTAATACATCTTGCTAACACCCTCAAAGTAATATCCCCAATTGTCCCCCGTATGTGCCAGCGTTTGGGAGCTGCTGTCCAACACCATCATTCTTCACGATATCGCCACATGTCACATAGCAGCTCCTGTACAAGCTTTGTTACGTCGATGGGGGTGGGAAGTGTTGGAACATTCTTCATATTCGCCAGATTTGTTGGAACATCCATGCGACTTTGATTTGATTCCAAAACTCAAGCTGCAGTTGCGTGGGAAACGCTTGCGAACAAAGATGAAATTTTGACTGCGTTTTGGCAAGAGGTCTAACACTTTAATGACTCACATGCAGTCAATGGTATTCTTCGCCTTCCGAAACGCGAGCGACAATCAAACGCTGAGAATCTCGGAGATTACTTTGAGGGGTGTTAACACTGTGTATTAAGCATTCCCGTGTTCCTTTTTCTTTCTTGGCTACGCTACATTGCCTTATTAAACGTTGATTTCCAAATACCTGTTTTGCACTTGCCCCATGACCTTCCTGACCCAGATCACGTTAGTGGTGCCAATCAGAAGCATATTCAACAAGCTTTCCAGCATATATTCTATATTCTATACAGTGTAATACGAATTCTAGAGGAAGAGGAATATAGTTTTCCTCTCCTATTTCGTCCGATGAAGTCTTTTCGCAAAGAAAAGACGAAATATCATGATTAAATGGATGTTTAAGGAGTTTATCAAGATGTCTCATTTATTTAAAACTAAACTACAATAACAATATTTTATCGGAGGTAATAACATTAAAAAATTATAAACTCACCTTGACATCAAACTCATAATTTATTTCCTGATGCCTCCATAGGCTGTCCATTGTCATGTTAGGTAAATTAAGATAATCAGAAAATGTTATGTAGTCACCTACATCTGTAATATTGAAGGCCTTTTTATACTCCTTCTTAAGATTATCTGTTCCAGGATTCTTACCAAAGAATTCGAGAGGACACACTAGAATATCTGGAAGTGGTAATTCTTCTCTTTCACCGAAATCCACGGTAATTGCAGGTTTTCCATATATAAATTCATTCAAACAGTTAGAAGTCTGATATAGAGCTGCGAAAGTAAATGCTATGAAGAACAAAACCCACAGTTTCTTTGCTTTGGAATTATATTTAGGATTGGTAACTCTGTCAAAACCAGTGATGCCAACGCCATACTCTCTGTTAGTTTTCTTAGAAGGATCTTCCGGTATGTTTGAAGACATTTGTATTTCACTATTATAATATGTAGCTACAATATATTATATCTTTGATCGTAACAATGTACGAGTGAGTATATAATTTTCATTAGAAATAGCTTCATGACAAATTCTCGTAAAAGATGCAATGTTTTTGGAAAAATGTAAATGTTACTATAAGACACCTCTAGCCTTCGTCTGCGTTGATATTATGACAGGAGGTTTACGGAATGCTTTAGGAACCTAAAATAATTAGATATGAAACGGATTAAGGATAATAAAGTAAGGATTTATCATTTTAAAAGCGTTTACTTTCCACAACTACATATAAGTTAAACAGAAGTTTATTTTTAATTTATGATATACTAATAAATTTATATCTGCATGATTATTTCAAAAAATGTAAAAAAAATTCCAAACAGGTTTTCAAAGTATCTATGAACCCCATTCTCATGCATAACAAATATAGATTTAAATTTAACAATGGACTTTCCCCTACCTGAGAATAAGTTTTACCAGATATATCAATGATTATATAAACGAATTTCGCTATATTAAAAATTAATAAATAGGCCAAAATTTACATCATTCTATAAATGAAGATTAGTTAATTCATCTTATCATAAGAAAAACGAGGGGTGATAGTACGAGAAACTAAGGTTACAAAGCCTGCAGTGAAACGTACATTTTATTTCATACAACCAATACTGATAGTACATACATTAGATTATTTTTCGACATAGTCTCCATATCGGTTTAGGCATTTGTCGCTTCGTGGGATGAGTTTGAATATTCCCTCTTAGTAAAAATCCTGTCCGTGCGTATTCAGCCACGTTGTCGAGAAGTGTTCCACCTCCTCGTCTGAAGCGAATCGTCGGCCTCCTAGGTGCTTCTTCAAGTGAAAGAACAGGTGAAAGTCGCTTGGAACGAGATCCGGGCTGTAGGGAGGGTGATCGATGATGTCCCAGCGAAACTGTTTCAACAGCGTGATGGTCTTCTGGGCTGTAATAGGTCGCGCGTTGTCGTGAAGGAAAATGACTCCCTCGGTGAGAAATCCTGGCCGTTTCCTCCTGATTGCTTCAAGAAATCGTGTCAAGGGATCACAATATCGGTCAGTGGTCACGGTGTGCCCTCTTTCCAAAAACTCCACGAGTATGACACCCGCGCTGTCCCAACACACAGTGACCATCACCTTCCCGGCAGATGGCGTCACCTTAAACTTCTTTGTCTATGCAGAGGAGGTGTGTTTCCACTCCATTGACGACCGCTTACTGCTGCGGGTGTAGTGGTGGATCCATGTTTCGTCACCCGTGACTATGTGGTGAAGAAAACAGTTCCCTACCATAGAGAACCGTTGCAAAAGTTTCAGACTTGCCCCCAAGCACTTCTCTTGGTTGGATTGATTTGTATTGGTTGGACAGATTTCGTGGAACCCATCGGGAACAAACTTTCCGGTACTGCAGAATATCGTGAACAATGTGACGAACGCTTCCAAACAACATTCCCAATGCTACTGTCATATGCCGTAACGTGATCCTCCTGTTGTCCTAAATCAGCTCCTCCACGCGAGTTGTGTCCAAATCTGTTGTTGCCGTGCTGGGTCAGTCACTGCGATCTTAGTCGGTGACGGTTTCTCTACCGGCCGCAAACTTTCGTCACCATTCTGCGACATGCTGACGAGACATTACAGTCTCTCCGCGAACCTCTACCAGCTGCCGGTGAATTTCAGAAGCGTTTACATGTTTCGCCCATAGAAATCGAATAAAGGAGTGGATTTCTTCGGGAGACCAGTTTTCCAAACCAGTCGCAATTTGTGTTTACCTACCAGCCGGAAAGCAGAATGTTTTTTATCTTTCTGCGACGATTGATGCTAAGATGAAAAACTTTCTGCCGGTGCAGAAGAAAAAAAAACGAACCTTCAAATCGACAACCAAAAAAAAAAAAAAAACCGAATCTCCGAATCGACAACCCCCCAAAAAACGACCCCTGTTCTATACGATATCTTTCTGCAGCCCTCACTTTCGTTCTGCGACATTGTCGCCCCGTCACTCGATATTCTGCTTTGGGGCCTACCAGTAGCGCTGTAGGTGGAGGAGGCTGAAACTCTGCACAATTGCCAACCGCTTGTATTAGAATTACCGCACACTACTAAATTCTCTATAACGGACAAAACTCCAGGAATATCGGCCTTGTAACCTTAGTTTCTGATCACCCCTCGTAATTATAGTGATTTGGATAGTAATCCTTAAAATAGAGGACTAATAATCTTCAGAATTAGATACGAATGCCAGTCTACAAAAATAAAAATCAACTGAAGATAAGGGATACCATTGTCTTTCTTGTTTTGTTTTGCTAGAAGCGAAATGATTTTCAACTCAGTGAAATCTATGGTAAGATTTCTGTGGTCTCTATGGTAAGACCACAGAAAATCAAATAAAATGTCTTGAGCAATCTCAATGAATCACTTATATGGCTGGAAATAAAATTTAAAAAAGAATTTGCTTTGCTTCCACTGACTATTCGTAATTTCAGAGATAGACCGTCTATTTACCAATCACAGTTTACTACCATTGCAATTTCACAATGTGTTTTCACTTGCATCTGCTGCCTGTAATTACTGAACGACATTTATTTGAAGCTGTATAGAATTTAAATGGTAAGAATTCCATTGAAAGCCACAAGACAAGTACTATAGTCCATGGGCCAGCTAACCAAATATAAGGAAATGATATAATTTGGGGGTACTAATTTTCCTTTTCACCGTAGTTAGATCGGTTTATAAGGATGTCAAAAAACCATGATTGCCATCTCAAAGTGGTAGCTAATAAAAATGGCGGCCAATCCAAGATGGCGGAAGTTGAGTTTTAAAAAATCAAATGTATCGAGAACTATTCATTCAATTTCATTATTTTTTGAAACTTACATTCTACATGTGTGCTCCAAATTTTGTCATATGCACTATATTCGGTAAACTCAACCGTTTATTAGTAATTAAAGAAATATTGAAAATTTTATGATTTTTTGTGATTTTTTTTTTTTTAAATCGAGTTTTTATAAAATATCTTGTACATTAGAAAAAAAGTTCAGATGAAAGATGTAGTTAATAAATTATCTCTAATTTGATGTGTTACATGTATGGATCTGATGGTCGAAAGCACATGGAAACATGAATTTGAGTTTATTTCCGTTAAAATTCACCGTTTACTAAAATAACTACGTACAGAAGAAAAAGCTTCAGATACACTGTTTCAATAAAATCAGCCTATTATTATGTAAGGAAATACAGAAAATTTTCTGATTTTCTTCTTAATTTTTCATTAAAAGTTTACAATATATCTATAGTACATTTACATAAGAAAAAGTCTCACATAAAAGAGCAATTTAAATTACCTTTAGAGTGATAAAAAAAATTAAAAGTAATCTTATTCGTCACTTTCAGAAGATTCGTACAAATTAAAATCTGCGATATCTTCTTCTTGTTCAGTACTGTTTTCACAATTTGACAGTTTGCATGCGCTTGTGCACTTTAAGTTGTTAAACCATACAAGTACACGATGGAATTTGATACGACTTTGAGCAAGAGCAACTTAGGAGTTCAACACTGCTTCAGGTGCAGGTGCTCCAGTCATATACTTGATGTTGAGCATATCGTCTTCATCTAGCATCCATCCATGATCCTCTGGATCTGATATTGCGGGAAAGTTAACCAAACATCTCTTCCAAATAGCTCCTTGATAATTAGCACGTTTAGAATGTTCACTTAAGCAATCTTCGCATGAGGAAGTTGAGCTGAGTCTACTTGGCCTTGTCGACTTTGGAACATGTGGCATCTTAGTTCGTTTATGTTTTCTATTTTGGTGTTCCTTGAGTATAACTGACTAGTGAACTTTTGGATTAGATCGGGGTCAGAATTCGAAAGTGAAAATTCACTCCCAAGTCGTGAACAGCAAGCTAAATTCTGTATTTGCTTGTATCAGTTTCAACGCTTTTAGCTTTCCTTGCCCAGAAAACGCACGCTGTATCACAACCTGTCCCCGCATGTAATCCTGGCAATGCTAATTTCATACTACAGCCAACGAAAGATGCTAGTTTTTTTTTATGTCTGTTAATCTGATTCGACCACTAGATCCGCGTTTCATATACAGGTTGCTCTATACGTTGATGCTAGATGATACATCAAGAGCAAGAACCAACATGTCTGTGTCATCAGATACGCATACTACATTTGGAAATTCCATAGCAGCATCCTTTATATGTAGCATCATACGCATATCTGCTTCTTATTGAGAAGAGAGAAGTTTTTCCACTTATTAGAGACCCACTGCCAGTTATTTTAATACACTTGTTAGAGTGAGTAGCGTATAAAGTCTTGTTACTAATCTTTGTCCTTCTACTTTCTTCTTACCAGCTGTCAGCAAGAAACATTGTTAATTTATATTTACTGTCGCCACTTTGTAGCAGACATCTCCATTTTATGATTCTATGATCGCCTTTAATATTTTTAAAATGTATTCCTGCATCTGAACGTCTACTGCGGCGTTCAGGTGACCTTATTGATTTGTATTATAGGTGTCAAACACAACATCAATTCGAGTGCTATAGTAGGCTGTGTTTAAGACTTGATCGAGGATTGCATCAGATAACTGATCAAATATTCTATTTTTTACATGTAATTTTTGAATTAATGCCATCCCATCAATTATCGTAGCTGATGAAGATATATTTCCATCTGTATGTGAGACTAAGCTTTCCAGGTGTTTTCCCAGAACAGCTTTCATAGTTTTTTTCATAGTTCCATAAAACACCAACCAACCAACCAACCAACCAACCAGGAGAACCACTACAAAACTTGTCCAGCGTCGATCGTCCACCATCACGAAACCCACATGAGAACCGAACCCCAGTAAGCAGAGGTGAGAGGCCAATGTCAGCGGCAACGCAACCGCGCGGCCCAAGTAATAAGTTAGTCCAAAGCTAACCAAATAGTTTCGAACATTCTAATAGTAGACACTTAGTTACCTAAGAGGCAGTATTTGTTTAATAAAGATGCATTAATCCTCTTTTAAAATTACCACAATATTTAATGAACTGTCAATTCCTCATGTAAAATTTATATTCTTTTCAATTTTTAATTAGTGTAGTTTTGCTTATGGTTTAAGAAGAAAATTCGAAAAATTTAAAACAAGTTTAAAGGGGACAGGAATCGATAAAGCTATCTTTAAAATTTCATATTCGGGAAAATGAATTGGTTTTAAGTTGATCTTAATTAAAGATACCGATTCCAAAATAGCCACTGATATGAAAAGTAAAGGCTTTTGTAATAAAAGCCTTAAAAATAAAAACTTATTTCGAGTTTAAGTAAATGAAGAGTCGGGGGAGAGTATAAATTTCATTTATAATTGACAACGCTCAAGAGTTCATGCTCTTCATGAATAAAGATTTGTAGCTTTACGATAAAATATAGTATGAAATAATTATCATTAAAAAAATGCATAAATAATTGACTTTTTTGGACTTTTTTGGCTACATAAATACATAATTGAACTTCATTAAAAATTAAACTGAAATAGTCTAGTTCTTTGTCTCATATTGATTCCCCTATAAATACCGCAAACAGAACATACGAAAAAACAAGAAAAGGACTTTTATTCACTTGGCCAAGAAATTATTTTCTTAAACAGAATTTTTTTAGCGATTTTAAAAAAATTGGTTTTGAAATTATGTAAAGAAATTCATTATAAGGAAAATTATTTTCAAATAATATGAATTTTGAATTATTCAGATATAATTAAGAATATAATTGCCAAAAAAACAGCGAATAATTAACCTTTTGAGTGAATGTAATCAAATACATGACATGTAGTTCATTATCCATGTATTTGTTGTCTATCTCTCTTTGAGTCTCTTTCTCTTGTAGCAGCAGCAAAAAAAAATAAAAAATAATTGCATCACAATAAGGATAGATAGAAGGATCAATCATTACCAGATCCCATGTATTTTCAGTCACGTTCTGCAGAATGAGTCAGAAATATAAAAAAACCAAAAACAAAATTCAACCTGGTTTCATAGTGTACACGGAATCATACCGACTTCGTAGATGTTCGGAAATGACATTAGATCATAAACAAAGGTTCCATTAAAGTATGACTCATGTCTGTCTGAATTCTAGTCAGACTGACTGGATTGGTGGACAGAATGCATTTAAGAGTTCCCTCTGCTTGACAATTTCGTCGGTGCAAATGGCCCTATTCTTCTGAAATAATAAGGGTCTCGATAAGCAGGAACGACGCTGTTTTGAAGCATTTATCTGCGTATATTGACCCGAAACACTTGGCATAGGCAGATCCTTCCTTACTTAAATTCTCAAGCAATTGCTGGTTATTGATTGTTGATTATTGTTTTTCTATGTGATGTAATTTACATATCTAAAGGTAGTTAGCTTGATAACCATCCGGGAAGCGTCATTATCTACCCTAAAAACTTTCTTCTGACTGACCTGACTTTCGCCGATGACATTGCCCTGATCGCTGATTCATTGGTTTCACTGCAAGGTATGGTGGATAGAGTCGCAAAGGAAGCTGCTAGTCTCGGCTTAGTCCTTAGTAGCAAAAAATCGAAGCTTTTGATGTGCTGCAACCAAGTTGACGGCCAAACCATCCACATTCAAAATGAGCCAATTGGAACTGTTGACCACTTCACCTACCTTGGCAGCAACATTACGGGCAATGGGGATGTGTCTTCAGAAATAAGTGCTAGAATCCAAAAGGCAACTCTTTCCTGGTGCTCGCTCAAGAAATTTTGGGCTAGGAAAGACATTCGCCTGAACACTAAAGTCCGCATTTACAAGGCCGTTATCCTACCAACGTTATTGTACGGTTGTGAAACCTGGCCCATGAAGGTCGCTCACCAACAAAATCTGGACCTTTTTCATAATCGTTGTTTGCGTCGTCTTACCAAAATCAAGTACACTGAAAAAATCACTAATGCGGAAATTCGCCGTAGATGTGATTTCAAGGAAAATCTATCTACCATTGTCGAACTCAGACGATGGCATTGGCTGGGCCATACGTTGAGAATGCCAGCAGGTCGTATCGCAAAAATCTCCCTGCTTGCAGAGCCGGGTCCGGGCTGGAAGCGGCCAAAAGGAGGTGTTCGTCTAACAACTATACGTCACTTCAAGCGGAAGGCCGAAAATTTAATCTTACGCCCGTTCAACCTTAGCCGTAAGACATTCAATTGCGAGTGGCTGCATCACCTGACAACCCTTGCCCATGACCGAAGACAATGGCGTCGGATTTCCATGGAAGTCGCCTATACCCACGATGGGTGATGAGGCGTTAAGTAAGTAAGTAAGTAAGTTAGCTGAATTCTTTGCTGTAAGTGATGGAATTTTGATTTCCCGAAGCAGGGATAGACGTGTGTGTTCTCATTTTAAAATAGTATAAAAATAGGCTATAAATAGGAAATACTTACAGGTTTTACATTTCTTAAATGGACTGGAGCTTCAACTTCTTTTCAAATGTGCAACAATTCAAAAACAGTTCAATTCAAATTCAGAATTTCCTGTAAAACAGAGACTTTTCTTACAACTGGATTCCATTTTGTCACAAAATTCATTAGGTTCTCTTGTTTTAAAATAAATAATTACTAAGCAATTAATACACAACTAATATTCAATAAATTAAATATTAAAATTCAGCAACCTAACATAAATATTTTTCAATTGTCATGACATAGAAGGATAGATGGAGAGACCTGTGAAGGATACATACGTTTTCATTCAAAACATAGATCGCTATGGTAAAACTGCTTGAGCTACATTATTTTGCTAAAATAAAAGCACATATTGAATAGCATATCTTTTTTATTGCTTATCAATTTTGTTTCATTTTAATCAAATAAAGTTCAGCCCATTTTATTTCAATAGAATAGTTCAAAACTAAAACAAAAAATTTATGGTTTATTGTTCGTTTCAAATTACTTTAATATTGATCGTGCTCTCTAAAATAAATATTTCGTTCTTGTTCAAACAACTAATTCAGAAGAAATCGAAGTGAAATATAAACATTAGTGAAACTTTTAAAATTAATGAACTTCTAGCAAGTCAATTGCTTTTCCGTTTTATGTCTGATAACCCTATAAAACCATGTTTATGGGACCTTCCCTTCATTGCATGGAAGCAATTTGCCTTCAGTGCAATCTTTCCTTTAATAAAATTACATTCCCACGTATTTAGCTTTCATTAATGTTTAAATCTCACTTCGATTTCTTCTGAATTAGTTGTTTGAATAAGAAAGAAATATTTATTTTATAGAGAACACGAGCAATATTAAAGTAATGTGAAATGAAACATTAAACCATAACCTTTTTTTTTTAGTTTTTAACTACAGGAAATAAAATGGGCCGAACTTTATTTGATTAAGATGAAACAAAATTGATTAAAAAGTTTAATAATGGCATGGATTAAAGTTCTATCTAGAAACTTATTAAGCATAGACTTCAAAACTCTATTATTAGTGTAAATATTGTGAAGCTGTGCTCTAATATTCAAGCAATTAGCTTCAAAAGTCAATAATTTACAACTTTTCAGAGTCCATCATAAATTCGAAAGTACTCAAACTATACACAACCTGTCATCATGCAATATCTTTACAAATAGAATATATTTCTTTTTATTATGAAGTCAAGTCACCATCGAATCATAGAAGAATAAACAAGTGAATATAATTTTGTGCTAAAGTATAAATTTAAGGGCGACCCATAATAACAAAAAAAAATTAAAAATACTAATAAAAAAAATAAAAATAATAATAAAAAAAAAGGAAGTATATTAACAAAAGGAAAAATAGATATACGAATTCGAACCGAGAACCTCCAGCAGATGAGTCCTAGACTTTTAGCATCATGCTATAGCTGACAACTGAAATGAAATGGTTGCATTTCTAACATTTAAGCTAATACCGGAAATCCAATCAAAACAATGCCAAATATCTCGAACATGGGGGCACGGTGGCCCGTGAAAATACCCTATTCCTACGTTGTTTGGGCCTCTGAACATGATGGTGAAATCCGTTTGTCGATCCAACCTCCGTTCAGGAATTGTTAGGGGTGGACAGACATGGACGGACTGACGGACGGACAAGACAAATGAAATAGCTACCGATTTTGGTTGCTAAAAAGCACTTCAGTACGTAATAATTCAATTCCTTTCAACTCAAGAGAAAAATCGAAGAAATTTCTAATAGTATTCAGAAAAGAGTTGTTTGTGGTCAATGAAATCAGAGACAGTTGTTTTTCTAGTGGATAAACCACAATTGACTTCATTCTCATTGAGAGTTTTTGAGAGCATTAATAAGTAATACTGTGTTGGATTTACTTCACTCAGTGATATATAAAATGATACTCAGTTAGCATGTCTGTTAGATAAAAGCCAAATTATTCACACAAGATGATTTGAATGCTATCAGACACATTTATCTTAAACAGAGGACAATAAAATATGTAACAAAAATTCCGCAGCAGAACTAATGATAGCAAAAATGTTCAGTAAATAATTCAAAAATAAAGTAGAAACAGAGGAAGAAGAAGAATTTTATTATTAATTGATAAATACAAGATAATAGACTATATATTTATCTTAGAAATCAGTGAGTGCAATTACATGTATTTACATTTGCCCAAATTTCAAAACCGTTGCCAAATTAAATCACTGTTTTATTTTTTTTTCTATTCTATTTTTGTATATTAATGTATATATTAATAAATATTAATATATATGTAGCCTTTACTAATATATGTTTATTAATATATATATATATATATATCCAAACTCAATTTAATTTCATATATCGTTTCCTTCTCTTCACTCCGAGCACCGAGATAAAAATATTGTTCTGAAATTTGGGCAAATGTAAATATATGTAATTGCATTCAGTGATTCCAAAGATAAATAAATAAAACTAGACTCAACTCCCGAAATAAATTCACACAGAAATTGCAACTACGAATAAGAATCTGAGAAATAAAATCTGTGTGTATTTATATAGGAGAAAAAAAAATCAAGGTTCTTTATACGAACTATTAACCATCTTATAGCTGAAACAATAAATACTGTTATGTTTTCAAATAATGGAAATTATCTAAAATTATAATCGTTCATTAAAAATAGAAATTTCCTAAAGATGAATATTACAAATCCATATCCATTTTATCGAATCATTCGGAAATAACTTAACATAACTTTAAGAAATATTTAAATACAATAAGTAGTGGCATTAATCATTGCAAAATTATCAATGAATATCAATTTGCATAAAAAAGAAAATAGCATACTTATATTAATAGTATTCTTTTGTATACGAATAGTTTACTTAGACTTCAAAAAGTTTTTGATTATCTAAACAATTATTACAAGATATTTATAGTTCTGGAATTACCTAATCTTTTTCTAAAAATACTTTTCAAAAAGAAAAAGGTTAAAATTAAAAACAAACTAAATTATAGTGAGTATAATTTCTGACATAAAAAACAAATATCTCAAGGTTCAAATATAAGTTCCATCGTTTATTACTAAAAAACAATTTAGAAATGAAAATTTACATAAACACAGTGTTTAATAGCATAGAATAGTTAAGTCCCTTTTCATGATACTAATGATAGAATTTAAATGCATTGCAGGAACACACAGTCTAAAACGCAGTTATAAGAATATTGTGTTATAATTGATAAAATGAATATATGATTATAAAATGCACTAAAGCAAAGAGAACAAAACCAAAAAAAAAGGATACAATTTTATGATACGAGCAAATGAAGTAGACATTCAATGAATTCGTAAGAATAATGATGACCATAATACAATGGTTTGTATTGTGAATACAAAGAAATAATATGAAATAAAAAATAATCACTTAGAATATCTAATTCTCTTCTAATTTTTAATTCCCTAGGGTAACCAAGGTGAGAAAATTCAGAGTTGAATCGAAGGGAATAAAATTTTAAAAGTGAATAATTTGATTTTTAACCTCAGTTTTAACGTTTTGAATTCTCTATTTCAATTTATATTCCTTAACCGTTTCAAATTTAAAGATTGATTACTTATCAAATTTTCGATTATATCATTCAGTAGCAAAATTCAGATGACATATAGTTTTATTACATTTCTAATATTTCTTCTCTACTTCAATTCAATTTTTTTGCCAATAAAATTTTACAAGACTTAATGTATACATGACATTTTGACAACCCAGTCGTCTTAAGGGAGATCCCGTTGAGAAGACAAGGAGTGTCATAATTTAGGCAATTAACAAAGGGAATTAATAAAGGGAATATATAACAGAACAATGAGGAGAAATATTTACAAAAGAGAAAATTACTGAAATTTTAGCAAATATTTACATCCTTTATTTTGGACAGGGAGAACATATTTTAGGTATTACGACCAAATGGAGTAAAATGAACAGAAAGAAAGTAAGAATGGAGTGAGGGACTAGGCGGATACAAATAGAAGATAGAATAGAGGAAATGAAAGAGAAAGATGGAAAGGGATTCGCATCGCAATTTCAGCCTGACTTCAATAGAATGTGGAATGTTAGTATATTATTAAAGCATATTATTAATTTCATTCCAAAGTTGAGGTGAAGCATAGGTGACGACTGTTCTTTGATGTTTTAGACAACGTTTTCAGAATAGGTAGTAACAGGTGGGTATCATAGGAATGGATGTGTGGGTTAATGGCTAGTGGGATACAGAATTATTGTTTTTTATTGATTACTAGTGGAAAGACCCGTTCTTCGCTCGGGTTAAAAAAAACAAATGTCCAAACGTGGATGATAAAGAAATTGCAATTGCGAGATCATTCGAATTATACCGGTTGGTATAAAAACAAAACAAAAAACAACAACAACTCAAAAGGTCTGATCTCATTACAAACCTATAGCTATCCCGAATCCCTCGTAGAAGTATCGTTGAACCATGTTTGCCCATCCACTCACCGTCCTCCTAGTGTATACTCCTAGTTCCATGTTATTTGAATTTTGAAACTCGACATTCATAGATATGAAAATAATTTAGAGATCGGAAAATATAAGATTTCCCACCCCTTTCTCTGTCCCGTTTACACCTCTGGTTCTAAAGAGTAATTCTGCAAAGTTTGGTCCGGATAGGTCAAAGGGCCTTGGAGTGTAGAAAGGACAAAGAAAGAAAGAAAGATAGAAAGAAAGAAAGATAGAAAGAAAGAAAGAAAGAAAGAAAGAAAGAAAGAAAGATACATTCATTTTTATATATAGAGATTTTAAAAATGAAGATCGCTAATTGTAGTTTATAGATGTGGGGGAAAGAGATGATTTTCTATTTAGGCCAGAAGGACCGAGTAGAATATTGTCTGGGTTTTTTATCTATAAGTCTTAGAAAATATTTCTGTACTTTAAGAAGCATGTTTTACTAGAAAGTATTTTATTCCGTTGATAGAAGAGCATGTATACTGTTTTGGATGTATTTAGCGTAAGATGGTTTGCAGAAAGCCAAGATTTAAGATGGTACAGTGTAAGAAGTTACACGTCTTGTATGAGATTTTCTACATTTATTTGGCAAAAAGAAGAGTTCCGTCGTAGAAGATTCATTTGGAGGGAGATGATGTTAGAATAAGATCATTTATAAACAGGTTGAAGAGAAGAGGTGAAAGGATGGACCCTTGTGGTAAGCTTTTGGGGTGGAATACCAGGAAGAAGAATATACATTTAAAATTAGCTGATACTACCGGTCGGAGAGATATGAGGGCAGCCAAGTTACAGGAGGACTTCTTACGTTACGATGCTCAAATTTTCAGAAGTAGAATGTCAACGTTAATTGAATCAAAAGCTTTTTTTGAGTCCTAATACAATTTTATTAGAGATCATGTTCGCTGTAACAAATTCAGTAAGATCAATTAGTGCCTGTTTTTTTTTCTTTTCATGAAGCCGTGTTGTTGATACAATGAGGTTCTTTTGAGAGATGTAGTGGGAGAGTTTAGCTTGGAATAGCTTTTCAAATATTTCTGAGAAAGTATTAATAATAGAGATCGGGCGATAGTTCCCAAGATCATCAACATCTCCTGCTTTCCATATTGAGATAATTTTAGCTCGTTTAAAGGAGGAGGGAAAGACGCCTTCACAAATGGAAATATTAAATATGTGATATAGAGGGAGTGAAATTTCGTCATTGATTTGTTTAAGAAGAGTTAGAGAGACCTCGTCAGGTCCAGAAGATAGTTTGTTGCAGAGAGATGTGATAACATTTTAACCTCTGAAGCGTTAGTTGGAGATAGAAAAAAGAAGAAAGGAGCTGAGTTGTTGAGGGATTGTTCAGTATTTTTGTGTGAATTAGTGATAGCAGGATTTTAAGAAATTTATCAAGATGTTGTTTCTTCTCCTTTGAATATTTGGTACAATAATTATGTTAATTATTTGAATTATTATTATATTGGAAGGACGTTTTGCTTTAGTTGAGGGAAAAATTATTTATTAATGTTGTACCACTTTTCTTTTATTGAAAGATTGTCTCGAACAAATGCTTATAATACTGCTCTTTTGCGGCGCTAATTTTGGATTTTAATTCATTTTGTAGAGTTTTGAGACGCATTAATTTTGCAGAGGTCGGATGTTTCTTGTATGATTTATAGAATTTGTTTTTCTGACAGATGACAGCTAGAAGTTCCATCGTCATTCAAACTCCAAAGCTAATAATTACTAATTATTTTATGATTACTTTTAAATTTTGAGGACAGCGGAAAGTACTTGTTGAGACCATAGAAAAATAGTTTATTGAAGATTGAAACTGTTTCTTCAGACTGAATCTAAATTTTAGACTGAATGTGCAAATTGGTTTAGGAAGGTAAGATTTGAGTATCCTCCCGCTAGAAAATGAAAAAGCTTTATCAAGAAATATCAAAGAATTTAAATTAAATCTGAATGTGATATTATTAATAAAAATAAAATGGATAGCGAAATATTGGAAGCTAATAGCACATTAATAACATCTAAAGGCCGGGGAGTTATCCTTCATGGCAATTCACAAAGGACAATTGTTTGTTAGTTACTTATCAATAATAAACTCAGAGATGTCCAGACATAAAAACTATTTTATACTGAAGAAACGTTTATGTCGAGATGTTTCGAATAAAAGAGTTACGAAGTGAATGATGAATAAGTAGTTTTTGTAAAATTAATATTGTAAATTAATTTACTGTTACTTAAATAAAAGAACTTCCGTATAACTTTTTTTCTTCCGAGTGTGATCAACTCTTTTTGTAATGAGATATTTTTACCGTTATCTTATATTTTTGTTCAATTAGTTAGGCTTTTTAAGTAATGTAGCTGTTATCCAACTTAATATATTTAAATAAATCAACAAAGAATTATTACTCACCAATATCCACACGAAGAAGAAATCTCTTTGAACTTTGAAATGTTCAAGACATTAATTCAAGACATTTGTTGTAGACGATTAGAAGTATTCTTCTGAATAACTTTCTGATTGCTTCGTTATATGTCTATGACTAACATCATTGCTTCATTGTATGTTTATGACTAACAAATTCATCGTTAAGTTGACAGCAACAAACAAGTTTTGATAAGTAACAGTTATCAAAAATTTAATTTTCTTTCAAAATCAATGTCCGTAAATCATGATTACACTTCAAACCGATCTTATTGTGAAGCCAAAGAATTTCTTGTTTTTATACTTTCTTTGCAAAAATTAATTAAATATGTTTCTCTTGTTCGTTTCCTGCTAAATATTTACTGGAGGCAACTTTCAACATTATTTCAACAATACTTTTAACAATAGACCTGAATAATTTAAGATAAAAATTGAATTAATACCTGCTTTTTAAACAAGGACGAGAATCAATTTCAGAACTTGAATGACATCTATTTCTTATATTCATTTTGTGTTTATTTGCATTATTCGAACGAGAGGTGTGTTTTAAAAATAAAGATCCTGACTTTTGCAAGACCTTCGACTCCTAACGTCTAACTGCTGTCAATTTTTTTAAAAAGAGACTAGAAATTACATCTTCTTAAAAATATTCGTTACCCTTCGGAATCCACACAAATTGTAACGCCCACATCCTCACATTAATATTTTAAACTATTTTGAAAAGCAATTTGCTCATCTATGTAGATAACTTATTTATGAATCGATGGGTGAACATAAATTAAGTAAATTTTCCCTCCCATTCTAATAATAAAATGGAAATAAAACTTTCCCTCCTCCCATTTTATTAAAAGTAGAAATTTATCATCTTTGCTTACTTAACAGCAGAGATAAATTATTTATCAACTGTCTATTAATCATTCACCAGCTGACTTTACTATATTTTCTGGTGGTCTATTTCTAAAGCTACGTTCAAGGACAGATCACCCTTTTAAACCAACAACTCATGAGACTGGAAATAACTGGTTTTCTGCCCAACTTACAAAATAATAACAAATGGAAATATTGGAAAATTTTCTCCGTACAATGGAACTGCAGTTTCAGAAAATAAAATGTTTTACTCGGTCAGGAAGTTCTAACCCCAAACATAATCGTTTTTAACACTAATGCTAAAATACAATCTCTCAACCCTATACTAAAAAAAAACATTTCCATCACTCAATATTTCTTGAGAAACAAAAGGGTATATTTCTGGGATCTTAAGAAAAGTGAACCTTTTAAAATAAGTACACAATTACCAAAACTTAAGAGATCTAGATAGAAAGATTACATTTGAAATTGGATGTAAATCAATGTTTCTTTTCTTTTGAAGTATTTAAGGGCAACTTTTTTTTTTTGACTCATATTTAAAAGTGGCCCATAAAATTTGTTTTTGCATATCAAAAACTAATACTATATATACAATAATTATTAAAGTTCAAATAGAAATTTTATGTTAATTTGCGTATTATTCTTTGAATTGTTTAGGGCACCAGTAATTTGCCATAATTATTAGTTATTAAGTATTTTTATTTAACACGAAAATCCAATCAGGAATGTTATTAATAGTTATATCCTAAAAATGAAGTTTGAAGTTCATCAGGAAATATTATATGATATGTAGTGATGCATCATGGGAACGTCTGATATGACATACTAATAGTACATTCCTGTTTTTCTTTCTTTCAATTAAGTTACTTAACATTACTTTGACGTTGTAAGGTATGACTACCTGTTTTTCGTCAGCATAGGTGTTGGAAAAGAGATAAAACTTAAAGGAATTATTTTCATTACTTTCACAATGAATCTGTTTGTTATCAAACTGCATTGAAAGTAGAACATTTTTCTCGTAGACAATGAATAAAAATTCCAATCTTTCAAAGCACTGATTCAGACATATCTTAGAAACTAGACACTAATTTCTGATGTATATCAGATGCTTTTTAAATTAGAATTGCTATGTTCTAATGCATTTCCGCAATCATAAGAAGCAAACCTACAGGCAGATTAATGAATACAAATTAAGCCCTGACTTTTGAGCCTAATATGGACTACGTTTGTAGACTAATCAATGACAGAAATTTGTAACTTTCATTAATAAAAAAGGGACTAAATGAAATGTTTGACAATCAAATTTACATGTTTGATCGTATTCGGAAATGAGCCGAACTAAATTATTTACATTTTAACTCAAATAAAGAGTTCGTTTTATTTTCAATTTATTTTTATTAGCTTTTTAATATGCATTTCGTTGAAAGGAAAGTGATCTCTACTTTCAACAAATATATTTTGATATTAAATAGTTCGTTAAACTTGAAAATACTATTGACGATTTAGAAGAATAATGTAGATAAAATTAAAGTGAAATAGGAATTTTTTTTTTTAAATGTTTATCAATCCTATTAGGTATACTTATAAGCGGTATACCTGTGTTATAGGAATTGAGCATTTTAATGTTTTTTTTTAAAAAGTTATTAATTAATACTTAATTTTTCCATCTACAAGAAATTATATTTTGGATATATTTTATTTGCTTAAAAGTTACATTATTTTTTTATTAGGATCTATATGTTTAAATATTTTATATTTTACATAATTAGCTAATCTGTATCCATAATTATTTTTAATTCTTTCTATTTTAAATATTTTATTCCAATTACATCTAGTTTTTAATTCTCCTTGTTGGTAATTTATTTCTCTTTCCACTTCAAAATAGTTCTTAATTATTGTTTTATATATAAATTTTTGATTTATTTTTAATATTTTATATTTTTTTCTTATCCTTAATTGTTCATTTTTTGATTTATATTTATAATTTTTATAAACATTATTAAATATTTTTAATGTTTTCTTATTGATATTTTCTATTAGTTGTTTTTTCATATTTATCCAACATTCCAACCCATAATCCAAGATTGATTCTACAAGGGATTTGTATACTATGAGCTTTTGTATAAACGGAATAGCATCCCTAATGTGATAAAAGAGAAAAGCATATGAGCTCAGCTTCCTTATCACATAACCATACTGTTCATTCCAGCAGAATCTGTTATCTATATTAATTCCTAAATATTTATAAGTTGAGACAATTTCTATTCTTTTGCAGTTACAATCTTTCGTTAAGATATTGTTATTCTGCTCTATATTTGGACATTCTATTTTATGTAGATTAATAATTACATTGTTATTTATTTTCTTATTTTTGTTTTTTCTCCATTTACTTTCATTTTATTATTAAATGACCATTTATTTATATTATTTAGATTTTTTTGTATATTATCTTGGGCTTGAAGTTGGTTTTTGTCTGTAGTTATTAATATTACGTCATCAGCGTATAGAAAAACCTCTGAATTTTTTATATTTTTGCTTATTGAGTTTATGTAAATATTAAATAAGAGAGGAGCTAAGTTTGAGCCTTGTGGAATTCCTCTTTTGCAGTTAAATAGTTTACTTACATTATTTTCAATTTTAATTTTGACTTTTTACATATTTGACTTTGTTCTAACAAATATTTTTCTGTATACAAACAACCCATACTTCTTCCTTAAATCTTCTCTTTTATAATAAATATTATTAAACTTACTTTTCGAAAAATTAAAGTGTTCATAGTCTTTATAATAATAGTTATGTTTTTTTGTTAAGAATGTGTGATTATTATATTGTAGAATATGATCCCTTCTAAATATTGTATTAACGTTCTTTAATTGTTGTATCAAATTTTAAGGTCATTGTCATAAAAAGAATCTCGCTTATTTATTATTATAATGTAAAAGGCTTGAAAAAGAGGAGACGGTGAATTATCTTGAAAATTCGTGTTTTCCGGTAATAAATGTAGTTTTTGTGACATTTATTTCTGATAAGATGGATGATATTTAATAATAAATATTATTCTGCTGGACTGTGAATGAAGATATAATTGTGTAACTTTGAAGTGAGATCAGCTGACATTTCAGGACAGATGTTCCACGATTATTACCGATCATGAGCCAGAAGAAGTTACAGTCAACAGAGAGGTACCATGATATAAATTAAGAGGAACAAAAATGAAAGTAAATGTAGAAACTCCATGAACTAAACAACAACCCAGGCACATAGCCATGATTTTGTTAAGGGAAGTGGGGTTCATTACATTAATTTTTTATAAGGAACTTTGCTTTCTTAAATGAAATTTTAAAAGTAAAATGATCTTACTACAAAAATCAATGGCGAGAATAGGCTCTTTGAATTTGATCATTTACATATACACACTTGAACATATACACTTTCTTTTCTTTTTTCCTTCCCTGAAGGGGAGGTCCGGACCCTCTGGAGCACCTTCCCTGGCTTAATGCGTGAAACAACCTCATTAAAAAAATTTAAAAAATCCGAAAACCTTACGAGATATTTGGGAAAAGAAAACGAAGTTCCTGATTTTCAGTTATCTGAATTTAACATTCTTTGGTCTTCATGTTAAATGTTTCAATAGTAGGAGAGTAGAAGTTGAAATTCGGAAAGAAATAACAGTGATTTAGAGACTGATTTAAAGACTATATATATATAAAAACTGATTGTCAAAAGATTTCAGGAAAGACAAAACTAACGAAATTGGCATGATTCAAAACCTTTAAATTCTATTAATAAGATGGGTGTCATTAAATAATGGCTAGATACACAAATTAAAAACATGAAAACACATTAAAAATTTTTATGACAATCCATGTTTCGACCGGACTTGTCGGCCATTTACAAGTGCCGGCCATTCACGCTTGTAAAAGACCGTCAAGTCCGGTCCACACCTGGTCGTGTCATAAAACTTTTTAATGTGTCTTCATGTTTTAATTTGTGTGTCTGGTCATTTTTTAATTATACCGTTAATTTTACACACGTTAAATTTTCAACAAATTAATAAGACGTAAGGTTTAAATTCATGCTTTTTTTATTTTCTACGTCTCGTTAGACCGAATTAGTCTGTTTTGCAGTTTTATATTGAAATCTTTATTTGCTCATTTCTCATTAATCGTTTGTGGAGGTGGGCGGGGACACGTTCCAGCAAACCTCTCAATAACGAAAACCGCGATTACTGAAACATTGGTCCTATGTGAAAAATTGTTTTGGTTCCTCCGGACTCTCTTCACTAGGTAATTTTGCTAACCAGACCGAATCAAGCAGGCGAATTTTATCCGTAAAACGCATCACAACGAGTTTGCTTTTGGTAACGGCTGCTGAAGCACTTTCGTTTGCACTAGGCTTCATTTGTCATTGCTGTAATTTAATAAACTAATCACAAAAACACTGAGAACAGTGGAATAACACGAGATTAAAGTGGAGATTTGTTAATACAAAAGAAACCTCGAGAACAATTGGAAGCTGTGCGTTAGGCTCTCTCATAAGTTTCCGCGGATGGGCGGAAGAGACCTCAGGTATGCTTTATAAGCTGTATTATACTTTTATAAGCGATTTTAAAATAAATAATTATTAAGCAATTAATACACAACTAATGTTCAATAAATTAAATATTAAAATTCAGCAACCTAACATAAATATTTTTTCAATTGTTATGACATAGAAAGATAGATGGAGACACCTGTTAACAATACATATGTTTTCATTTAAAAGATCGCTGTGGTAACACTGCTTGAGCTACATTATTTTGCTGAAATAAAAGCACCTATTAAATAGCTTTTTATTGCTTTTTTACTGCTTATCATTTTTTTTTTTTCATTTTAATCAAATAAAGTTCAGCCCATTTTATTTCTCTATTGAAATAAACTACTCTATTGTAGTTAAAAGCTAAAAAAACAAATAATTATGGTTTATTGTTTCGATTACTTTAATATTGCTCGTGCTCTCTCTAAAATAAACATTTCGTTCTTGTTCAAACAACTTGTTCAGAAGAAATCGAAGTGAAATATAAACATTAGTGAAACTTCTAAAATTAATGAACTTCTAACAAGTCATTTGCTTTTCCGTTTAATGTCTGATAACCCTATAATACCATGTTTATGGGCCCTTACCTTCATTGGATTTAGCAATTTGCCTTCAATGCAATCTTTCCTTTAATAAAATTACATTCCGACGTATTTTCTTTCATTAATGTTTACATTTCACTTCGATTTCTTCTGAATTAGTTGTTTGAACAAGAACGAAATATTTAATATTGCTCGTGTTCTCTCTGAAATAAAGTAATTTGAAATGAAATAATAAATCATAACTTTTTTTTTTAGTTTTTAACTACTCTATTGAAATAAAATGAGCTGAACTTTATTTGATTAAAATGAAACAAAATTGATTAAAAAGTTGAATAATGGCATGGATTAAAGTTCGTCTAAAACTTATTAAGCATAGACTTCTCTTATCTTCCATTATCAGTGTAAATAATGCGAAGCTGTGCTTTAATATTCAAGCATTTAACTTCAAATCCATCGTAAATTCGAAAGTGCTACTCGATACTCAAACCATACACAACCTGTCATCATGACAATATTTTTACAAATAGACTATACAGTATTATTACACTTTCTTTAACGTGCGGCGTGAACAATCTAGAAACACAATGGACACGCACAAACTACGCAAAGGATTCGCACCCCGAGCTGTCATCGGGAAGAGACTGCAACGGACCGTTTCGCACAAAGTTTATTAATTTCTATATACGGCGTAGTTCTTATTTAATGCTACTATTAAATTCCTTTTGTGCCTTGCGAGTTGCAGGCCAAGGAAGTGTTGTATTTTCTCACTTTATTAATTTTTGTTTGGTATTTCTTTGGGGAGAGGACCCACTCTTGCAAGCAAGAGTCGGGATGGCTAAGATTTGCACCTTCCTAGTATCGCATTCGTTTCCCTAGCACAGCATCCCGCTCAATCTTCCTTCTTTCTACCTGGTTTTGTCCTTAAGGTAGTGACTGGGTCTGGATTGTCTTCAGTTGGTTCGTCAGTGGAAGGGGGAGGGGACGGCGGAGGTGGCGGCATTGGGCTGTCCATCTTCCAAAACAATTGGAACTTGATAGGCCTAAGGATGATGATCGCCGGTATGGAACCGTATTAAATATTAAAACGTATATTAAAACGATAAAATCCTACAGGAAGAAAGAGGGAAGAGATGGCGAAGATTGAGCGGGATGCTGTGCCAGGGAAACGAATGCGTCTGCGGAGCGATGGCAAAGCTGTTCCACCTTCTGAGCATGTTATCGGTGGAGGTTGGCTGGCTAATAAAAAAATTAAAATAATAATAAAAAAAATAAAAATAATACTAAAAAAAAATAAAAATAATAATAAAAAAAATAAAAATAATAATAAAAAAAGGAAGTATATTAACGAAAAGAAAAAAAAAATAGGAAAAAATAAAAAACCGTTAGGAAAATAAGAAAAAAAAATACATATACGAATTCGAACCGAGAACCTCCAGCAGATGAGCCCTACACTTTTAGCATCATGCTGTAGCTGACAACTGAAATGAAATGGTTGCATTTCTAACATTTGAGCTAATAGCTAATAAGCTAAAAACTTATATTAGTTTTGCAAATTTAAATATCACTTTGACACTCAAATACCGCCGAACATCAACTACTCACCTAAAACTTTCAAAACCCTTAAGTGTAAAGCAAATGTCCTAAATGATATCTGCTTTAAATATCGAATTGCCTACAATATGGTGAAATTCTATAAATATTGAGAAGCTGCCCAGTACAAACATGACCTTTGATTTCGTTGAAAAAAAAGAAATTAATGCACAATCAGCAAAAACTTTTCAAAGATACTTGACTTAATCAAAGTCAAATAGTAATGCAACTGAACTTTTCATTAAGCTTGAATTTCTTGTTTTTTTGAAAATGATTATACTTTATATTAAGAAATGTCTCAGGGATTTTAATATGTCTTCTGTATTTCCATCGTCGCCCAATCTACATACGAATTTTGAGATTCCTAGGTAGATCTTATTTCCAGTTGAAGATAATTCAATTAAAAGAGATTTTTACGTGAGCCACAATTTCATTATGATTGAAAATTAGGCTTTCAATATACAATAAAATTAAAGGTATTTACAATAAAAATATATTTACATATTACAACTTCCGGGAACCGGTTTTCATACTGCTTCACGCAGTCTTTCATCAGCGGTCTTGTTTTCTCTTAAATACACTGATGACATGTCACCAACCAGTCCTATGTGTTACTCAAATGATGATTTTGCGTAATGTAGAAAATGTCATAAAGCTCTTCTGACGTCAAATATTTTGGAAGACTCGCTATTTTTTGTGGTCTTCCGATCTTCTTAATAATTATTTTTTTTTTCCTTTCTATTTTTTGCTACTCTTCCCCCTCTATAGTTTTCGATCTGTTGTTTCGTTTGAGGATTGTTACTATACGTATTAATGTTAGTGTGCGGGGTTTTATGGTTATAAGGATTTAAAATAGTAATAAAATACGATTTAATTGCTTCCCGAGCTATTTTATTTGTTTGTTAATTGGATTGTCGGGTCAAAATCCGGTTTATAATTAAGTTCTACAGAATGCTGACAAATGACGGATGCAATTACTTTTTTTGTTTGTAAAGCGTACTTATGATTGTACAGTCGTTCTTCCTTCCTGTGTTTCTAATATAAAAAACAGGTTTTATTAGTACAAGGTACACACAACCTTTCTTATTGATTATTGGTTGTTCATTTCTTTAATATGGTTTGGGAAATGCAATTTTATTAGTGAGTTTAAATGAAATGTTTATATCAGTGTCCTTAAATATTTTCCTTAGTTGACTTTTTAAAACGGGGCGATATGGAAACACTGCGTAAGTATTGTTGCTGTTGTTGGTTTTTCGTTTAGGATTATAAATTTTCTGTAGGTTAATTCTAATCTTAGTGGTTACATAAGTTTTTGGATGCCCACATTGGATGAACTGAGTTGTAATTTCTTGCATCTTCTTTATGAAAATCCTTTCTGAATCACTAATTTGAACGCTTTGTATGTCATTGTAAATATCAAATTCTTCTTATAATGCTCAGGAATAGAAGAATTGTAGCGGATAACTAAAGTTGAGGCTGTAGGCTTTTTGTAAGACTCAGTAGTTATTCTATCCTCAATTTTAATTTTTACATCTAACAAGTAAGTAATTTATGACCTGGTCCTTTTGTTGTTCTAACATGAATACAATATCAGAATGTCTTGAATTAAACTCTTGAAGTATGGCGTATTTGTGTGACGATAAACAAGTCATCAACCTATCGTTGATAAAATTGAATTGGAATTTCAGTAGTTAAAAAGAAATTATTTTCTATAAATTGCATGACAATTTCAGCCATTAAGCTCGAAGCTGGTAATCCCACAAAAATTTGGGGATGGCCACAAATTTTATAGTTAGCCGTAAAATACGTCATCAGTGTATTTAGGAGATGACAAGACCGAATGATGTCAGGCTGATGAAAGACTGCGTGAAGCAGTCTGAAACCGGTTCCCGGGAGTTTTAATATGTAAATATATTTTAATTGTAAATAATTTTATTGTGTTATAATACAAATTTAACGTGTATTGTTGGCTATTTCGAATTTTATTGTGTGTTGAAAACCTAATTTTTAATCATAATTCCTTTAAATAACTGCGAACAATCTCCTGTAATTCATTTATATATATTATAATGATCTGGGGGCACGGCAGTGCCCCCGCCAAGACGACCGAAGGCAGGAAGGGCACTACGTACCTTTTCTGGAAGTGTTTCGTCGTATTTTCGAACCCTCATAGCTTCGGCCAAGATTATACTAGAGAGCTCAAATTTTCAGGATATGATGCAGTTACCAGACTATTGAAATACGCTAAGTTTCATTTATTTAGCTTTTATACTTTGGATTTTATTAATATCTAAAATACGTCGATTCCGTCACTCACTGACTGACTGACTGACTCATGATCATCAAAACCTCTAGGGTACTTCCTGAAGTCCTAGAAAGCTGAAATTTGGTATGCAGGTTAGGATTAGCACACAAACAACAAAAAAATTAAGAAATCCGTAACTTTCACATTTCAACCCCTCATAAGGGGGGGTCTGGTTATCTATTATCGAACCCTCATAACTTCGGCCTGGATAATACTAGAGAGCTCAAATTTTCAGGATTAGATGCAGTTACCATACTAATCAAATACGCTAAGTTTCATTTATCTAGCTTATATACTTTGGATTTTATTAAGATCTGAAATACGTCGTACCCTCAATGCTTCGGCCTAAATAATGCTGTGTAATAATGTGATGTGATTTCTTACAAAAGTGCAAACAGCTTGTATATACAAGTTGACCAATAGAAAAACAGAAAAGTAGGGTATTGAATAAAAATCCATTTTCTAAAAAATCTTAAAACTAAATTTAGTTGTAATAGATAATCCCACCCAAAACATTTCATGTAAAATAAGTTGCCAAGACTCACCTGCTCATAACGCTTTCACTGTTAAAAAGTTATCAGATCTCATCTTACAAAAAGAAATGAAATCCCACCCAAAACATTTCATGTAAAATAAGGGGTTGCCAAGACTCGCATGCTCATAACGCTTTCACTGTTAAAAAGTTATCAATCTCATCCTACAAAAAGAAATGAAATCCCACCCAAAACACTTCGTGTAAAATAAGTGACCAAGACTCACATGCTCATAATGCTTTCACTGTTAAAAAGATATGAGATCTCATGTAGAGCCAAGCCCCTAACTCTACGAGGCCTAACTCTACAAGCCCTAACTCTAAAAACCCTATATCTTGGTCAAAAAGCATGGCTTGGCCGTTTCATGGAACTATTTCATCTCATCCAAAACATTTCATGTAAAATACGTTGCCAAGATGCTCATAACGCTTTCACTGTTAAAAAGTTATCAGATTTCATATAGTGCCAAGCCCCTCACTATACATGCCTAACTCTAAAAACCCTACTATCTTGGTCAAAAAGTGTGCCTTGGCATACTCCATATCCTTTACATAACTCCATGGGATTGTCTGTGTGACAGCCACGAAACGGCCAAGGCATACTTTTTGACCAAGATATAGGGTTTTTAGAGTTAGGGCTTGTAGAGTTAGGCCTCGTAGAGTTAGGGGCTTGGCTCTACATGAGATCTCATATCTTTTTAACAGTGAAAGCATTATGAGCATGTGAGTCTTGGCAACTTATTTTACACGAAGTGTTTTGGGTGGGATTAATGTTTAATCATTAATGTTTAATGAATAAGATCAATTGCAACTGAACACCTAATGATAATGATATTTTGAGGCAACTTCGAAAAGCAAAATCCTTACAAAAAGTACTGAACTTCGGGCTTGATACTTTTATTATTCTAATGAGAGTTCTATTCAGTGAATTCCTGACAGTATAGATGCTATTTTGTTTTCGAACAAGAACGATTAAAGAATTTCGGAAGAAGCACTAGCCATTTCGAATCCATGGAATATTATTTGAGATGGACTTATTAAAGCTTTAAAACTATTAAAGCAGCGATAAGAAATATAAGAAAATTCTCGTGCTTCGCGCGGATTAAAAAAAGAGTTCTTCTGATGTAGAGAAGGAAAAAATTCGAGCCCTTTTCCAGTTGGTAAAAATAAATGTTATATTTGTATTTTTTAACTCCAAAACCCCGTAAATATCACATTTCATCGAGATTGGTGGACATAAGACTTCCTGTCTCTTTATCGCCTTATCCACTTCCTTAGGGGAAACAAATTGTCAAACACTGAGAAAACGTTTAACCCAATTTTAAAAGGAACATTGTAATTATAATAAATTTAATAAGTTTCTATGTTTAGCAGTTTCGACTGCGCTTTGATGAATCAGTGAGATTACCTATTTTATTACAGAAAACCCCTCTGTAGATCTTTAGGATTTACTTTTGTAGTTAAACAAATCTTTAAAGAAAGTATCTATCCCCTCTTTGTTTATCCTTCGGACATTTTTTTTTAAAACTCGTGAACATGTATTTCTTCATTTTTTTCCTTAGAGTATTTTCCCTAGTTTCATGTTTCTAGTTTAGGTAGCCCCTTCAAGATAGTTTGACTGTTCAAGATTTACACACCTTAAGGCTCAAATATGGAAAATTTGTTGAATACATATCTTTTCGATTTTTACAAAGAACACTTATTTCAAATTTCATGTTTCCAACTTAAACGGTTTCCGAGATATACACTTTCAAGAAAATCCCCTCACCCCCTCGTTTACACCCCTTTGGACGGCAATATCGAAAATTCATTTGTATCGTTTTGATTTTGACAAAGAACACTTAATGCAAACACTTTCGAAGATATTACTAACCTTGGAAGAAAACTATCCCCTCCCGTTTACACCCTTAGGACTCCAAAATCGAAAATTGGTTGATTACGTCTCCTTTCGATTTTGACAAAGAACACTCAAGTGAAATTTCGTGTTTCCAACTTCAGCGAGATACGCATACCCTTCAAGGAAGTTGACCCCCCCCCCTTTACATCCATTAGGATGCCAATATCAATAATTCGACAAATTCTTTCGATTTTCACAAGGAACACTTATGCCAATTTTGTGTTTCCAATTCAAACGGTTTCCGAGATATGCGTACAAATTCAAGAAAGATACCCTCCCCCCCGTTTACAACCTTTTGGGGTGGTATTTCCAAAAATCCTTTCTACGTCATAAAGGGAAACTTATCCCTAAACTTTCAAGTTGCAAGGTTTAGAGGTTTCGGCTGTGAGTTGAGGAGTGAGTACATGGGTTTCGCCTTTTATATATTATACATAATAATAAAAATAAATATCATAATAATAAAACATATATTTTGTTCATTCCTGTTTTCATTAACATTGTTACTGTCCTCCAAATGAGAGATGGCCGCCCTGTTTTTGTGCGATCTACGCATGTATAGATCGATTAGTCTGGTCAGGAACTTCCGTCTGATTTTATGACAGGATGCCGCCATTAAGGTAATCGCTTGTTACTTTGCAAAAGAGCATTGTATTTATAAATAATATATATTTATTTATTTATTTATATAAATACGTATTGTTAGCAACTGGTATTGAAATAACGCTAAATAGTCGAGAGAAGTTTTAATTTGGCGTTATCAACATGTCTTTCTCAGTGAAAACATAATTGATCAGCTACCGGAGGGGCTGCGCAGTTCAAACTTCCGCCGGCCATCTCTCATTTGGAGGACATCACAATTACAATATTTCTGAATTTGTTTCTTTGTAATAGGTATCCTGCCATCTGGATGTTTTCCATAACATTTTTATGTGCTTATTTACTGAAATTAAAATGTAGGCACATTTATTTATTCTTCTCCTTTCCCTCTCCCATCGCTGCTTTCCTCAGTTCTAAATTCCTTGTATATTTCATCAACACACAACAACGTTTTCATAGATTTCCAGATCCTTCCGCCAAAAGCCTATTAAAAAGTTCTTAACGAACACTTCAAAATTCGTTTGAGAGTGTGAATTCGTTAGAGTTTTTTAATATTAAAGTTTAAACAAAGTATTCCAAACAGTAAAGTACTTTATTGTTTTTAAACATTTTACAGATTAATATTGTAATACACATACTAATTACATAATAATACTTATTTATAAAGAAGCACAAAGAATCTTAACTCTAATGATATGACGACAAATATTCGAATTGTACTAGGACTTGTGTTAATGAGAAATGTGGTTCAAATTCTATGATTTAATTATCACTAATTAAACAGTAAGAATTTTTAATGGTAAACAAATATTACTATTGTCTGTTGTGAAATTTAGAAGCTAGCTTGTGATTTTATTCTTGTTGTTTTCTTAATATCGACAAAAAATTGTAAGGATACTATAAATGGAAATGTGAAGACTACATTTTTATTTTAAAATGAGTGTTCAGAAAATCTACATTATTGAAAAATTACATTTAAATCTGATACATTTATATCTTCTCTTCTATGTATACATTCTATTTGCAATTTTTATTTAGTCTTATTTTTAAGCAGCACAAGTAATATCCAGTAAGCCCACCTTCGCCAGTTATGAATTGAAATTGTGGTTAGTATCAGTTTTCGCCAACTATTCAATTATTCACCTTCTTTGTGTGGTCAAAATGTGCACCAAAAGTTTCCATTTAGGAACTAGAAAAAAAAAATCGCGATTTTATGATAAAGATGAATTGAAAATCCATGTAACTTGGACAAATGGTCAAAGAAATGAGAAAGTAGGAATGGTTTATGAAAATGAAGTCTGTCATCCAGTCAGCCACAGCTTGAATTAAACTTTTCTGATCTGCAGAAGGAGGAACAATCTAAAATCATTCCCCTAACATTCATAAAAGGTTCACTTTGGAGCTAAGGTTATGGTTTGCTTTTAATTATATTTGCTTTTTACTTTGCTCCTAAGAGCAAAAATGAAATCTAGACAAGATGCAGATAATAATATTTGGATCGCTATGTTCGCCATAGCACTTTTATTACATAACACTTTTGCAGTAATCAATAAGCGGTACATTTTTGCTACACAAGTTGACTTCTCAATAGGCTTTTAGATAATCTTCATGAGAGTATCATAGTACGTACTGTACGATCATTATCCAGCAAAGTTAATTCCAGCGAGCACGGCTGGAATACTCTCAACGTGCCTCCCGAAGACCTTGATAGATTCGAAGAACTTTAAAAGAAGAACGGTCATTATTAACTTTTGCACTTGTAGGCATCAACAGCATGAAATAATCTGTGACATATCCGTTGTGATTGCGGTGTCAAACGCAAAATTAAAGTTAATCTTCTTTTTGTCTAGGTTCTATATGTGGCCAATGTAGGAGGGAATCAACATCGGTTTTCACTAACTTTCATACAACTTAACCACTTACTTTTTGTTTTATTGCGGTTCTCTATTTTTATTGCTTCACTAATGGATTGAATTCACTGTAGTATGTTTACCAATAATTTACAGTTTAAACAAGAATACAGAGAAAGCTCCATGAAACTAATATAATTACTGAATAATTACTGAAGTTTTCTGAATAATTCTGATCTCAATTACCTTCAAATCAATTCGGCACGACATTGAGAAGCTTTCTAAAAAAACTATTTCTGTAAATATTACTTTTATCATTTTTTGTTGATGACCCTATTACGCTTATAAATTATAATTAAGAGTTAATTTCTAATTTTAGTTAAATACACTGAACCAGATGAATTTATATAAGATTTTTACGAAATCCCTGTTACTGTATTCAAAAAAGAATGTTATTTTTTTTTAATTGACTCCAAACAGAAAGTCACGCTGTTGAATCATTTTATTTTGTCATTTGTATTTTTTTTCATTTGAATTATATTATCTGTATTATTTTATCACTTGAAATGTATAATTCACTACAATTCATTTTCTTGCGTATATTTTTACCATCTTCTATAGTACTCATGTAATGCTTGTAGAGTAATGAAATTGATTACATCAATTAATTCTTTGGAATTTGAACATAGCAAAATAGTTAGGAATTCAAGAGGTTATCATCCTTAGGGAATAAATTTATTAGTAGGAACATTCTTTTTTGATATTTTCTGCCATAAAAGAATGAAGGTTTCGATTAGTTCTACAATTGTAAGTGCACTAAAGCCAAGAAAAAGGCCAAGGCTTCCACAGACATTAGCTGACAGATTGCTAAGATTCATTTGAAAATATTCCTTTGATACACTTATGATATTGTTAGGAAATTGAACAGCAAATATTACCAGTGGAAGAGCGTCACCAAGTTGTATAATTGTGTCATCGTGATTCATATTATAAATATATTCAGAGCATTTCTTGGGGCAATTGCACCACTTAGCATCAGAATAGTTCTTCGAGAGGGAAATCGCTAACTCCATTGTTTTATTAAAACCTTCCGAAGTATTGCAAAGCTGCAAAGAACTGTACTTCATGAAAGGTAACCTACAAGTAAAGATACATTGGAAAGTTGGTATTTAGCATTTTCGAATATTAATTGATATTTCAAATGTTACATCAATTTAGTCGAATGCAAGAACTGAATACATTAAAAACAAAAACAACTATGGTGTTAAAACAAGGCTGATAGTATATATGAAAAGAAATGAATTTCTATATATTTACAATACATTAGATCTCGAGCAAAATAGAAAAATGTTTGGGGAAAAAGTTTGAACAAAAAATGCTAAAACATATTTCTGTGCAATAATTTTTAAAATTATTAATTATTAACATTTAATTTATTAATTAATATTTTATATTTTAAATAATAATATTAAATAATATTTTATATTAATAATTAAAATATTAAATAATATTTTATATTATTAATTAATAATTTATTAATAATATGTATTTATTATATTTTTCCCTTCTTTATTCCAGTTTACTTAAGGACACATAAAGTAAGATTCCTAAAAAGATATATATATATCTAATATAAATGTATTTACAGGATGTTTCAGAAATACTTTTACATACTTTGGGGCGGGTTCCTAACAAGAACAAAAACAGTAGTTCATATCAAACATATGTCCGAAAATCCTACGGTTTTCAGTTATTAAAGAAAGAACCTATCACAGCTGGTAGACAATGTCAAGTTATTAGCAAGTGTTGCAGCTTTCAGCAACTCAGAAATTCATAAGAAATGTTCAAAATGTCCTGTCGCACCCTTTTAATTACTCCCACACGGGGTCGAACGGTTTCGCAGGCTTCTACGACACTTTGATAAAGTGTCTCTGCATTAGGAATGTCTGATGCATAAACCAATTATTGAGATGGCCCCATAGATAAAAATCGAAAGGATTGAGGTCGGGGGAATCTGCACGCCATATAACTAGTCCTCCCTCATCTATCCATCCGTCAAAGTAGATATCAGCCAGTGCATCTCTAATAATGTGACTAAAATGTGGTGGAGCCCCATCATGCATAAACCATATGTTTCGTGTTATTTGCAAGGGCTGTAGCATGGCTGGAAGAGTGTTCTGAGCATCTCATGAAGTACCCTCCATGCATTAGTAGGAGATGCATCACCTACTCGGGGCACCTGTCTTGTGCTAACACCCGGATCTTCTGCCACAAACTGTAAAATGCGTTCTTCCTGGTTAGGCGTATGAGCGACTCTTGGTCTTCCTCGATCCATAGTTGATGGTGCTATGCATCCTGTCTCAGCAACACGACGATAAACAGCAGCAAATATTGGATAACTCGGCTGATTGCAGTCTGGAAACGCCATCTGATACAATCGGATCAGCCTCGCGTTCCTTACCATTCGCGCAAACATACATAAAAATCAAATCTGCCTGCTCACGAAATGGGTATCCTTCCATGGTTCAACTGAAAACGTGTCAGTTAACGCATTATTACTCAACTGACACGATGAAGGCAGACTAACTCATTACTACACCGATGACAAATGGAAACAAATCTCCTTGGCAACAACAAAGCGCTCTCTAGGAGACAATTAGTGCAACAGCAAACGTGAGTTGTTGGATTGTATTTTGAAGCATGTTGTCGTAAACTTTCATTAATAACTGAAAACCTTAGGATTTTTGGACATATATTTATATGGACTTTTGTTCTTGTTTTGGTGTTAGAAACCCCTCCCACCAAAGTATGTAAAAGTATTTTTGAAACACCATATATTTATGGGCCATTACGGAAATCAGGTCAACTGTTTTTCATCTGCCAAGCATGCGCCACAAGAATGTAAAATTCCGGAATATTTGTTTGAAAGGCTCTATCATATTCTTCTGACGGGCACCACAATGTGGTCTGGGTCAATGGAAAAACGTCATGGGGACAAGTGCTAAACACGTATTTGGAAATCACCGTTTAATAAGGAAATACATTACAGCCAAGGAATAAAAAGAAACACAGGAATGCTCAATACACATTGCTAACACCCTTCAAAGTAATCTCCAAGATTGTCTATCATACGGTTTC
>JAFIDM010003189.1:4950593-5029132 GCA_023159025.1 Thereuonema tuberculata | reverse complement strand
GTAATTTCCAAATACCTTCGACGAACAATTTAGGAACTAGTTTTAATCATCACATTATTGAACTCTAAAAAAAATATTAATCAGCCGGTTTCATTTTTTTTACCTTGTTAACACACTTACCTATGTTTGCCTACCTTTGTTTTCTATAATTAAAATTCGGCATTACAGTAATAACTTATTTTAATCATTATTCTTAAAGTATCATCATATGACAAAAGAAGTTTATGCGAGTTTAAGAAGAAGTAGTTTAACCATTTCTCAAAGGTGTTTTTGTGTCGGTACGCCATATCTCCCTTAATACTTCATCAAAATCAATGATTGAGGCATCATTTTGAAGATTACGTTCACCGCTTATGACGAAAAATAAACAAATTGTTGAAAATTAATGTTTTCTTTAAAAAAACTGTATTTTAAACAACTTTTTATAAAAATGGAGAAGGATCTATATATTGACAGAGTGTTTAACTAACATGCACCACAGCTTTTGGAGTTGTTTATTATTTCTCACAGGTGGTATTTTTGTTCCGAATTATTCGCACGGGTCAACTCGTTATATTACATTTAATGTTTTTATTTCATTTTTTTTTTTATCGACTTGTTTTTATTATACTTTAATTTAAAACTAAGAAACTTTTCATTCGATTCGACAAAGTTTTTGACTTAAAATAGTTATAATCAATCTTTTAATTTCACGAATTACAGATACTTGGTTTTATTTCATGTACTAAAAAAATATGATTAAAGATAGGTATTGGAACTGTGTCACTGTGTCCTTTTATACATTATAGTAGAATATAATATACTTTGGTGAAACTAACAAAATTACTTACATTCATATCAATACTGTCTATCAGATTCTCCTTAACACCGGAATCATTCCAAAAATTCAATATTTCTTGATCTTCAAGATTCATAAGATCAGAGGTAAGTATTGAAGCAGTATTTTCTTTAGAAATATTGAAGTCTTCGGCGTAGAAATCTTTAAGAAAAGTGATGCCATTCCAGTAGTCATAGGCTCTGTAAGGACAAACTGTCAAGGTGGGATATTGAACAGTGTCGTTTTTTTCAACAACAAGCTTTACGTCAGGTTTTCCAAACATGAATTCATGAACAGAATCATAAATTTGATATGAACATATTGCAGTAGATAATATTATCAACGAAGTCCAAATGACTTTGAGGTTTTTGCTTGCATAATTACTAAAGATTCGATCACATCCAACAATTCCAATGTTGAAGGGTTGATCTGATAATTCACGTTCATTATTTGTGGTCTGTTTCAAAAGCATTCTATTCCGTCTTGTAACATAACTGCTAACAAAAATCTTCTTATGAATCTTTGGAAATCGGTGATCACTTCGTCTAAACGAACATATCTAAAATAGAACAAAAATAAGAATCAGTTAACATAATTAAACGTTATTAACAATGATATTAATCTGACAGTACAAAAAATTTAAATCTACCCTTAGCTTCTTATTGTTGGATTAACGATACATAATCAGCAGAAGGATCAAAATAATTGAACATTTCAGCCTTAACGGTGGTGTTAATATACACAACTGCCGCATCTGGGGATAAGAACCGCCGGTCGAACACCATGAAGAACCATTATATTCACCAGAAGTAACAGTGGGGTGTGGTTGCACTGTTAACATACCATGTTGGTCCATATTTGTTCGAACTGGAATGTGCACACGGTCTGTACCGTTACAAATGTTCGCTAACCCATCTTTTTGCGAATCAGGCATTCCCATTCCTGCAGCAGCTTGGTGCCCTAAACACAGTAGTCTTTATGCAAGATGGAGCTACACCGCACACATTACATGTTGCTAGGAATGCGACTGCAAAGTGCATCCATAATGAATGTGGAATAAGCAAGCATTATCCTTATGCATGGCCTGCACAATCCTTGCTGCTTTAGGCTCCGGGGTTATCTCAAGGATAGGATTTATCGAGGTAGGGTTCACACGCTACAGGACTTGAAAACAGCGTAAGACATGAATGTCGACGTCTGCTTGATGAATTGCTCCGACATGTTATAGAGCACGGTGTGCATCGAATGCAAATGGTCTCTGAGGATGAAGAACACATTGAACATCTTCTGTGAGCAAGCGTTCTGTTCCACAATTCCGAATTCGAAGGAGCAACAAAAACCAGAAGTTACTGCATAGCCGATAGCAGCACCACATTCCCCTGGTGGTGACTACGTAAACTAGAAACTTTATTTCATGATTGCAATCCACATGATTTATAAGCCCCCAATCCAAAGTTTGACATCGATGCGTCTAATATTTATCAACTTATGGTACTTCAAACACCTCTCGTTATTTCTTAGTACCTGATACTTTCCGAGTACCTTTTTAAAAAATAATTAGGTCACAATACTGTTTAACAATATACGAAATTATGAAACCGAAATTTATTGATTCGTTTGTGTTACATGTAAATTATGTCTTTTAAAGTTTAAGTGTAAAGTTAACCAAATATGTTACACAAATCCGCTGAATTTCCATTATATTCGGCTTTCCTTGTTGCATTGCTTGATGAATATCACGTGGTTTGGGATTGTTTTATTAACTGTAAATTTTTCATAACGTTTCCGTGAATTTGCATACAGGAAAAGATGGGAAATTTTATTCGCAGTTGAAGTTTTGTTGTTTGACAATTCTGAATTGCTCTGAGCTTAACTAATTGTAATTTTCCCACAGTGCTATTAAATTTTAAAGGAGACAATGTGTGCAATAGGTGGCTAATTTTTCTTAAATTTTTAATAATTACATCCATTATTTTTATCGAATGGAAAATCGACTTCATCATGATTGCGTTTGGAGTTTTGACACTTCTTCTAGCACTTTAGTTTAGTTTTTGTTTCAGTTTTCGAAAGAGGAACCATAAAATTTTGAAATTTTATCTTTCAAATAACTTTGTCTTTGTTATTCATTTGTTTATACCTTGGCATGATTGAAAGATTTTGGAACGATTTTTTTGTTCCCCTTTGTTCTTTCCTATGTCTCGCACCATTTACCGAATTAGTTGAATGTATATTTAAGTTAATCTTAATTTTAACCTTAAGCTGAAAGGCTATATTTAGACGGAAATTAATATACACTGATCGACAACTGCTAAGGACGGATCACAAATTGCGATATATTACGCGGGGGGTAGAGGCCCAGGATACAATAGTGTTGCTACACTGTTCGGATATTAGAATAAAATCATTTAGTGTTCTGGAAAATACAGAAGGTTGTGAAACAGCTGAAAGGACAAAAGTGTTCATTTGATGCTGTATACGGAGAAATGGAAAAATGCCTATAAACGACACCTTTGAAAACGGTGTCAGTACGGGATATGTCCACCGTGGAGGGCGATGCAACATTCCACACGACGTGTCATGCTTTGCACAACATTGTCCACCAGCTGTTGAGGCAAGTTATCCCACTCCTCAGTCAGTGCACGGATGAGGGTAGTTTTGTTTGTTGGAGGATATTGTCGACCAGCAAGGTGCCTCCCCCAAAGCATCCCAAATATTTTCAATAAAGTTTAGATCAGGAGAACGTGCTGGTCTTACAAGGCGTTAAATACCTTCGCTGTCTAGACAATCCTGAACAACGAGTTTCGGCACATACCATGAAACTGCAAGTCGTATATCGGTCACTTTCCTGAATATTTTCTGGACGATACGCAGTACCACTCTCATGCTAGACTAGTTGGCATCTAGAATCCGACGATAGACTGAACCTACTCTCATTTGAGAATAGTACGGAAGCCCATTCCTCTTCTGTCCAATTGCGATGATCACGACACCACTGCAAACGGGCGATACGTTGCAGTCTGGACAATGGAACAAACACGCCTGGGGGCGTATAGTCCTCCTTGTACCAAACATCTTGCTACAGTTTTTCGGGAGATCCGCTTTCCTGTGGCAGCTAGAACCTCATTTATTACTCGCTGAGCTGTGGTGCGCCGGTTCCATTTTGCCGTTAGGGCAATGCACCTATCTTCTCCAGGCGTAGTATTTCTAACACGACCTCCCCCGTGACGCCTGCTACACATTCCAGTTGTTGTAAATGTTTCCACAGCTGTGAAACAATGCTGTGGGATATGCCGAACTCCCTGGCAATCTGTTATTTGTCGCCCTTCTTCGATCATTCCAATAATACGGCCACGCGTAAAATCATCTAAGTGATATCGGGAAAAACAAGCCGAAAATTTCAAGTTCGTCAATTTATGTTTTCCAATAAGACTTTCCCTTCAAACAACACTGTCCATACTCGTCCAATCCTTGCAATCTCTTATCAGGATTGTCAGGTGACGCACAGATATGGCAATGGAAAATTTGCATACGCATACCTCTTCTTACTGTATTCCATGTTGGTTCCTTCCATTTTGTGGTTGCTAGGGGTGATAGTGTCATCCGTCCTTTGCAATTTTTAGAGTATATTGACTTATGAGAAAAATAATATGAAGGCTAAAGATTAGTATGTTGTAGGTTGTATTGGTATGTTGTATTGCCGAGTGACTCGGAACCAGTTTTTCAGGTTGACTTGTTATTCAGGTATGCCGTTAGTACTAAACAAATAAATGAATGAAACCCTGTAATTGGAAATAAATAATCTAAGAAGAAATTATGGAGGTCTTCAGTAAAAAGAACGGTAGATAAGAAAACAGCAAAATCCCTATCAAAAGCAGCACTCTCAATTCAAGAGGCAGAATAATTGGAAAGGAAAAACCCAATCTCTGTCAATTGTTTTCGCAATTACTGACGTGAATATTTATTAGCCACTTATGTGAATATGATTGACGTTAATATTCGTTTACAACTTGGCCGCTTGCTTATATTTCAAGAATACTATCCCTTCACTTTGATTATTTACATGATGTTCAAATACATTGTAATTCGATTTGTTTTCGTTATTTTTCTCTGTTCCCTAGTCAAGGCAAATATCTTCACTGATGCACCATTAAGATCGATAAGTGAAATTGGAACGACTGGAACTTGTGGATAAAATTCTGTAATTTCTTATCAGTAATTTTGATTGAAGTTATGAAGTTTCTGTAAATATCGATTGTTAAAACGGCTCTGGAGTAAAGCACATTAAATGATAATCTGGATAATATTCCTACGACATTAAAGTCATTCATTCATTGTCGAAAGTATTTTGATATTCATTCTTGTAATATCTCTGTAAATCATTACTGTCTTTATCTATTTTTCAGCTTCTGATGTTGGATTTGCATTGACCTTTTCCTTAATTTGGCATATATTGTGTTTTAGATTGATTTTTTTTAAACTTCAATACCATTAATTAACATTCTACATTGATTGACAGGTTTGATAATTTAATCTTCAATTTGAACTAATGTTACTGGAATGTCTTTGGCCTCTTTGGTAGACCTTCTTTCTATCGCTATCTCTCTCCGTTAGTTTATTTATTTCTACTTCTCAATTGGGAACTTTCTGTAGCATGTTCAATTAATAAATAAATATTAAGAAATTTGATAATATTAGCGCCGGAGAGGAAAGTGAGAAACTAAATAAACTACACTGATGATACATTTGTAATCTGAACCTTCAAGAAATAAAAGAAGACAAGCTAATAATTGAAAGAACGTTATAATAGAAATCTAAGATAATTAGGCATTAGATTTATCACAGAATTATTTGTGAATTAATAATGGATTTTGAAAACGTTCAATTCATTTAACCTTTTGTCGGTAAGCGACTTCTGCTGTATCCATTACGAAACTGTTCTTATGGACAGAAACCACAGTAAATAAATATATTGATTCTCCCAGGAGACTACCAGTCTATTGTGAACTGTGTTTAAAGTGCAATGTGAAAGCGATTTTCTAATGTCATAGACAATAACTACAGAATGTCTTATATTCCTTGATATCAATTGTGCAATATTCAGTCACACTGTTTCTGAACTCTTAAACAATTCACGTGAATCCCTTAAGTCTAGGCAAAACCGTTGTTTCCTTTCTTTAATCAATAGACGTATAGGCTCTTAAGCTAAATTATTCACTGAAATATTAACAAAAAAAAGAAACTAAACAACGAACTAAGAAGAGTAACTGATAAGGCGAAGGAAGACTGGATGAAACAGAAATGTGAAGAAGTAGAGGATCTAGAGAGAAAAGGAAGATATGATTTAATGTACCGCGAAGTAAAATGTTTGGATTTCACAAATAAGAATAAGAAGTCCATGTGGTTGATAGAAGACGAAATCGGCAATGAAATAACCGACAAACAAGGAATTTTGAACAGATGGAAGAAGTATGTAGAAGAATTATATGAGACAGGGAATCGTCCAGATTACTTAGCTATAGAAGATGAAACAGCTGTATCAGAAGACGAAAAAGGATGTTGTATTCTAAGAGAAGAAGTTGAGCTAGCGATTAGGGAAATGAAGAATGGGAAAGCAACAGGAGTTGATGGAATACACATTGAGTTAGTTAAATGCTTGGGTGAAGACAAGAAGCAAATACTATCATTATGCAATGAAATATATGAGAAAGGTGAATGGCCTGATGATTTCATGGAAACAGTATTGCTGCCAATACCGAAGAAAAATAATGCCAAGAAGTGCAATGAGTTCAGGACTATCAGCCTTATATCGCACTCAGCGAAGATTCTTCTGCGAATACTGAACAGACGTTTATATTCTAAGGTGGAAGGAGAGTTGGAAGAAGAGCAGTTTGGTTTTAGGAAAGGAAAAGGTACGAGAGATGCAATTGGACTGTTGCGAACAATCGGCGAAGGATATCTAGAAAAAAAATAAACACGTATATGCAGTATTTGTGGACCTGGAAAAGGCTTTTGACAGAGTGGATTGGAATACACTTATGGAAATCTTGAAGAAAATTGGTGTGGATTGGAAAGAGAGAAGGCTAATAACTAATCTTTATATGAAACAACGAGTCAAAGTCAGGATAGGAGAAAAATTGTCAGAGGGAAGTGGAATAGGGAGAGGGGTGCGACAAGGATGCCCTCTATCACCTACGCTGTTCAACATCTACTTAGAGGAGTTAGTGAAGAATTGTTTTCAGAACATGGGAGGGGTGATAGTAGGAGGAAGAAGAATAAAGTGCATAAGATTTGCTGATGATATGGCATTGTTAGCAGAAGAGGAGATGATACTAGGAGATATGCTACTGCAGCTGAATGACAGCTGTGAACAATATGGAATGAAGATAAATGTAAACAAGACAAAGACTATGGTTATCGGAAGAAAGACAAAGAAGTTAAACATAAGTATTCGGAATGAGACATTGGAACAAGTGAACAACTTTAAATACTTAGGGTGTACTATAAGTAGTGATATAAACTGCTGCCAAGAAGTCAAGAGGAGGATAGCAATAGCAAAGGAGGCTTTTAATAGGAAAAGGAGCATCTTCTGCGGACCTCTGGAAAAAGAACTAAGGAAGAGACTAGTGTAGTGCTTTGTGTGGAGTGTGGCATTGTATGGGGCAGAAATATGGACATTACGCCGCAGTGAAGAGAAACGACTAGAAGCATTTGAAATGTGGATATGGAGAAGAATGGAGCATGTGAAATGGACACACAAAATAAGAAATGAAGCTGTGGTAGAAAGAGTGGGTGAAGAAAGAATAATGCTGAAACTGATCAGGAAGAGAAAAAGAAACTGGTTGGGTCACTGGCTGAGAAGAAACTCCCTAATGAAGGATGCACTGGAAGGGACGGTGAACGGTAAAAAAGTTCGAGGCAGAAGAAGATTTAAGATGATCGACAACATTAGGGTAAATGGATCTTATGTAGAGACGAAGAAGAAGGCAGAAAATAGGAAAGATTGGAGAATGCTGGGTTTGCAGTGAAGGACCTGCCCTTGGCAGAGAACTATGTATATATTAACAAAGTGAAATAAGTAACAAGTTCTATTATTTTATGATTTAATAAAAACAAAGTAAAAATTAGGAAAGTTACTTTACCAATCTGTAGCAGATACTAAAAAGAAACTCCACTATTTCCACTAACGTCAGTACAGTGAGATCCAAAAAGAAGCCGAAACTTCCTCCAATATCTGCAATCAAACTACTGAACGTGTACCACTGCTCCTCTTTAATTGACTGAACTGTTCTATCATAGATTTCGATCGATGCCTTTAAATATGGAGCTGGTAATTTGTAGGTTTGAAGCATAGAAGTATATAAACTTTCTGAACACTTTCTTGGGCACTTCCGGCGGCAATCTCTTTTCTGCATGATCACTTTCTTAACAATTTCGAAAGTTTTGTTAAAAGTTTCTGGTCTGTCGCAGTCGTTCAAACCGTTGTTTTTCATAAAGGGCAGTCTAGGAATATTCAAATGAAAAAGAAAGATGTAAAGTTTGACCTCAACACTTCACTAGTAACTACAGTATGACCCAAAACAAACGAACCGAAACCGCCGCTACCGAAAGAATAATCAACGGTGGTTGTTGACAAATTTATTCTTCAATGTGATTTCCTTGGCGCTCTAAGCAGTATCGTAATGTGCTTAGGTTGTCCGCCATTTCCCGGAAGAGAGGTTGTTCCATTCCTCTAAAAGTGATTTTCATTCGTTGTTACTGTTACGGTGCAACCTTTCCGCTGTGTCAATACACTTCCGGTTCTACGCATAACCTTGTTCGTGGATACTGGACGGTTAAAACGCTCTCGAAATTCCATAGTAACGTGTAACAGGCTAGTTCCATTGCCACGGCTTGTTCCGTATGATTGAAAATAGTGCTCCACAATAAACACTTTCTCTTCGATAGTTAATACCATTTTCACAGCAACACTGATTCATCTCACATCCACAATCATTCCTGTTCCGAATACAACAATTGCCTACGTGTTCATCTCGCACCTTTCATATGGTCAAATTGTTCAGTGTCGGTTGTTTGGGCCATACTGTATTATTAGGTTTAAATGGATTTGTGTATATTTCCGACTTCTGCAATTTACTATTCTCATTTTAGAGCTGCAAACTGTTAATATTAAATGTAATATTTAATATTATGTTAATATTTAGCTAGAATAATTAAATATACGTTGTAAAATAATATTATAATAATAATGTTTACCTGCAGGAAACTTGACTATACATCATTTTTTCTAAGCATTTATCCACACATCTTTCCACGAAACTTGAATTTTCACATGGATAATGAGGTAAATTCAAGTTTACAATCTAAAATTAAATAATAGACCGAATATATAAAGCAATTGATTTCCTTTTTCTTTATTTTAAATGTTAGAGTAAATTATTTTAAATAAAAGTATAAAATTTGACTTTAACACTTCTGTAGTGCCTATTATTGGGTTTAAAAGGGTCGAGTAATATTGAATTTTGCTACAATTCAACCTTAAAGAAACTAATTAATTGAAGGGCCATTTTATTGTTTATGCTTGTCCTATGTTTTTTGATCCCACTGAGCTTTGAGTACTGGGTGAATCAAACTGATGAGACCTAGGAAGGTCGAAACAGTCTGTTTTTGATTCCCAGTATGAAAAATTCCAAAAATAGTTCAGTGGATCTTTAATTGTTGGACCCAGTGTTAACAAGTGACATCCCAAATTGCCGATCATCAGTTGAGAGTAGTCATTATAATCACCAGGTCTTAGATCAGACAGACCACCTTAACCACTTTGATTTAAAAACACAAACCATTGTTCTAAGCAGACAGACCTACTGTGCTGATGTCCTACAGATATGAAATAGGTGACCAACTGCACTCAATATTTAAAATTAATTATTATATATATATATATGGTACAGGATTAATTGTGATACGAAATGTAACACAAATAAGAAGTTATATGGATGAATAACTATTTCTATTGCTATCAAAATAAAATAACTGCAAATATGTAGATTCACGGAGATTTAATAATAATAATTTCGTACTACAGGGAATCTTTCATTCCTCAATAGTTTGTAACTAAAGCCCATAAGTTAAATCATGCTTAAATAATCCATCCTAAGACCCCGATGTTTTTTTCTTTGAATGTATTTGAATTTTGTTGATTGAGTCTACCTCAGCAACGGTGAATGTTACTTTGCCAAATATAGATATTGTTGATGGAGCTCCTCTGTCCAGTTCTACATAAACTGGGCTTTCGTCTTCTTCAAGGTCAAAAGTCTACAATAAAATTAAACAGTATTGAAAGCTAAAATTAGAATTCTTGAAAATCGGATAAAAAAAAATGAAACGACAAATTTTGAAGAACGAAAGAATTAATAAAAATAATGGAATACTGAATTCTATGGGTTTTTTTAATTACTTAGAAAGCAATAAATGCCGTAAATTGAGGGGACTAGACTCAAAGGCAGCTAAATCCATACTAAATCGGTTATTGAGTTATGAATGCCACAATATTCTTCGAACAAAATCGAAACCGGTTTTGATATCATTTAGCATCAAATGCAGATAACTTCCTACGAAAATCCACTTTAAAAAAAAAATTATTATCGAATATATCCACTGGTGTTGGAAACGAACCTAGCTAAAATCGCGGCCGGCCAATCACAGCGCTCCATTTCCGAAAAATCAAGATGCTGATAAAACCTTTGTTCCTATAGATAAAAGTTCAGCCTGCACACAAGCATAAAAGGTTAAAAAACACTGAAAACATTAAAACATGGGAGGTCCAGAGCTTTCGCCTCTCTTTAGACGAGGCCTCTTCAGTGGGAAGTGATCTAAGTAGCTGTCAATTCCTCTATTTAAGGAAAAGAGGACCAATGAATAGCTTGGATTGTCCATTGGTGAATTGGAGGACGAATCAGGAAAGAATGACGTCCAGGTGGTGCCCGCTAGTGGAGATCGGATGAACTTGGATGGCAAGAGAACAGAGCACATGGCAAAGTTTACAAACAACGGGTCAACTAAAAGGGGGAACGATAATGGGGAAGAACGGAAAGAAGGAAAATTAAAATAAAGAAAAAACTAAAATTGCAAGAAACAAAGGAACGGGCGGATTGTGGGGGAAGAAGGTTGGGAACATGTAAAGGAGAGAAGGGGAAAGGGAGGGGGGGGGCGGTTCATGCTGGTAAAGAAGGGCGAGGGAAAGGAAGTTGTGCCATCTTTTTCTTTTTCTTTTTGATTTTTGGCTGTAGGATATATTGGCGGATGCTGCGTATGGAGATGTCGTTATTATAGCAGCCCTGTGTGGTGGATATTAACACTGATTCCATGCACTTCCTCATAAAGTATGATACCTTTAGTATGATACCTTTGTTCCTATATTTGCTTGTTTTTTTAAAAGTCCAGTTGTTTCTTACACAATTAAGGCGTGTAGATGCAAAAGGGATATTATCCATTTTTTGTTAATTTTATTAATCCAATTTAAAATGCTGTTTTTCAATAACTTCTTATGATTTTTTCTAACTGAAAATTGTAGACTTCACCTTTATCGTCAAATGTTCATGAGTTAGTGAACAGAAATCAGGAATTGTACAACTATATGAGTAATTAAAAGTTTTTCTTTGTTTCTGTAATTTTTTAAAATGTGGATAATGTCCCTTTTGCAACTCTACGCCTCAATTATTACCATTTTTGAATCCTCGATGATACTCTATTAGATACGTAGACTAGGCAAATCACTAGTCAGAGTGACGTCATCGCTTAGTTGCTGGAAACGAAGTCAGCTATATCCATTCGTGTTAGAAACAAAGTCAGCTAAATCCAGTCATTTGGTATCAAAAGCAGCTAAGTCCATTTTAATTATTCAATAAAATAATAAACTGTCATTATAGGCATTCAGTGTGCTATCCGTTGAGGTCTAATTGCTACTCTACGTATTTTGATGCTTTCTTCATACTATGTTACCATCTTAAACAAAAAATAAACGGTTTTTTTTGTTTGTGTAAAATTTCAAAACATGGATTTAGCTGCGTTTGATTCTAGCCCCCTCAATTAAGATATTCCGAATTTTACGAACTCAAACCAATACAAAAAAAAGATATAGAATTTGATAGAAATCATGATCATTTAATGATTAGCACACATCCCTAATCATTCTTGCACACATCTTTACACTTGGCAGTATGTGCTTTGGTCCTTGACCCGCCATATTGTTTTTGCTGGGGAAACCCAAGGTTTGAAACATACAAACATAATAATAATAATAAGACACCATTATGGAAAACAATAATAATAATAATCACTTTTAAAGCATATTATTTCATTCATCTTTCAGTGAACTGCAAGGATGCCTAAATTCTACATAATTATTTTTTTTTATTTCTCTTATTTGCTTTTGATAATAATTATTACAGGATAGAAACAATACATAGGAAAAAATGATAAAATATTATAGAGAGATCGCATATAAAAACACTTTATATTAATCTTTCCTGTATCATACAGTGACTATGTGAAGGGGACTGTACGAAGTTTATAGGAATGGCAAATTGATAAAAAAAAATCTTGTTTAGATTTAGTAATATACAATGTCATTAAACTTTTTTTATTTAATCAAATTAAATGAAACTTAAAATAATTGACAAAATTCAAGTCTTATGCTTATAAAATCAATGTATATCACATGACAATTGATAATTTTTTCCTTCAAAAAATGTAATTTAAAAAATGTAAAAAATTAAAGTTTAATATAAATTAAGTATAGTTCAATTATAATACTGTATATGAAAATTACTCTTGAGTAAAAATCCGTCAAACTCCATATATCAGGGTTTATCTTTGGCTTATACATTTCGACTAAGATGTTAGTAACTGGTCCCAGCACTTTGAGAGCTGAAATGAAGAGATATTGTAGAATCAAATTTTAAAGAATTTTATAAATTAAATCGATGACATTAAAGATTCTTTAGCATTAAGAAATCTCTTTAAATTGAATGAAGTTGTTTTTAATGGTAAAGAAGAATTCAGATATGGAGTATATGATTTGCAGAGAAATTTTTACGAATACATAAAGTAATGTTTTGAGAGTAATATTAAAAGAAACTGATTCTCTAACGTCAGGTTATTTTAATTCTAATCTCAAAACTTTGTTTTTTATTCTTATAATGATTCTTATTATTCATTACTATTAAGATTATTATTCATTACTATATTATTATTCATTACTATAAAATTAATAACACTTAATTTATTTAATAAATAAAAGTTATATTTACTGAAATTAGGTGAGCGAATGCATTCGCCACCTACGGTTTGTATTTTTGTTCCTTCTTTTTCTTGTTCAAAATTTTCATTGCAACATGAATAGTCACTTTTTGTTGTCGAGCACTGAAAATAAATCATTAAAGAAAAAGTAGGAGATTGCAGTGATTAAAGTACTACGTATAATTTTAAAATATTAACTATTGTTTGGTTTCACTGTACGGCAGTGAACAAAAATAGAATCGAAACAATGGAATAAACGTAGGTCATTATTATAGTAAATAGATGTTGAAGTGGTTTCCCTTTGCCTTCGTCAGGAAGCCAGCATGGAATGGCTTCAGGCTCGAAGAGAAAGTAAAGAAGAGGCTGGCAAACACAGCAAAGGAAATTCAAATATCGATGCCTGGGCTGGGATTCGAATCCAGGTCCCCACAGAGTTGCCCAGTTAGAGGCCCGCGGCTAGATTACTTGGCTATTCCCGAACGGCAGATTTTTAATAAATGAATGTAAATACAGACAATATTATCTTAGTAATATTATTTAGATATTTAAGTCCATTTCAGATTTGTGTGAACAATGGACCACTTGAGGTTTACGCCCCTATCGACGTCACGTATGACGTATAATGTGGGATCATGTGGGATAAACAAACATTTAACTTAGTGTGAATCACTAAAAAAAACGTCGATTTAGGATTTTTCAAGACGGAATGGTTCAGTACTGTGCAGTTCCTTATTGTAATAATTCTGTAAAACGATTGGAATATCCTTCTTTAATATAATATTTCCTCTATATCTATACGGGTTCAAACAAAGCACATGGCTTTGTTTATCTCACAAGCCAATCAGTAGCCTGGTGGGATATTTTATAACTACGAAGCCCCGCCTATTCTCAAGTGATCCATTAAATTATATCTTTCGTTGATAATATATTGCTGTCGTCTTCTTCAATAGGCGATAATCAACTCTACATCCAATCTGAACATGTAGGAAGGCTTACAATCGTTCATCCAAATCAAATCTTTTAGTTCACTCTCTATATCTACACGGGTTAAAACGAAGCGCATGGCTTTGTTTATCCCACAAGCCAAGCAGTAATCTGGTGGGATATTTTGGAACTACGAAGCCCCGCCTATCCTCAAGTGGTTCATTGATATATATGTTTTCTTTCTGTTAGGTTCTTGTAATAACGAATTCGTTAGTTATTCGTTAGTTTTCGAACTTAACGAAGAAAGTTTCAGTCTTTCCTAATAGCGCACTTTATTATATAAGTTAAAAATAATAAAGATTATTGAAAAAAGGAATTAACAATTGGTATAAAGAAATTTATTAAAAGCTATTTGTAAAATAACCAAAAACATATGCAACAAAACACCTATTGCTAAGAACTAACTATTCCTAATAGTAGATTTATAAGAAAACAAAAATTGTTAAGTATTTCTTGCAATTAAAAGTGATTCTCTTCAAAGAAATGAAGTTGAGCGTGTCTCAAGAAAGCTTATTGGGCTCAGATACACGAGTTAGATATACTGTACACTTGTTAGTCTTTTTTAAATATACTTGTTTGGTTTTCTAATGTGTGAGTATATCTTTGCAGGAAGGGATTTCTCATTGCTTTTACAGATAATTGCTAATTTTAGTAAATAATCAACTTTAATTTCAGTATTAATTTAAGATTTAATGTTTATAAGCCATCACAAAAAAATAACAAAATTACAACTCACCCTGATATCAAACTTGTAATTTATTTCTTGATGCCTCCAAAGTTTCTCCATTGTCATATTAGGCAAATTTAGAAGCTCTGAAAAAGGTAGTTCTTTAAAGACATCTGTAATATTAAAGGTTTTCCTGTATTGATCTCTCAGTTCGTTTGTTCCTTTGTTGATTCCAAAGAATTCCATGGGGCACAAGATGAAATAAGGTATTGGAAATACATCTTTTTTAGTGAAATCTACTCTAACTGCAGGTTTTCCATATTGGAACTCATGTAAGCAGTTTGAAGACTGATATAGAGCTGCAATAGTAAATGATATGAACAATACGATCCATAATTTTTTTGCTGTTGAATTGTATTTGGGATTAGTAATTCTGTCAAAACCAGTGATGCCCACGCCGTATCGTCTAGCATTTGCTTTTTTCGAAGTGACTCGATGTTTCATTGAAAGCATTTCAGTTTATCACCTCTTGAGATTCTGAATTATTTATTCTACAATTTTAAATAAAAAGAATAATTTTTAACAAGAAAATGAAAACATTTATAAAATAAGTTGACGTAACATATCTAAATAAAAACAAAAAAATATACCAAGTCATAGAGTTAATTCAACAAGACTTTAATAAAAACTGTTCTTTCTTCCTTTTTGTTCTGAAAAGAAATAAAAGAAATGTATTCTTCTTTACAGACAAAGAAATGAAATTTAACGTACGTTAATACATTATTACACGAAAAAAGAGAGAACAGAAACGCACATAACTAAACAAAAACAAAAATTCACTGAGCTATTTTTTGTATTGGAAACTGGGAATCGGAGACAGTATTGTATCGAGTTTCATCAGTCCGACTCGCCCAGTATATCGAGTTCGGTGAAGTGGGACAATGTACAAAACAAACAGGACAACACAACAATGACCCCTCAATCAAAAAACGTCAAGAATAAAAAGGGTGAGAAATTAATCCCTGCTAGCAATCCTTATGAAAGATTAATTTATTTTGATGTTTTTAAATTGACGGGAGTCATTGTTTTCTTTGTTTGTTTTGTACATTGTCCCACTTCACCGGGCGAGTAGGACTGGCGATTGTTGTGAAACTCGAAACAGTACTGTCACCGATTCCCAGTTTCCAACACCAAAAATTGCTCAATGAATTTTTGTTTTTGTTTAGTTATGTGCGTTTCTGTTCTTTTTTTTTTTATATTCTGGATTGATCGATTATTATCATTAATTTTGTATTTGTGGAAACAACAAAAGAAGTTTGTTTTAATAGCACTGGCAGTAAGATCTTACTGCTTTACAATAATTTACAAAACCACGCATGCGCTCAGTTCTCCATAAAAAATTCTTGTGTTCGTATTTTAAATTCAATCATATATAAACACCATATCAATTTTTTTAAAAAATAGGTCTAGTTGTTCAAACTAGACCTATCTAGTTGTTCAAACTAGTCCAGTCTCAACTTTGAGACTGGAGGGCACGACAGATGAGTCTAATGCTGAAGACTCTAAATGAGATACAATGCTAAAAGGATATAAATCCCTAAAGCGGCTTTAACATATTTTTAAAAAGGATTGTAAACAAACACACAAGTAAACTTCACAATTAAAAACATACATTTCGGGAAGCTTTTCGGATCAATGTAGCCTCCTTTGTGAACCTACTGCCTATTGCTTTCGGCTCAATGTATATGGAGAAGTCTTCTGTCCACCCCTTGCGGCTGCCTGATTCCAACCAATGGTTATTGTCTTCCCTCTTCTTCCAATGAAAGACGTTATGGATGACGTACTATCATTGTCGTCATGGAAACTTCTCATTTTTCACAATATTAAATTTAACTCAATCGTTATATGAAATATCATTAAGTAACTTGTTGATTTTTATGCAATTTCTTTCTTCATTTTTTTATATTGTTTATCTTTGGTTATTGATGTATGTATTTATATATATATATTACGACATTTGTATTGTATGGTTGTAATAGAGGAAATAAAATAAGATTCTATTACTTCACGTGAAGTTTTATCTTTATTTTGGCCTAAAATTATGAATTTGTTAAAATCAATATTGTGATTGTGTTCATAAATATGTTTGGAGATATTATAAGCATTTATATTTCCTGTTCGTATACAACTTTTGTGGCTTGAAAACCTATTTTTTAGCATCTGTCCACTATTAACTAAATAGTAACATGGGTTATTACTATATTTGACTAAATAAATGCATCCAATTTTGTTTTGATCTTGCATAGGAATAGTTTTTGTGCGCAATGGAAATATTAATTTATTTGTTAATGAATATGAGAATCTGATGTCAGTGTTTTTAAAAATCTTTTTAATCTGGTTATGAAAACAGGAGTGATAGGGAAATGAGATTGTTATATTTTTATTATTATTTTCTTTTTCTATTGGATTATATATGTTGGCAATGCTAGACTGAATTACATGTTTTATTAATTTTTCCGGATATACTGTACGTTGTTTAAAAATCTATTATAACTGTTAATAATGTGCTTATTAAATAATTGATTATTTGAGCATTTGGTAGAAAGAGTTTTGTATAAACATTGTAATCAGATTCTTTTTAACATATACAGGAAGCGATGAAGTAAATGGTAAAACAGCAATTGAGACTGTAGATTTCCGATATGGTTCAGTTTGAAGGTGTCCTCCATTGTTAGTGATTGAGGAAATCAAAAAACGATAATTGTTTATCTGCGGACTGTTTTTCTATTGTAAATTTGTATTGTAATCTACATATAAATACAAACATTAATAACCAAAGATATAAACAATATAAAACAAAAATGAAGAAAGAAATTACACAAAAAAATCAATATGTTACCTGCACCACCTTGTAATTTGTGTACCAGGTTTTTCATTAATTATATGAGGTGTTTGAAGTGCCATGAGTTGATAAATATTACTGATCGATCTCAAACTTTGGATTGTAGTATTATAGATCATGTGGAGTGCAATCATGAGAACATAGTTCCTAATTCATACAGCTACCACCAGGGAGACACGTGGCGCTGCTGTCGGCTGTGCACTACAGTGACTAGAGACTACTCTTTAGTTACTGTACTGTGCACTATCTTCTGGTTTTCGTTGCTCCTTCGAATTCGGAATTGTGGACAGAATGGTTGATTACAGAAGATGTTCAATGTGTTCTCCATCCTAAGAGACTACTTGCATTCGATAAATACCGTGCTCTATAATAACATGTCGGAGCAATTCATTATGTAGACGCCCACATTCACGTCTTATGCCGTATCTCGATGCGTCCCTGTATCTCGATAGACCCTATTCTTGAGATAACCCCGGAGCCAAAAGTCACAAGGATTGATGTCAGGGAATCGTGCAGGTCAAGCATAAGGATAATGCTTGCTTATTACACGATTATTAGGGATGCATTCTGCAATCGCATTCCTAGCAAATGTGATGTGTGCGATGTAGCTCTATCTAACTTGAAGACTACTGAATTCAGGGCACCATGCTGCTGCAGAAATGAAAACACTTGGTTTCGAATAAAGATGGATAGCGAAAAAGAGCTCCATTTGTATATTCGACAGCACCGCCACATACCCTTGGTGGTGACTATGTGAACTTGGAACTTTGTTCTCATGATTCCACTCCCAATGACCCATAAGCCAAGTTTGAGATCGATGCGCCTAATATTTATAACTTTTGGCATTTCAAACAACTCACGTTATTTCTTAAAGAGATGGTATTAATTCTAAAATACCTTTATTAACATTGTTAAGAGTTTTTAAAAGGTTGCACATGAATTTTACATTTACTCGATATTTCACAATTTATGTCCTTCTTGGTTATTGTAAGTTTTATCACTGCATCCATTTCATCATTGCTGATTTTCTTGAGATCGTTAATATTCAAATAACCATATCTTAGATGCCACCTCAGAATGTTTTCATCGCCTGTATCACTAGTCCGTTTCTCGTCCAAAATGTAAAGTTAATCATGTTTTGTCGCTATAACAACAATCAAACCATCTTTTTTATTTACATGCGCATAAAAAATTTAATGAGTTGAACAGAGGCTAGCACATGAATTTTTTTTTTCTGTATTTTTAATGTGTTTTTGTGTTTCTAGTTTAGATTTATGCAGGTTCCATTTCTTTTCCTACTCTAGATTAAACATGTGTTTAATGAAGCAGGTTGGGAAACAGAATGAGAGAATGCAGCTAAGATCGATTATTGGCAGACAAAATAGAAAAGATAAGAGAAAATATTTTGAATGTTGTATTTCAAGAAAATGGGGATGTTTAAGGTCTCTGGGTCGAGGCTGGAAAAGTCACGTGATGTAGGTGTGTCACTTCTAAAAACATGGCTAAGATTACCAAAGCACCTCTGTATATAAAAGATTTCTCAACTTTAAATATATTGAATTATCGGCATACAATTAAGGAGGCGTATGGAAATAATGTAGATGCGTCATTTCTAGATGAAAGGAATAAATATATTTAAAGAGAAATTTGTTCTATTCCTTTCATCTAGAAATAACGTATCTACATTATTTCCATACGCCTCCTTAATTGTATGCCGATAATTCAATATATTTAAAGTTGAAAAATCTTTTATATAAAGAGGTGCTTTGGTAATCTTAGCATGTTTTTAGAAGTGACACACCTACATCACGTGACTTTTCCAGTCTCGACCCAGAGACCTTAAACATCCCCATTGCCACAAAATACTAAATTTAAAATATAAAAAAAAAAACTTGAATATGAATTTATATTATTTAGGTACAAATTAGGTATAAACTTGTGAAAGAAATTTATTTAAAAATAAGATGAGATTTTATATGGGGAAAAAGTAAATATTGGAAAGAGGGTAACTTAAAAAAATGTAGATAAGGGTGTAAGGAAATTCAGGGATGGGAACACATTAGTTTTTTAATGTAAAGCTATGAAGGATGTATGGGAAAAATAGAGTTGGACAGAAAATAAGTGTAATAGAAAATGGTTAAGTAAAATGTTGACAATTAAACGTTAATTATAACATTCGTAATTATATATTACTTTTTTAAAGAAAGAGAAAGAAAAGATAATTGAGTAAAATAACTAAGTGTAGCAGATTTGCGTGCGATGATTGGACACGACTACCTTTCCGCACACCTTCATCATATTGCAGTGGAATGCCCTCTTTGTGTCCTTGGGAAGATGAGAACTTTACACCTTAAAGATTGCCCAGCTCTCGACCATGAAGATGATAATAAAGAAGAACCATTTTACCGATTAGCCCGTCTTTACTGGTCAGCGCGACGCCAAATAGCCCAACAGCCAAGGGTGGGCGTTGGCTAATAAGAGGAGCAAAATAACTGTTGAGTTCATAATATCATGTGCTTTTGGTAGTAGCTTGGATCTCTACTTCCATAGCAAACATTGTATTTATATTGTAAGTAATGATTTAATTAATATATTGTATATATGATTATGAATATTATAAATAAGTTTCTTTATCAAATTTTAAAGAAATCAAAGTCATTTAAGCAAGGAATATAGGAAATCATCTTTCAGATGTGGAGACCAAAAATAAAGTATCTATGTATTAATTTGGACCGTAAATTACCTATGTATCACGATTTAAGGAAATCGGTCCATTCGTTTTAAACATCGTTTAATTTCCAAAAAATCTTTCTAGCTTTGCATTTCTGTGACTATTTGAATGAACTGGGGTGAAGTTGAAACATTTTATTATTTTTTTAGGAAATTGATGTATGAAAAAAACATTGACATAATGAATTAAGACTCAAACAAAATTTCAATTGTTTAATTGATGCTATGAGATGCGTAAGACTTATCATATGTTACTTATCCTTCACTAATAGGGATTCATTTGGAGGACCGGGAGTGGCTACAGAAACGAATAATAATGTTTATTGTTATGCAATAAATAAGCAATTTTCCACATTTTAAGAAACCAGCCCAGTCCTTTTAGCAAAGTTTTAGTTTTCAGGTGGAAACGAAAATAAATAAATAAATAAAAAAAATATATATATATAGATATATATATATATATATATATATATTTTCAGGTGAACCATAAATAAATTTAATACCAATTTTGTGAAAGTCGTGCTGCCGTTTTAGAGTAATGCGCTACAGCAAGAAACAGGTAAAAAGACAAATGGAGAAGAAAAATATTCAAGTAGAATAGTAAGACTTCGTAAACTTTCCATGTTCAGTCAAAAAGTTTACATTTTATAATGTTGATTTTCCATATTTTTAATTTGTCAAAAAAATTGCATTCTTACGTCAATGGAAGTTAAAATGCAATGTTTTAGTGTAGCTATTTAAGCTTAACAAGGCAAAAGGTGAGAATACAATAAAATGGAAATTAAGAATTAATAAAACTAACTGAATAGCTTAGGACAGATCAGAGAGATTTGTTCGTTTTATAATTATTATCAAAATGTATAATAACTCATACTATTAAATGCAAGAATATATACATAAGAGAAATCATTTGTATCTTTTTAAATAACGACTTTATGTATATATAATACTAAAATATATCTCCATTATTTCAACAAGACGAAAATTAGGGCTCGGGCGCACTACCAATTTTTAATTGAAAATCACGTGTTGTAAAAGGGTTCTCAAGCCTCGAGCAGGACCATAAAGGGTACGATAATGTATTATTATTATTGTCTGCTGTTTCCCTCCTGATTTTTAGTCAGTCTAGAAGGATGGCTCACTATTCTAATTTCGAACTAACTAAAGGTTACGATTTGAATAGCTGAGAAGGATAAGCATTCCATATTAATATATATAAGGTAGGGGGCCCATATATCGCCTACGTTCCTAATACCGCCCAGGGCGATGTAGGACGGGATAGTGATGCTATCACACGGGAACCGATGGAAACAATTTGCCATTCCTACCATTAGCACGCTGTGTTCGTTTGGTGGTGTTAGTTCAACCCGTTTATTTTTTATGAATTATTGAAGTTTTTTCGTTCTAGTAAGTTATAAACCTACTGTTTCTTTTAGTGCTGCAGCTTATGAATTATTCTTGCCATCGCAACCATCTAATATCGTGAAGTAGTGAAAGAAATAACCTATCTGTTGATAATGTCTGTAACTTGTTAGAGGTAGCCGGTTTGTCTGTAGCGTCCCCCAAATTGACAAGCTAGAGTGCCCAATATCGCCCACCTCGTTGTTCCATATATCGTCCACTTTGCGATATTTTATTTTGGTTTATTACAGATGTCTCAACGTAAGACATGGGACAGAGAAGTTGTCACAGCTGTAAAAAATAAAAAAATGGGTCTTCTGAAAGCTTCCAAAACATTTAATGTCCCAGTCTGTGAGTGGACCACCATTCACAATTGCTCTAATGAATTCTCTCAGCAAAAGGAAACTAAGTCCTAAGGGGCTGAACTTAGACGATCCAAAGAAAAAGAAGCTCGCAACACCCATAAAGAATTGCAAAAAGATTAAGAAAAAAACAAAAAACTGCAAAGAAGTGCAAAAAAACGAAGTATTTAATGGTGTGGGCGATATTTGGAACACTTTCACAAAATTCAAAATATGAGGTTTGCCGGAAAAAAAATTGAGGAAAAATATAAAATAATAGTAATATCTATAATTGGTTCAGGAACATGTAAGTGAAGGTTAATATGATATATTGTAATTGTTTGCAAGCAACTGAGACGATAAATGACAAGAATATGGGCAGGTTTTCTTAGATGGGCGATATTTGGGCCCCCTACCTTATATAGATTCTTATATAAGTAAATATACATTTTTTTGCTTGTTTTTGATTTTTTTTTCATCGTAAATCGTTACAATACCTACCAATTGAGGGCGGCATTGTAAATACAGTAGTTATAGTTAATCAATTTAAATAAACTTGTATTGTTCATTGTTATTACTTCTGCGCTGTTTTATATTTAAAAAATTCTAATTTTATTATCATGCCAAGTAGTTAATACGATTGAAGTAGAATAAATTACATTTTATCACATAAAGAGAAAACACAGACAAAGAAACCTAAATTTGCGATTTTTTTTTACTACACTTAATTGTAATTTATTCTGCGTCTATTGCTATTCAAATCGTAACCATTAATTTGAAATATATCAAGTTATTTTTTCTTCAAAGTTATAAGCTGTTAAGTTATGTTGGGACATTATTAATCTAATAAATATTCCTCCAATCCATAACTTCAATAGAATCACTTAAAAAAAAGTAAGGTTAAAAGTAAATATATTTAACTAATTAAATATAATTAGTAAATATAATTAGTAATTAAGCAAATTATATGAAATATCTTGTTTTAAATTTGCTTTGTTTCTATTGTGAATTTTAGGAAGAACTGAATGCCGGAGGGTCTATAGTTGGTTCGAAATTAGAACAGTGACCCATCCTTCTAGACCGTCTAAAAATCAGGAGGGAGACCGCATTATCGTGCGGTTTATGGTCCTGCTCGAGGCTTCGAGAACCCTTTTACAACTCTTGTGATTTTAAATAAAAATTGGTAGTGCGCCCGAGCCCTTACTGTCTAATCACCAAAGGAAATAATGCCTACTAATTAACAACAATAAATATTTTGTTACTATCCTTACAATCCTTACCTTTACTATGTGTGGGCTCAGTGGCCGAGTGATCAGGGCGCTTGACTGCGGGTTGGAGGAAGAGGGTTCGATTCCCGTCCTTGGTGGAGGGCAAGGATTTTTCCTCGCTCCTTTCTCCTCCAAACCGGTCCTAAGGTCTACCCAGCCCTCTGTAGAATGGGTACCGGGTTTCTTTCCCGGGAGTTAAAGATGGGCGGGCGTCAGGCTGACACCCCGGCCTCAACTTCGTCCCGTTAGGTCGAGCTGCGGGAGCCTAACCTCCTGCGATTCCACAGGCCTGTATTGACCTATCGAAGGGAGCACTTTAACTTTAGAACCTTTACTATGTGGAGAAAGACCTGAGACTGAAAGCACTTTCTTTCAGCAGTGTTAGCATTTTATTTATAAAATTATAGCCACAATTCCGCTGCACTCCAAAAAAAATTGTTTACATTTCAAGGAATCAAAAAAAAATTGTTTTCGCAAATAATTCCGCGAACAAAGAAAATCAATATAAAAGAGAAATTTTTTGGCGAATTAACAAAACATAAGTCACCGAATAGCTAAGGACTTTGTAAATATTTTGTTACTATTGAAAATAAAAAATTACCTTAGCTCATTCAGTTGATCATTAGTTTAACTGTAAAGAGAAAAAAAGAAAATTTAGAACTTTTGTTTCCTTTCTTGTTATCATCATCAGGATACAATAAATTATAAGACATGGATCAACCATCTGTTGCCAAGTAGTTTTTCAAGCGTTGATAAAGTTGCAGCAATGGGTCTTGACATTTCTATATTTACACGATGTATTGCCATTTCCTATGACTCTAGTAACCTAAATGTTAGTGTATTAAAAAAAAAAATCATTCATTACATAAGCCCATAATTGAGCCGGAAAATCCGTTTGTTGAATTTATAACCGTCTACTACCGGAGTAGTAACAGGATGCAATTTGGAAAATTGCTGTGTATGTTGTTATTCACCAGGCAACGGTATTGAGATGTATTCCTCAACAATTATCTAACTTATATCTTCGATCAATATTTAAGTTAGCACGGATATTAAATTTAATGTTAATATTCACCCTCAGAATTGTTTTATCTACTTAATTCCAGTGTTTGTTTTAATGTCGGGCCTTAACAGCTTAGAGAAGGAGAGCCCACTTCAGCTGATAACCAATGCGTATAGACTACCCAAAAATCAAACTTTCTTTTAAGAATTTTATAAAAAAAATTTGCTAAGATGTTTTATTTTTGTTCGTAATTATTACAAATTCACTTTATTCAATGTCCAATTAATGCAGAATGGATTTGAAATGCTAGAGTTTATAAAACAAGTCCACAAATAGCCGAAAAGAAATATTGATAAGAGCAGTTTTAGGTGGTGATTTTAGAGATGCTGGTGGGATACGATCGAATGGACCAGTGGACGATCGTTAAAACATTTCTGTAATAATTTAAAGCATTCCTATGATTACAATTCCAAAGCTCTCAAAGGCTCTTGAGTATGAGGTAATCGTAATCAAAATCCGTCAAGTAAACTTCAGTTGTGGTTTCTGAAAGAAATAAAAGTCGGTACTATTTGAAAATCAGTCTGGGAAGTTTTCATTATTTTATATAGATTTTCTTTTATTTCATTCTTTATCGATAACTTCAAGCTAATTTTAATAGGAAATTTAAAAATTATTAAATATGAATTATTACAATTAACTATTATAGCTCGAAATTGCATTATAGTAGAAAAAAGGAAAGAAAACTCAAACTGAAAGAAAAAATTTTTTAATTAATTTTCATGTATTCCAAAATTAAAATTTCAACTTTTACTATGTACTGATTTGCATAACAATCTTTGTACAGGATGATGCAAAAGTCGCTTAACACCACCTTTAAAATGGAAAGGAATTGTGCTCGGTAAAATTGTTCAAGAAAGAAGTATGTTAGGACTACAGGGAACCATATTGATGTGTGACAACCAGACAGCCGCCATCTTGGATTGAACTAAAAAAATTTTAAATTTTAAGTTATAAACTCCGTTACATTTTATACGGGTGCTCAGCGACTTTTGCCTCACCCTTACTTTAAAAAAATATAAATCACTAAATTTTGGATAATTTTTAACAACAACAAAAAAATTAAAATTACATTAAATTTCAAAAAACAATTAACTAAACTTAGTGCATTACAATTAATTACATATAATTTCGGATTTTCAATCTAAGATAAACCTATTAGTATTTGTTTTTGTAGGTTGGTAGTCATCATCCGAGTCTCTGTTGACTGATGAAAATGACAAAGATATAAGCTCCCGCATTTCAGAGATTGGAATTGCCAATTCTATTTGCCAATTGTAAAATAGTGTGAAAGAATAGTTAGGGATGTGTGGTTGTGTCCATAAATTTCCTAACTATGCGTTTTGTGTTGAGGACCACAGCTTTCTGGAGTTGTGCATAAGTGTTTTATCGAAGTCCTAGTGTGCTGAGGCTGTGGTGCAATGTTTGAGACACCAGACCACTGGCAGATAGGACGATGGGTACAACACATACTATGTCCTGCCTCCACTGCTGCTGGAGTTGGTGTGTTTAGTCGATGTATTTACTGATCTTCTTAGCATGAGTTTTCTGCATGTTCATGCTGATAGGCACTGCAATATCAATGAGATAGGTCTGTATTCTTAAAAAAGGAAAGAGGAAAACCTTCTGAATTATGGAAACAACTGAAGGAACACTATGGTGAAGCAATGTTAAAAAAATCAGACAAAAGTGTGTATAAATGGAGTATCAAAGATGTTCGAGAACGTGTCAAGAATTAACCCTATTCCTGTCGCCCAAGATCAACACTTTTTGGGGGGATATGAAATGTTTTTTGCACTCACAAAACGAAGATCGCATAGCATTACTCAAGGGTCCTAGCGGGCCCAGTGAAAGCCATTCGTAACATGGGTAAAAAAACGGCAAACGTCTGTCCACTTCTTGCAGGATACCTCCCCTGTGCACATCACTTCGAAGCGGAAACTGAAGTGGGCTGTTGTCCCCATTCACCATGTTAAGCCCATCACCCCATGGAACTTTCATCCCTTTTGACTTTTAAAACAGTTTCTATGAGGAAGAAAGTTCACTTGTAATGCAGAAGTGAACGAATTTGCTTCAGAGTGGGTACCCTTGCAGCCAAAAGATATTTTTTCTTTTACGTAGAATACGGAAGCAACGAGATCGATGGCGCCAGTGCACCGCTAAGGAGGGGATAACACTGGCAAATGATACCATTTACTTTGATGTATTTACGTTGTTTTGTCTGTAAGTATCGAATTATAATTTAAATTTGAACTATCTGCGTATCTTGATTTCCAGAATATCTTTTATTATGTAGATTACGATATCTTATTAAACCTATTTTAATATCATTGGACTAAGAGAAAATATTTTAAAACTTTCAACAGTTTCCTAAGAACAGAAAATTTGAAGTTTATGTAAAAAGTGAATTTACAACAACATATACCTTCATGGGAATAACAAGTTAGGTCCTGTAAAATTATAATAAAGCTTTTGCATTTCCAGATGATTTAAAAGTAATTAGTGAAGATAAGAATTAAGAAAAGAAAACGAATACCTTAGAAAACGAATTTTAATTTATCGTAACATTAAAAACAACTAGAACTCACACATAAATCAATTCATTTAAAAAAGGTTTAAAAAAAAACATGCTAAAACTATACGATACATTAAAATGTTCCTAGGATAGGACAGTTTCGGGGAATATATTCCCCATCATTAGCAAGATCATCTTGCTAATGATGGGATATTGCTGATGATGGGGAATATGTTCCCCGAAACTGCCTTGTCCTAAGAACATTTTAATGTATCGTATATTTTTAGCAGGTTTTATTTAAACCTTTTTTTAAATGAATTGATTTATATGTGAGTTCTAGTTGTTTTTTAATGTAAAGTATAAAATAGCACACGTTAAAATCTTTTTATTTATCGTAATGTAAATTTGGACAAGCTCAAATAGGCAGTCTATCATACTAAACCGTAATTCTGTTTATCTGTAAGTATCGAATTATAATTTAAATTTGAATTCTCCACGTATCTTGATTTCCAGAATATCTTTTACTGTGGAGATTACGACATCCTATTAAGGCCTCTCGTCCACTGGCAGCTACAACACGCTACATAGTTGTAGCGCTACAACAGCGACATCTAGCGACATTTGGCTACAACGCGATACACGAATCAAACTTATGTAGTAGCATTGGAGCTCGTCCAGTGGAAGAAAATCTGTCGTGTGACGTAGGGAGTTGTCATGCTACATCACAAAAGATTCAATCTTGTTTGTTTTTTTCGACTGTGTATCGCGTCAGTAATGGGTAGTGAGAAAAAATAAACTTAGTTCACGAAAAAAAATATTTGGGGGACCAAAAGGAGCAGCAGCACCCCAGGAGAAAATGTGACGATGAAGTTGTGGAACGAAGTAGCGGTGGAATTCTTTCTAAAATGTATCGAAAGGTGTCTTTCTGCATTCGAAAATAAGAAAAATGATGTTCTTCACTATCCTGAAGATCACTGTACAAAAAAACTCGCCATATTTCCTTTTATTAGCTAAAATACTATTAACCCACTCTTTTCTCCTTTTCTTGGCTCTCCTCCGTCTAATGAGAGGGGAATCTAGGGCTAAAATGTTATCAAATCATAAGACTTTGCAGCACGCGATTAAAAAGCAGACTGAATACCGGCCATAGGCCGCGCAATTTCGCTGGCAGAGAACGTGGTCCTGTCGCGCTATTACAACCCGTCGCGTGTTGTAGCGCTTCACCTTCGTAGCGCGTTGTCGCTTCCAGTGGACGACCGGCCTAAACCTATTTCATATCATTAGACTATTATTTTAAAATATATTTTAAAAAAATATTTTAAAACTTTCAGTAGTTACCTAAGAAACAGAAAGACTAGAAAAAGAAACTAGAAACAGAAACTAGAAAAAGAAACTAGAAAAAGAAAGACTCTGTAGACTAGAAACAGTTAATTTTGAAAATGAAGGGATTAAAATTTATTAAAGAAAGTGAGTTTATTGATTAGTAAGCTATTGTATTTCTTCTTGAAAACATTAGGAGTTGAAATGAACATTAGGAGTTTTTTTTTTCCACTTTGGAGTTAAAATGAAAAAAAATATAAATAAGAACATAGTAATAACTTACTTTAAATTAATAGACTTTTATTAATCTGCAGGAAACAAAACAGTTTGACCTTAATTACACCAACATCCTGACACTCTGCATTTGGAAGCGGATGACAATTCCCTTAACATTTATCAATAGGATTTTTATTAATAAAGTTCCTAAAATTGGACGAAAAAAAATTTGGATATGTTTATGAAAATGTATTGATATCCAGCTTCTTTACAAATTATTTACATAAAAGAATTATTTTTTAATAATATTTTCCCGTTTCTCTAATTTTACAAATAAAAACTAAAACTAACTAAAACTAACAAATAAAATAAGTTCTCTAATGTTGGGCACCGTTGATACTTAACCGATAGAAGGAAAACTTCATTGATCTCATTGAATGTCGTATCATTAATAGTTAGTCTATAATTAATTTTAGCATAATAAAAGAATCCATGGATTAATTAATCTCCAGACCAACAAAAAAATACCATTTTCCTTTAAAAAAATTAGGGAAACTACAGGTATGGTGAACAGTTATTCTAGTGAACCCTCTTTAGTTAATCAACAATATTGAAATTATTTATTCTTCTACAATCCTACTTCTGAAATGAGTTCAGTACTTGAACTCAACAGGTCGTTGGTTCTCTATTTGAGAGTGGCTTTTGAGTTAACCAATCAGAACCTCTCGTGCAATGTAGCCTATAACATTACGAACCTCAAAAAAGTGCACTTTCGTCTTAATGTTTCTTTTAAAACTTTCCCAAAATTTTCAAAAATAAAGGGTAAAAAAACCCTAAGCAGAACTGTCTTGAAGTCTCAATAATGCGTTCTGATTTCTTGGCTTTTTTTCTCAAAGAAAAATCAATGATAAACATCGGCTTGATTGCAACTTTTTGGAAAACGGAAACACTAGTAATAGACCATAGCAACGGGCTGTTTGAACTGTGACGTAGTTTGTGACGACACATTTAAACAATCCATAAAACAGAACAGAATTTGTACGGAAACAACATGAAAATAAAATACCTTAAATTAAAATTCAAACAATGATAAAGAATTAGCTTCTTTGGAAAGATGCTTTAAATTCGTTCCCTGATTTTCTCCCCAAACTATATACATCAAGGAATGTTTTTCTCTCTCTGTTAGCCACGTGGTAACATACTGAATTCTAATTCTAGATAGGCCCTAGGGTCCATCCAACTCCTCTGTAGAATGGGGACCTGGTATTGTGAGGACAGGCGGGCCAGCGTTGAAATGATCACCCGACCTCATCTTAGTCCTGGATCATTGACACATTGGGAGCTTTACCTTTCACGTTCCCGTAGACCATCACGGTTCCCCGGAGGAGATACTAATGTTTCTCAGCTTTCCGAAATTGTTAGCTTCGCTTGGCTCTTACTTTGGTCTTCAAAATGTTCCATTAAACTATACCTCACTGAATGAATATTTGATTTCCTGATTCCCAATATAAAAGGTTAATATCGGGATAAAAGAATAGATAAAATTATATTGATTAAATGTACAGGGTGATTATCATTAAAGTTCAACTTTCAACATGCTGTAAAAAAGAACCACTGTTCAGAATGACCTGTATAGGGTGATTATCATTAAAGTTCAACTTTCAACATGCTGTAAAAAAGAACCACTGCTCAGAATGACCTGAAATTTGCGACTGAATATACTTGAAAAAGGGAAAATGGTATGGCATAAGAAAAAATAATAGTTCCAAATGTTAGCAATAGATGGCGCTTCAAGCGTCATATCCTAAATTGGTTCGGCTACAAGTGACATTTGAATAGCAATATGACGACTATGACTTGAGTTGCATGTTAAACCAACTGTACTCTTCAATGTGCATGACAGTATCCGGTATTTTTATATGGCTTCCAAGTCATTCAACAGTTGTGGCACTGTTAGTTTAAATCCGATCCACCACGGCAGTCGTACCACATCGGATAGGAAAAATCGGTTTTTAATTATCCTGAGGCCAAAAACCGCAAAAAAAAACAACTGTTAATTATCGCGAAACTTGCGCAAGACATGTTCAATATGCTGTCCACCGATTTCTGCCAGAAGTTGAAACCGAGAAACAGCGTGCTCCACAACAGATCGGAGAATCTCAGGGGTCACGTTGTGAATGTGTTGCGCAATGCGTGCCTGCAATTCAGCTAAATTTGCAATCTGACCATTAAAAAACCCTTTTTCAGATAACCACACAGCCAGAAGTCACAAGGAATAAGATCAGGTGACCTTGGCGGTCAGGCTGTTGGAAAATGACGGCTGATATTTCTATCATTTCCGAAATGCCTCTTGAGCCGCTGCTTCACTGGCTTTACAATGTGCGGAGGAGCGCCATCTAGCATAAAAATGATGCTACCGGCACATGCTCGCTATTGAAGTGTTGGAATGACGTGGTTGCGCAAAAGACTCTCATAGCGTTTACCATTAACGGTACAGGTAACATGACACATCTAAAAAAAAAATGTCCCTCGATAAACGCTGGCGACAAACCGCACCACACAGTTACCCAGTGGCGAAGCGTGTAAGGGTAGACATTTTAGATTTAGATATAATATTGTTTGTAATAATAATAGTCAATCAAAACACCAAAATAAAATTGTTAGAATAATCAAAAATAATCAACAATATTGCAGGTGATGATTGAAATTTTTAATAATGAAAGATCGTAACTGTTTTTAACGAAATTACAAATACTAATTCTTGATTTTTTTTTTTTTTTTTTTTTTTTACTTTTTTACTGTTCGCCAGTCCTCTTAGGTATTCAAGAATAAAGAATATAGGTGCTGATAATAATTTATAATTATTAGCTGTAGATTAATTAACTTTGTTAATTATCTAATACAAAAGAAAAAAAGCGGTATAAAAGTTAAAAGTTAAAAATTCAGAGTAATATTCTCATCAATTACTTAGGAGATTAATAAAATTTTAACCTTATTAATACTTTTTAGTGTTTTAGAATTATATTTTTCCCAATTAATTTGACTGAATAATTTATATTTTATATAGTTTTCCAATCTTAGACCAAAATTATTATTCATTTTATTGATTTGAAAGATTTTTAACCAATTGTATCTAGTTATTTTTTCATTATTTTGATTATTTTTTTCCCCTATTGACAATATAAATGCTATTCATAATTATTTTATAAATAATTTTTTTCTTTAATAGTAAGTATTTTTAAATTTTTTCCTAATCTTCCCAAAAAATTTTTTTACAACCTTTTGATGAAATGTATTCTCCGTTTGAAGAGGCGTGGCTAAGTTTCATCTCTAAGTTTCAGTGGACAAAGAGTACAAAATACGTTATAATATCCAATACTCAACAGTTAAGAGACGTTTAGAAAAACGTCTCAAGGATTGATATACCCCACTACAGTGGCTAGAATAAATAGTGTGACGATCGATTGGGGTTTAGCAGTAGAACTTCCTGTTTCCGGTATGATGACCGCCGCATTGGCGCTGCTGTCGCAGAGTGTGCATGCGTTCTTCCCATATTCCTAGTGTTTGTATGTGGATTGGCGATCAACATGTATCTTTTGAAAAAATTTATTAGTTATTTTTGTTCAATTAATGACAGATGAGTGTGAAATCTAGAACATGTTTCGTTCCTGGCTGCAAGTCCGGATACAGATCAAATCCAAGTCTTTTTAAAGCTCCAGAAAACGACGATTTGTTTTGTATAAATCTTGTCCTTAAATTTATTTTAAGGACTTTGCTTTGATAATATCTATATATTTGTCTTTTATCTTCTGCATTTTTTTAATATCCCAAACTAATTAAGTTTTGTATAGGTTTTATGATTTCTTTTTGTAATTTTCATGATTTCTTTTTGTAATTTTCATGATTTCTTTTTGTAATTTTCATGTCTAATGTCTGTATATTAAATATTTTTTTTAATGTATATTTGCATTACTAAATGATTTGTAAATAAAAATTTTGGATTTCTTTAATCAGTCTCATTTCTTTTTTTTAAAGCAGAAGTACAAATAACTTCTATTTTTCTTTGTTTTATCAACTGAACCTATTAATTATAGTTCCTAAATGAATAAACAAGTCAGTACATGAAATATTTTTCACAATTTGAGTTTAAATAATATATTTTCTAATTAAAATCTGAATTAATTATTCTTACAGTAATGAAAATAATACATTCACTCACCAGTAGTACAAGACAATTGACTGCTTACTGTGTTATAATTAAAATAAAAACAGTGGAATTAGAAATAAACTGAAATATGGATGTTATTACAAAGCACTACATGTGCCTAAAATAAAATGAAGCCTGGGTAAATTCTGCAGACAACTGCCATAATTAGAAAGAACTAAGATATTGACAACAGTGGAAATTCAAATATATAAATATATATATTGAAATTGGGGGCAATAGATTGGTTTTTCAAAACTGAAATGGTTAATAATAACAAAAGCTGGGATTAAAACTGAAAATAAGAAGGTTGGAAAACAATTGGAAAGCTTCAATTTTTATTGTAAACAAAGATAAAAACAGAAGAGCTGTAAGTTTACTTACTAGGAGAGGCACAAATATTAAATGAGTGGAAAGAATACAAGACAAATAGAAAGATAAGATAAAATAATAAATGGTGGAGATAAATTATTTAAAAAAAATTCTGAAAGATTATATTCAAACTTATTACATGTTAAAATATTCCTCTTATGTAATTTCTTCTCTCTCATTATTTAATAAAAAGCACGTAAAATCCTGAAATTTTTTTGCTTCTCAGTTATAAGTAAAAAAAGACCATTTTCTTTTTCATACTATTATATTTTTTAATAATAAACAAATAAGAATCCCGCACATTTTCGTAAGATGTAATTTTTTAATTTATATATGAAAACATTGATATTTCATTCTAGAAAACCCTATTCTTATAGCTGGGAATAAGGCAAAAACAGCACACACGCAAACGGTTGCGCCATCTGGTGGCGTTCATCACACCGGAAACACCAAAAAGCAGGTCGATCGTCACACTATTTATTCTAGCCACTGTAACCCCTCGAACTGCTTCCTGTGACGCGCATGCGCGCGTCCTAGCAACATCCTGTATGGTGCGCCCTCTTACGGAGTCGTTAAGGAAAATGTCTCACGAACAGACAGCGCCACAGCGGGCAATAATGGACTCAAAGCGTTGGACTCACAGCGTGAGCCGATACGACGCAAAATTTTCCTTGAGTGAAATTTTAAAATTGCAAATAATGTTTTTCTCTCTATCTCTTGGGTAGACACTGTCTCAATGTCTCATAGCATTCTTCGCCACTGCAGTTATCTTTGCAGAATGAAGAGGTACTTGAGACTAATAAGAAAGGACAAGGAGACCAGTATCTATAAAGCAGATGTTTGGTCTCCAAGACAAACAACAAACCACGAACAAAGAAAAAAAAAACAGACAGGAAGGAAAATTAAAAAGAAAAGGATATCACACTCCGCACAACTCACAAGGAGGAGTATGAAACGGTCGGCAGGGACCCACCCCGAACAGCTCCAAGAACCGCCAAATGCCCTATCCAAGGATCCGGGTACAGTTCGGGTCCCACCCTCCCCATTGATCCCCCAAATGAGCCGTGCCGAATTTGGAGAAAACAAAATTACATCGAAAAATTCCTCATTACAATCCTTAAAAACTCCAAAGACAAAAAAAATTCCCTCATAACTAAAAACACAAACAAACAATATAAATGTCCCCAGTTAAAAACCGAATAGAAGGAGAAGGCTACGCGCTCGGCGGCCACTACCGAGCGACTGAAAAAAAGTGTTAGCCAGATCCCCAAATGTAAAATTCTGTATCCGTATAAAAAATAAAGACAAAGAAACAAGACGCACACCAAATTAAACACTTATCATTGCTCAATAAGTTAATAAATATACAAATACCCAAATGTTAAAATATATCCAAAGTTTCTTTTAAAAATACGAAATTTAAAAATAAATGAAGAAGTACTGGTTCAATTGCGAATGGATTTTCCGTTGCCCATATTCTGCAATTCTGAGTATTGACATGTCCTTGGAGATGGAAATGGGCTTCGTCTGTCTACAAGATGTTCGATGGTCATTCATTGTCCACTTCCATGCGAGCAAGAAATTCTAGAGCAAACCTTTCTCTTACTGGCAGGTCAGCAGGAAGCAACTCCTGAAAATGGGTAATTTTGTATGGATAACAATGCAAGATGTTTTGTACCATTTTATGCACCGTGCTCACAGGCATATTCAAAGTTCGGGCAATTCCCCGTGCAGTGCACGTTTGAACACCACTCCTCGTCTCTTCCTGGACTGCTGTGGCCATATCTTCTATTGACATCGAAGCAATTGGTTTCCTCCCTCTGCCGGATTTCACTTCAAAAGAACCTGTCTCTTCGAATTTCTTCATCATTTTCTCCAGACCCTTGGCAGACATCGGACCACAGCCTTTTTTCATACCCTTAATGTCCGGAACTTCTTCAGAGCTACTGGCGCACAGTCCCCGTTCTTGTAAAAGAGCTTCACAAGCAGAGCGCGATCCTTCATTGAGAGTCATGGTGAGCTTCTCAGAAGCAATATGAAGAAAACGCGATGTACTCCGTGTTTTTATAACAAATAAATATGTCGTCCGCATGACACGTCTTGTATTTTACATATTATGACGTTTAAAGCGCCATCTATTGCTAACATTTGGAACTATTTTTTTTTCTTATGTCATACGATTTCCCCTTTCTTCGAGTATATTCAGTTCAAATTTCAGGTCATTCTGAGTAGTGGGTTTTTTTTACACAGCATGTTGAAAGTTGAACTTTAATTATAATCACCCTGTATTATTAAAATTGCTTCCTAATTTTGAGTTACTTCATGTGTCACCATCGATTCCTCATCATGTCTTTAGAGGGGAGAAGAGATTTGTAGTAAGTGAACTTTGTAGGTATTAATCCCAAGGAAAATTAAGACTTACATTCCTTATTTTAAAAATCACACGATTTGATAACAATTACTTAATAACTTATTCACGAAAAGCTGTGATTTTTTTTTGTTTCAGTTTGAAGAAAATTCCCAACACTATTTCATTAAGCAAGGAGAAAATACGGGTTTCACTGTAAAATTTGGAGATGGCCAAAATACGAATTCAATTAGCAACTTTTATTGCTGTAGGGGAGTTAATTGCTAAGGCCCTGATCGCTACCTTCTATTAGTTTCTAATGTAACGTTTCTAAATTTCGAAATGACAGTCATATCAAAGATTGTTCTCAAAAACCCTGAATTACAAAAGTCGTTTTCCGCAATGTTGTTGTTCATCCGTTGTTCTGGAAAGGAATGCCAGGTAAATCTTCAATTTTCTTAAGACTTTTTTGTTGATACCTTATTAACAAAGCGTTTTCGAATCGTTTACACTAACAAGTATAGATCGTAGTTGTTTCGGGTATTATAGTTTTTTTGTAAATACCAGTCAGACGTGAATTTCTAACAAAAGAATATAGGTTCCCTCAATCCAAAAAATCTAGTACCAGTATCTATACTTTACCCACGTTAAGTTATAGTTAAGATTCGTTCATAAAATACATCCGACAGCTTCTCAAGAGTGCTGGAAATTTATCTGGAGAAAAGAGAAGATTTAGACTACTTAGGTTCTCCACCCTAAGAAATTATTGAAGGAGATTATAGAAGCACTTACTTACTTATGCTAACTCCATTGGAGTTTCTTGTTCCTAAAACATATCCGGAAAATATCATAACTGCTATCACATAGCGGGGATCCAGAGCTAAAGAATCAAGAATCCTGTTAATGTAATGTCCAATACGAATTGTAAATTTTGATCAGCCACAGCTTTTCTCAATCAAATATTCTGAAAATGAAGAAGAGTAAGTTAAATAAATATTGAAATGAATATTTAGAAATTTGAGACAATTCAAACATTCGATGATATTTAATTTTTTTTTTTTTTGGTAATAACAAATCTTGATATTTTTTCAGATAAAAATCCTACTTTTACTGACATATCTCAAACTGTTAAAAATAGAAATGTTTCATGTTTTGAAATTTCATTTGCATTATTAAATAATAATTATTCTCTTTCTGCACCAACAGAAATCCTAACAACTGTTGTTAAATGATAAGTAATTGTTAAAAAACGAGACAGACATGCATCACAAGTGACAACCTACTTATTAACAATCAAATGGTTGAAATGAATGCTGTCGTAGATTACTAGCGTATTGATATCATATTTAATTCAGCATGGGTTGCGTTGAACATACACAAAAAAATCTTGAGTTTTCATGGCATGTAATATTAGCGGGTAAAGATAAATTCACAACGTATTTTTGTACACATCCCATTAAGATGAACAAAGTTTGTTAGAATTGCGTAGAATCAAAGTAATTTTGATTTTGTTTGGTTTCTATAGAATATAATTAAATTCATAGGCTTATTACATATATATCAAATATTCATGCATAACAACATAGTGGTTATTGAAAACTATCAATTCTAAAGATAATTTTGAAATCAAGAAACGGTAACTTCTATATTATAAATATTCTAATAAATCTAGCCAATCTGATTTTATTTCCTTTTTTCCAGAGAAATAAATATAACAGACTCATGTGTTACATGGTCGAAACCTTTTTGTGGAGATATTCACTAAGAACTGGAGCTGTAGTTGCTGCTTCAGTGGCTGCGGTGAGTCCCTTACAGTATTTTCTTTATGTTAGTTTTTTTTTTCTTCAGATAATTAAGCCTGTTATTTTTTTATTTGATTGGATAAAATGTTGCCTATTTTTTAATTAATGAGATGTTGTAGAATTGAAGTTTTCAAATCGGATTCAGTAGTTAATAGTGTCGCTATTACATAAAATATTTCAAATTAATCTTTATTTTTTATTTTTTTATTTAGGCACTCCAAGTAGGACTAAATAATTTTACTTATAATTACTGATATTATTTTCATTTTCAAGGATGCAATGAGAGTATAAAATATCTAAATCATTTATTGACATATCTAAAGCAATCGTTCTGAAATTTTCCGCAATATTTCTTATACTATTTGGTATTCCTGTTGAATTTACATTATATTTCCTGTTTTCAATATTTTGTATTACAAATTAATTAAGTAATAGTTTTATTATTGTTGTTATAAGGACTTAAACTGTTCTAAAGACACGAGTGGATCCGTAATAATAAGAACTTCAACTGTAAAAAAGAAAATTTAATGAAAATTTAAAGATTGCTTTGCCTTTTTATCAACTTTCATCTGTTTGCTTTCCTTTCTTTTGTTAATGTTTGAATTTAAAAGGAGAAACATTGTATTGTTTTTTTTAAAAAAAAAAGAAAAAAAAGAAGCTGTCGAATAAGTTTCTACTCAGAAGGAAGCAACTTACTGTTATACGCTATGATATAATCTTAAAAAAAATAAACTGTTATTTCTTTTTTTTCATGCACGGAAATTTAAAATTCCCAATTCAAAATTCAAATTTCTGAGATCCAAATTCTTTCTTAAGTCAATTACATTCAGTTATAGTCAGTTTTCTGAAAGCTTATCCAATAGAACCCAAAAATTAATTTTCTTGCAATTTTAAGAAAAGTTTTAGTTGAGTTCTTCTAAATAAATAAATAAATATATATGTAGAGAGAGCCGGACAGCAACCTGAAATTTGAAAATCCCAATACAAAATTCAGAATACTGTTTCTGTGAGAATAACTATTATATATAGCTTATAATTCAAAGCAGTCATAGTTACAGAACGATTTTTTTTCTTTTTCTTTAAGGTTATTCTATTTGAAAAAGTGGTTATTGTGCTTCTGCTGTTGATGGATGTGGATGTCTATGGTACAAAATCATTTAATAAAGCCGATCACGGTAAATAAAGAAAATGATAATCAATTTACAAGTGAATGGGAATAATCTAGGTTTTTTTCCAAAAAAAAATTACAAAGTACATTCGGATTTTTTTTTCTAAACGAGGATAAGACATTAAGGTTGTTCATAAAAAATAATTCCTTGGTCTAGATAAGTTGCAAATGTTCCAGTATGTTTCCACTATATCTTATAAAATTCGTGTCTATTCTAGATTTTAGCTTGATGTAAGAATTGCAGATAGATCTGTAAATTTTGTTTCTCGACTTAACTTACTTGGATTTTATAATAAATAAATCATGAAACCTTTAAAAAAAAATTTTAAAAAAACTTTTTAAAAGATTTTAATTCTTTTAAAACGTCGAAACCGATTTTATTCGATGTCTTGTTATATTTATTGGTTTAATAATTAGAATGAATATTTGAAAACTAAAGTATTTGAAAATATCAACATTTAAAACTTTTGATATTTCCAATAATTTATAATCTACCCATTCATCAACATATTACCAGATTTTGTTAAGTAACCATAACCTTTTAAATAAGATAAAGACCACCTTACATCGAATGTTTCCATGGAATTCTGTGAAGCTGGTCAGTTTTATTTACATGAAACCAACTGCCTTACTTACTTTTAATGATGCCTTTTAATTATGGTATTTTTTGATCCTTAGTTTTAATGTCGTTATTATAATGGATAAAAGTTTCTTTACTTTTCCCAAATGCGGGAGACCAATATGTACAGTATATTGTCGATGTTAATAAATAATCAATAGGATAACTTTCATGAGTTTTTATCACTCCATTCTAATGCTGTTCTTAAATATTTTTCTTTATTTTATAGTGTAGAAACTTTATAATTTTGATTCGTTTAGTTGCATTTCAGACCAACAAGATTTTACATTATATATTCATTTTTTGGTATTCAAAATTTGTGTTCCATGGATCATTATCAAGCGATCTATTTCAAATAGATCGTATTTCATCATTTACAACGCACATTTTATGAAATTAACAAAAATCAATTGCAAACTATAATCATACACGTTAATTGAAAATAATGATATTTGAGATTATCTGACAATGAATCATAACGAATAATAATCAGGTATGGCAGGGTTCCAGGATGGAATACATGCCAAGCTGTTCTTTGATGTAACAGTGCTTTTTACCACATGAATATAACTTAGAGAACTCATTAATAATGCTAGGTTGGACAGAATCATAGGCTGGTGAAATCTAAACAGCATTCGGCAGTGTCCCAGTAACTATATGTCCATAAAATACCATTTCTAGAATCCTTCAAAAGATCCAACAGGAATGTCAGTCAACCCTTCAGAAAAGGACGTCGGATTACAAGAGAAGAATGCCAGTAACTGTCAGATTCTCAGAATACAGTATGGGGCCTTGTTAACTACCTGTCGGTACAACAAGTAGAAGTATTTCTTGGCATACGATATACAGACGACCGCGTGAGCACGGGTTCTATGAACGCAGGCTTGCACAAAGGGCTTCCTCCAACAATGTTCGTATAAACCAGATCAAGAATAGGCTATCCAAATGAAGTAGATAAAGTTAATTAATATTGAGTGTGGTCATCCCTAATTACAATGTATTGGATTGTTTCATAATATTGGCCGATTCAATAATTGACACAAATAACAAAACCAGCAGTAACAGACAAAGAAATACATTTTATTTCGAAAAATATCTGCCCTCATCAGCAATACACTGTATCCAATATGTTTTCAGTACAAAAATGCCACGGTGGCAAAAGCTGGAATCATAGTGGTCTAAGAAATCGCTAACGGCATGAAGCACAGCATCCTGTTTAGCGAACAGAAGTTGACGAAACAGGTTGGCGTCCAAATGGCGAAACATGTAAAAGTCTGAGGGGCCAAATCAGGTGAATTCGGAGGGTCAGGGAGGATCGCGTACCCCAAGGCATTGATTTTTTTACATGTTCTCAAGAGATACCTGTCGTCGTGCTCCATCGTGCAGGAGTATTGAACCTAAATGATTGACGAGCCGTGGTTGTTGTTGTGTAGTTTCTGGTGACATTCGTCCAGCTGACGGTAGTACACGTAAGTACAAGGCAGTTGTGATTATTTGGGCATACGGCAGAAACTCATAATACACCACAGCCTTGGCAGTCCACCACACGGGGATTAGACCTTTGTGTGGGTGCAAATCTGCTTTGGACATTTGTTTCGGTGGTTCCCCTTTACTGAGCTATTGCGCTGTTCGCTTTCTGTTGTCATAAAGCACCCATTTTTCATCAAAATAAGGAAATCTCCGATGCAGAAAGGGAGTGCTAGCCTCAAGTGTTTGGAGAGCAATGCATGTTTCCAGACGGGATATTTGCACCTCTTCGGTGTGTTCGTATGGAACCCATGTATCCAGTTTTTTAACCTTGTTCATAGCCGCTAGGTGTCTGGAAACTGTCGCTAGTGAGATGGTAAGTTCGGCACTGAGCTCTACGTACGGTGGACGTTGTTTTATCTTCCACTTTCTGCCTTAACTATACTGTGGCAAACAATCGAACGAACGGCTCCTGGCTTATGGTCGATATCAACGTCACTGGCACGGAACTTCGAAAACAGTCTACGGACAGGTCTGTCACTCGTCGTCTCGACACCCACGCTTTATTGACATTGGCAACTGTTTCGGACACATTAAGTCCAAGTTTGAATTCGTGCAAAATCACTAATCTCACATAGAGTTGCTCCATTACATCATAAATAGCTTTGGTTTGACTGAAATAACTTTTTCAACACGTGGACTGAACCCATTCACTTTGCAGGTTCGTTTGGTAATTCCTTTTACGATACATCTCTTATTAACTGGCTCTGCAAGTTACTCGTTTGAATTGGATAATAATTATGAACAACCCAGTAGATCACAGTGATATTTTACCCTGTGAAGGAACTCGGAAGATAACAAGACAATTATTCTTTTAAAGCTCTTCAAAGGCCCATCAGATCTTGGAGTAACACCTCTCCTAAGATTATTTCAGCCGTGCTTGAGACCTTAAGGTCAGGAGATTTGCAGGTAAATCTATTGCGATCGATTGAAGATATTTATCTACCAGTATAGGTAAATGTGGAGGTGCATTATCGTCTTATAAAAAATTGTATTAATTCTGCTTAAATATAGAGATTCAGGATGTCCTTCCTAATCTATGGTTCACATTTCCTTTTGGGTGCACATATTACACCTCTCAGTTGTCTACCTTAAACCTCCACGTTACTTCCTTTTATAAGTGTTGCTTTCAAGGATATTCGGGGTATGATAGGGTGTCACTCGTTCTCTCAAAATCGAAGTACGCATAGAATAGCTCTGCAAACCAAATGTGGACTCATCAGTGAATAAACTGATGGTGTGGACTATATTGATTTTCAGACCAAATGATATGAATATATTTAATGAATTGATTTAACGTCTTCACTTGTAAAATGATTGTTTGCAATTTTCAATGTAAAAAGATTCCAAAAAAATCTATTTTCAAGAATCTTGAGTTAACAGACTAAAAAAATTAATACAGGAATAAAATTAAATAAAAAAATATCATTAAAAAAGAGCTATAAATACTACATCTATTAAAAAATAAATATAAAAATATGAAAAATATTCTTTTTCAAAATTGTATCGTTGAAGTAAAATTGGAAAGGGTTTATTGCGGTTATTTTTGAAAGAATTCACTACCTTACAATTATGTAAAACGAAAATATATTCAAACATTAATTTAACGAGGCTTTTCGTTTAGAGTGTCAGGAATCTTCATTAAAGACGATGAAGACCTGATGACGATTCCTGACGTTGGATACGAAAGGTCTCATCCAATTTAATAAAAAAAAATGGGATTTGTCTCAGAAACCTCCCTTTTCGAGTTGCGTAATAATGTATAAACTATATAGAGCATATTCTCGAATTTTTTACAATTTAAAGAATTCATACTAAAACACTAGTAATATAAAGTTGACACCGACACAAAAATTAAAAACTTAAAAAGTTGAAAAAAATATAAACACAGGGCCGGTTTCGCCTTTGCGACCAGGCTTTATCGACTAACATTTACGAAAAATACATGTGGTTATATAAAAAAAACATAAACCAATGAAATTAATTTAAAATATTGAATTGTTTGGGCCAATGAAGTGCTGGATAGGGCTAGCCAATGGAAAAACGTGTACATGGGATGCTCCGGTGACGTCATGATATCTTCAATTTATCGGTATGGCTGGATGATGTTCATAACGGGACAAAGTTGTCTGCTTGGAGTGCTTTAGATTAAGCATGAACAGCTGAACCTTGATTTTTAGGCCGGTTGAAACTAGATCCCATTTCCGACATAAATTTATTGAGCGTGATCTCGGCTGTCTTGACTGCTGTGAGCTTCTTTTGACTCTTGAAGAATTGTTGGTGGGTGATTGTTGTTGGAATGAAGCTGAATTGAGGCACATGATGAAAATTGTAGTAATGGCGATGGTGAACTCAGTAAGTTAAGAAATAAATTGATATAAATAAAGGAATATTTTATTTAAAAAAGCTATTTCTACACTGAAACAGGAGGTGATATCGTATCAATGAAGTAAGCTTTTTAAAGAAAATAAAAAGGATTTTTTTCATTAAATCTTACAGCCATGATGAGAAACTAAAATCATAACCCAAAGAGGACGAACCTCTTGTTGTTGGCAAAACAATAGTTAAGTTTTTATATTTGTTTTATTTAAAGAAAGGAACTATTTACAGTGAGCAATAAGATTTGCTTCATTAAAAAAATAGTATTACCAAAATTGAACTTTGATTTAGATTCATTAAGCATTTCATGAAAATTTATAATTTTTGTTGTATTTATGTATTAATTATTACATATATCTCTTTTATTAAAGAAACTGTAAATAAATCATTAGTACTTTGGATGATTCTCAGCAATGCTGTTTATGCCTTTTTTCTATTCATATTTATATCAGGATTAAAAACGGTAAGATTTACGAACATTTTATCAATTAAATTAGTGATAAATTATTAATAAAGATTTACGTCTGTCCGATTATTAGAAAATAAACTAAATGTGAATTTAAAATTCTTAATTGCAATTTAAATCTGTTACATAATAATTAGTCTAAAGATTGATGACTTATTTTACATTTTGAGGCAGTTGATTCATCACATCACTGTAAAGCTATTCATTATTAGAACTAAGAAGTAGACATAACACTATATTTTGCAAAATTCAATGCCTTTCTGTGAGATAAAGTAAACTCGTATTCAAAAATATTCGTGGGTTGACCACACTACCGATTTCGAGATATTTGACATTGTTTGCATGAAGTTTCAACTATTAGCTTATTAACTTCCTATTATTTCATTGCTGAGGAAATGGTGATTGGCGTAATGCGTAAGTAAGCGACTAGAGGATTAAGAGTTCATTTCTGTTATGGAATAAATTTGTCATTAATTCCACTTCTTTTTCTTCTTTCTCTAAGATAATGTAGTTTTTTTCCGGTTATGTTACAATATTAGTCACGAAAGTAAAACACGATAAATAAATAGTATTCGCCTTAAATTTTTTTAATTAAAATAAAATAAAATAAAGCATCTTATATTATAAAAACGTTATTCTGTCTGTCATAAGACTTTACGTTTTTCCAATTTTGTGACCAAACTATAAGAGATAGATTGGTCATGCAAATGGATAAAATGTAGATCTTTTTAAGACAAACAAAATGCTACAAAAATCTTTCTAAAAAAGTTTTTGGTTTCCAAAATGGCGCCTTTTAAGGGTCAAATTTTGACTTTTCCTCAATTTAAACGAAAAATTTAAAAGTTGGAAGAGAACATTATATTGAGAAAATGTTGGTATTTGAAAGTTCTATCGAACGATATATCAGTCATTCACAAATGTTTCTGCGTTTGCAAGATACATGCAAAAATGTGATTTTCGCTTTAAATTTTTGGTGTCTGGCGCTAACCCGCAATACATCAGAGTTATCCGGAAAAGCCACAATGAGCTGGGAAGTCGTATATTCTCCGACGATCTCAATATTAATTTGCTTATTATATTATTAATATATAAATATTTAAATATTTATTTGTACATTATTTAAATAAATAAAGTTTGTTTTTTTAATGCTATATATGCAAGGGTTCCGGAGCGAAGTACATGGCTATTATTATTATTATTATATATTATAAAAACAAAACTCCTTTCTCTTCATCATAAATCATCTTCTTTATTGCCTAGACGATATTTCACAGAATTTATCATTCTGTTTTTTCTGTGAAATATCGTCTAGGCAATAAAGAAGATGATTTATGAGGAAGAGAAAGTAGTTTTGTATTGAATTACTATGAAAAATAAGAAGACATGTATATTATAAAAACGTTATTCTGTCTATCATTCTGAAATGTTAAATCACAAATTACTAAAACGGTCGGAGCAAGGAAATCTTTTGGAAAATGATTCAAGAATGCTCACAATACATGTTATTTATCATGAAGTTTTGTAATAAAGCCTAATATGTTTCATTATCAAAAATGTGTTTGTGTTATCAAACACAAAATATTAACATTTTAGCCATATTTAAACCCCCAAACACAAAGAAAGGTAAATTTACTGAAAATTAGAGAATCTATTCATAAAAAATGAGAATATATTTAACAACTGTCCAATTATACTAATTGGCGACGTAAATATAGATCTTTTCAAAATGAATAAAAACAATGCAGTACAGAAATACCTAAAACTTATGTGCAATAATGGTTTCAAAAATTGTCTTTACGGAACAACAAGAAACAACTGTACAATTCATGGAAATACGAAAACAAATATAGATCATATTTTCATAAATAAGCAAGATATCGAAACACCAGGAATAATATGTAAAGAACGAATCTCGAATAATAAGAGATGAAAATGAGAAAATAATAGATCCAAATATAATCTATAAAGAACTAATCAATGAAGTTAACAAAACAAAATTCATAAAAATATACATATATAAAAAGAGAAGTCCTGACTCATCAACGCCCACCCCAAACCCTTGGACCTAGAAAGCTGAAATTTTGCACAAAGGTTCCCTTTATGACGTAGACAAGGAATAAGGCCCGATTTTTCGAAATTCTCACGGGATAGGGAATAATCTGGTAAATTGACCATGAAGTATGTGGAGGCAATTCAGGTGTGTGGCGCCAACCCGCAATACACCTGAGTTAATCGGAGAAGGCCACAACGGACTGAGACGTCGTATATTCTCAATATTAATTTGTTAAATAAATAAAGATTAAGTTTTTTTTTTTTAATGCTTTACATGCAAGAGTTCCGGAGCGAAGCGACGACGGTACCCGGCTAATAGAAATATAAATAAACATTTTTAAATTTAATTCTTTATCTTCGCTAGACTAATATTCTTTTCTCTTGGCGTTTTGTTAATATTAATACTGAACGATTAAATTTCTGTACGTATGTTAAAATATTGTAATATGTTAATTATTGCCTGAAACTAGTCGCATTAAATAATGCTTAATTTTTGATTTTTTTGCGTTTTTTAATTTATTAAAATTTATGTATAAGAATGCTATGACTGACTTAAATATTCCACCCATCACTTTTTTAATAGATATGATTTTGGTTTTATTTTTCTGGAACAAACGATTATTTTATCGGAATAAACCCATCACAAATGGTTCGCCACATTGACCGATTTTTGAGTTTGTGATTTTGTTGGGGTGGGTCAACTTTACAGATGTGAATCAGAGTGCTTTTATAAGATTAACCATGCCAACACATCAACACTTTCACATAAATGTAACTGTACTAATAGTTCAACTGTTGAACTCTGCAATATAAATCCTTAATATATTTCGATTTGGGTCCCTCCCAGGGTTACGCGCGGTTTTGCAATGGACCAGCTGCTCATGCATCGTAAAAATATTAAATGCTAAAAGACCCATAAAGAAGAAACTGAATGGACTACATGGAAAACGGAAGGGAAAAGGGCTGATCGTTTTGGAAAACGGAATGTTCAAAGTATTACTAATAATATTAATGAGATCAGCAAAGAGCTTAAGGATTTGGAAGTTGGTATAGCTGCTATTACTGAAACTACGAAGAAGAGTATAGGCAATAATATAGTTGATGAATAACTGCATTCTGGACAAATCCAAAAGAGATAATCTATGTTCATTAAGAGAAAATATTTAAAAAAAATTTTTTTTTAATTATGAGTGTATTAATCAGAGATGCTTTAAATTGCAACGAAGGTTTTTAGACTAGAAGTTATAATTTTAGCAGTTTATACTCCTACTAAGAATGCAATTGTCCAGGAGAAGAAAGATGTTTATAAAATGCTTATTACACATTAGAAAAACGTGAAGAACCGTCAAGAAATAATTTTAATAGAGATTTAAGTGGAATAATAGGCAGAAGCGAGATGATGAAATAATAGGGATACACGGTGAAACCGATGTCAAAGACAATGGAGATCGGCTTATTAATTTCTGCAAACAGCTCTCTTGGGAAAGATCTACTCTGACCTAAAAATCTATTTTGAACTATTAGAGTTAAACAAAAGTCAACTTTGTTTGTTAGAGATTCCAGAGTCAAACGAGGAACTAAAAATCCAAACAGAATTATACAGCTTCTGGTGATGATAGTCGTAGTCAAATTTTCAACAAACCACAAAGACTTCTTTTGTACTTATTACAACTAGAGAGTATTAAATATCTATTTAAAAAAAAAAGCTTAGAGAAGAATTACAAAATCTACAGATGCAGAAGGACATAGAAAAAGAACACTGTGATACACAAAGACAATATTAAAAGCTGCAAGCGAAGTATTAGGAACTAATAGGATGTACTCTTCTATGAGGAATTTCGAAGATGGACAAGTTGAAAGTGGTAAAGCTCATGTAATTCTCATCATCTCCTGAAGAAGGCTAAAGGAACCGAGCCGAAATATTGAGTAAAACTCTTTCGAAGTGGGGAAATTCCTCATAGAAGAGTAAATCCTATTATCATGGCCCACTTCTCCTTGAGAACCAAGTTGAATCTAAACGCCCCAGTTCAAGCAGCAATAAGATACATATCGTTAATAGGTTAGTTTCAGATATCTTTATTTATCTATATTTTATCTGTATTAATCTTTTCTGAGTGGGACCCCATAGCCAAATATAAGGAGCTTGACAAAGGGTAGGAGGAAGGCGGGTTTAATCAACGACATTCGGCAGATGTCGGGCATTCTTCAACGCTACATTCTCTTCCAAACGGGGCCTAGTGTCCTCTGCAGAATGGGGACCGTATTTATTTCACCCCTATGGTCTGGCCTGTCTGTGGCAGTATCTTCTATACTGTGCCATACGGTACGTCTAACTGTCGTGCACTACTGGCGTCCAAAAATATGAGTTATTGACTGTTTTAACATCTTAACGAGTTCATTAGTGACAGGCTTGCGCCCTCTCCCACTTTGAACTCCAGTTTTTTCGAATCTACTTATCATGTTCCTCATAGCCTGTGCGGACATTGGTCCGCGGTGTAAGTTCTTACGAAACCAACCTATTAACGATATGTATCTTACTGCTGTTTCTATAAAATTAAAATGTTTTACTTAATTTTGTTTTTATTTTTCTGATCAGTTTTGTGAGACAATGAAAAATATGAAAGCGGTGCAGCAAAGAGAAACCGTGACAAATTGCAAAAAGAAGCTGTCAAAAAGTCCAAATCAATTATTAACTTTCTAGCTAGAGATTACCATCAATGTGAGTGAAAGAATGATCTTCATAACTAGGCTGTTGGACCAGGACCAGCTATAGAAGATAATACTCCAAAAGAAACTGATGATAAACTGATCGAGCAAACAGTGAAATCACAACTGCCAACTGATGCTGATGATAATGAAAAATGGTTCGCAGCTGAAAATAATAGTGATTAGTTTCGGAAGATGTCATTAGGTGAGAGCACATTCCAGCTTGATAACAGACAATTAACACTCGCTAGATAGCACATGTATGTTTGGGCAACTCAGTTTGAAAATGGCGACCGTGCTCGAGGAGTGTAGGTTTAAAGCGTACTGTGTTTCTCTTCGTTTTTTGTGGGCAAAAGGACTTCCTGTAAAGGCTATTCATAAGGAAATGTATCCTCTGTACGGTGAGAATTGTTTGACGCATAAAGCGATGCATAACTGGATTCAGAAAAATTCTGTCAAGGACGCTCAAAAATTTTGGACAAAGACTAAATTCTGGTCGTCCTGTTCAGATTCGTCTACAATGCGACAGCTGGAGATGATGATTCGAACTGACAGGCGAGTAACGGTATGCAGCATCGCAACTGCAATAAAGTGTTCTCATGGTTTAACCTACAGCATGATGCATGATCGTTTCAGTTTCCGAAATGTGTGCTCACGGTGGGTGCCCAGACAACTCATGTAGGAATGCAAACTGAATCGAATGCGCATGTACTTACAACATCTCTCCTATTTCGTCGATGAAGGAGGGTTATGCTTTACAGGATTGTTACTGGGAATGAATCAAAGGTGATCACTACCAACCCGAATCAAAGCGTCAATTAAATGCGCTGGAAACATCCTTCTTCACCTCCATGCAAGAAATTCAAGCTTACGGTCTCAGCTGGTAAGATTATGCTAACAGAGATTTCAAGGAGTTCTGCTAACTTATTTCCAAAAGCGAGATAAGAATGTGAATATTTCTTCGTACTGTAAAGTTCAGTTGATGCGTCGGGCTCCAATTTCAAGAAAACATCCAGGTCTCCTGAATGGAGGAATATTGCTCCATCATGACAATTTCCGAGACCTCATACGGCTCAATTGATCCAGGGAAGAATTGATGAATTAGGATGGCAGCTTCTTCAACAACCGGCTTACAGCTCCGACTTAACCCCAAGCGATTTTCAATTGTTTGGTTAGCTGAAAAAAACACCTTGGCGGCAAGCGTTTCGCGAATGACGAAGAAATTGAACGTGATGTGCGACTGTGGCTGCAACGGTAGCTCAAAGGCTTTTATGCATAAGGTTTTAGGCACTGTTAAAGCAGTGGGGTAAGTGAATCAATATTGGTGGAGATTATGTTAAAAAATAAAAAGGCTTTTCAAATATGTAACTCACTTGAGTATTTTTTAATAGTTATTTGTGACTTATTTATTGACTTACCCTCGTAAAAGGAAGAAAGTTCTTCATCATCTTGATATCATCCTATTTTTGCCAGAAAGTGGACTCTCCTTAATTCTTCTGTACAAATTGACCATAGCCTTAACTTTTTGGATATTACTGAGCTTCTGAGCAAATATAAATTAGTATTAGATGAAAATATTACATGTGTACGGAATCACAAGGGAATGAAACAGTACGGTACCTATCAAATAAAATACGAAATGAATTCATTGAAATTTGTGGGTCATTCGTACAAAAGCATTATTAAAGCAATAAAAGCTGCAAAATACGAGATTTTGCAATTGCCGTTGATGGAATACCTGATTGTTCTCATAAGGAACAGTTATCATTCATCATTAGATACGTGAACAGAGAAGATAACAGTTTTTCAATGAAAGAACGCTTTCGTGCATTACATGAATTTTCCAAAAAGCGGGTGAAGAAATTGCAGAGAAAATATTAGACTTCTTAGTAAATCTCAATCTGAACTTTGAAGACTAATTGGGTCAAGTATACAACAATGGCTCCAATGTGGCAGGAAAGTACAGTGGTTGCAGACAATATTAAAATAAAAGAATGAGAACTCCACTTGTGCAAATCATACTCTGAATATCATTGATACGTTTTATGTTGAAGCCTGCAATAAAGCTATAAGATTCTTTGGAATCATACAGAAAATGCTCAATATCTTCAGTTCGAGTCCCCAGCGATGGGGGATACTGAAAGAAGACCTAACTGTCTCAATACAAAATATATCAAAGACAAGCTGGTCAGCGAGACTTGACTGAGTAAAACCAATTGCACGGCATTTTATTAGAATTTTTGCTACTCGCAGGAGGCCCGGATACCAAGTAACCGAACTCAAAACGATGCTAAAAATTATTTCAGAGTGAATGTGTTCTACAACATAATTGACTTTGTTATCGATGGCCTTTCATGTCGCTTTTCCGCAGTCAAGGGCTTGTGGACTTTTTCATTTTTTTTTGTGGCACTTTCAGCAGTTAGATGAGAATGAGATGCTAAATAAGTTTCAGCTGCAATATCCAATACCAATACCCACGAGTGATGTGCTTCTTCTTATAAGAATTTTTATGTGAATTTCCTAATCTATGCTGTGTTACCGAAGAAAATTTATGGTGAAATATTGAACTTCAGATTGGGCAATGTTTTTCCAAAAGTTCTCATCGCATTGTACATTTTTTTTCCATTGCCAGCAGCAGTGGACTCTAATAAGAGGAACCTCACTATCCTAAAATGAGGATAAGTCATACTAAGTCATACTTTCGGTCCACAATGGTGTAAGAACGTTAGAACGGATTAGCAATTTTGAACATTAACAGTGACAAGGCAAAATTGCTTGATTTTTCTGATGTAATTGATGAATTTTCGAAAAAGAAGTACTTAAATTGTATTGGACGTAAACTATTGACAGTAAAATTATATTTTGAACAGACTTTAATATTTAATTTGATAATATAATCAGGAATTATGTTATTACTCACTTTTAATGAGACGGTTGAGCTTGTCGCCTCTTGCAGAGATCCTGGATATCTGGCTCAATATTAATCAAATTTAGTCGAAGATCAGCAGATACATTAAGTCGGTTTCTGTATTTTATTTTTAGTTGAAAGAGCGATGAAAATCCTTTCTCACAAAGATAGGTTATTGAAAATTGCATGACGATTTTCAATGCTTCTTCAAATAATTCTGAAAAGTCACTTCTCACTGAAGATGAGATCTAGAATCGAGACAAACTAAGATTACGGAATTGGATTTTAAGCCCACTGCCACTTGAGAGTTCAAATAACTATTCTTTATTCGAAATGAGAGATCATTATCCTGATTGTAAGCCTGAAACGGATCGCGAATCCACATAAATTTCTCATACAAGTTACGTAGAAAATATGTTTCAAATTTTTGTTTTACAGTTTCGAGTTACAAATTCTTTCAACAAACTCAGACTCGACAGAAATATCATTTTCCATTAAAAATGATTCCAATGTTGGAAAAGATGCAAATTGGCTATTTTTTATGTAACTAATCCAAAGCCCCAGTTTTTTCTCGAATGCTTTTATTTTATCGTAAGCATCAAGAACAGTGAAAGATTTTCCCTGAAGGGAAAGATTTAGTTCATTTAATTTAGAGAAAATGTCGGAAAGATAGGATAATACCATTTATCATGCTTCATCAGCAATGAGTGAGGCAAAATCAGAATTATGTTCACTTACAAATAATAAAACTTCGTGTCTGAATTGAAATAACCTTCTTAGTACTTTGCCCTTGGAAAACCAGCGAATTTCAGAATGAAGCAAAAGGTGTGTATATTCACTGCCCATTTCATCGCACAATACGGAAAATAGCCTTAATAAAATTAACTAGCTTTACAGCATTATCTAGCACTGTTTTAAATTCTGATGGCATTCCTTTGGAGGCCAATGCTTCCCTATCTATGAAACAATGCACCCATTTCATATCTGGAGCTACTTCCTTGACTTTAAAAACAACCCCACTATGTCTGTCTGTAAGGGCGCGGGCTCCCTTTTAGCATAAACCTACACATTTTTCCCACAGGATCCCTTCTCTCTTATGTAACTATCAAGAGAGTGAAATAATTCTTCTCTAGTTGTTCGGTTGGCAAAGATGTACAAAATAAAATATCGTTCTGCATGTCATCACTATGTGCATATCTAACGTAGCACATCAATTGCGCATCATTTGTGACATCAGAAGTTTCATCAATTTGTAACGCATAATAAGGACTTTGCTTAACCCTTTCGATTAACTGAGATTCTACGTTACCTGCCATATCGTTAATTCTCCGACCGACAGTGTCATTTGAAAGAGGAATAAAATCGATATCGTTTAGAAATTTGTGGCCAAACATCTTTTATAGCTGGAAGAAGTAAATTTTCCCCCAATGGAATGAGGTTTTCCTGTTTTGACTATGCACAAACTTAAGAAGTAGATGCTTCCAGTGCCTTGCTATTAGTTGGACCCATGGCTGAAACTTTATCTTTTCCACAATTTAGTATTTTTAAGCGTCGCTGAAAAAACTGAATTGGTTTGTTTTTTACATCACAATGCTTTGTTTCTAAATGTCGTCGAAGTTTTGCAGGTTTCACACATTCGTTCGACAACACTTCAGAACACAGAACGCACTGACGTTTCTGCTCACTTTCATCACCGCAGCAAGTAAATCCTAATTCCAAATACGAAATATCATATTTCCTATTGTACTTTTTCTTTGAACTGTTTATTTCAACTTTCGGAGCAGAGTCACATTTACTCGCCGTAACAACACTCATTTCACAGTTAGAATTAGTTTCGCTTTCATCACTTGCTTTTCTTTTCAAAGCCCCTGTTCTAAGCCACTTTTCCATTATTAAAACACTTTTCGAAAAATATTAAACCCGGAGTTAACCGACTGCACACTTTCCACAAATATAACTTTGCACTTCTGAAGACCCACTGAGGAACCAGGATTGCCAGTCCAGAAGCAGGCATAGTCGTTACATTTAAGATTGAAGACGCCCCATTGTCGGAAAATTTAAGGATATTTAATTTGATTGGTTGACCTAAATGTGAGAATCTGGAAATTCATATGTGACAATTTTTGTGAGAACGGGCTTAAGATCTCATAAGATTATTACTTTGACATCTAGTGTCCATTTTATGTGAAAAATTTTTGCCTTTTTACTTTCCACTTGCTTTATGATATTTTTAATTATGTCTGGGGACCATCTGCTCCCATCTTCGCGGACCACCAGTGTCCACGGACTATAGGTTGAGAAACGCTGCTCTAGGGGAATTTTTTTGATTTGTTTTTGCTTAGTCCTTTCCAACATCACATCCTTTGTATAGTCTGCATATAAATTCTGTTGTCAATCCGGTTATTGGTTACAGCTACAGAGTTTAATTACGATCACCTGGTATGATAAAATATTTTAAGCATTCTTATGAAGTTCTTAATGAAGCACATCTTAATATATTAATTCAAATTAAAATCAATTCAAACTTTTTCATAAACCTTTTAATTAAATATGATAAGAAATATGAAATCAAACGTAATTATCTCAGATAATTTTCAGCTTAATTAGACTTTTTCTTAGATAAAAATCCTATATTCGTAATTTTCTGTTCATTAGAAATAGCGAATTACTTTTTACTGTCATTAATAGAAGATTATCAAAATGGTAACGACTTTACTAAAGATCATTTATTATCACCGAAACTGTAGAATAAATGCATAGCAAAAAAAGGTTGAATGCTGAGAAAGAAAATAAAAAATGAATTTCCTATTTGTTTCACTGATATATAGGGAAATAATAAAAAATGCTAAAATTTACTTTTATCAAAGCATTCATATGTTTAAACTGATCGCTTCAATTTTAGAGATAAAATTTATTTGCTGCTTGGACAATAGCGGAAATATTTCGCCTACGTTTTTCGGAACCCTTGCATATATAGCATTAAAAACAAAAACTTTATTTATTTAGCAAATTAATATCGAGATCGGAAAATATACGACTTCCCCGCCCGTTGTAACTTCTCCGCTTAACTCAAGTTTATTGCGGGTTGGCGCCAAACAAAAAGCATGTTTTTTCCCTGTCACAGGTGTGACATTTATATAATAGATATATAAAAACACGCGCGTATTCGAATGCAACGTTGTGTCAAAATTTCAAAGCAATTGGTGAAGAACTTTTGAAGATTTAAGATTTTGAACAAACGAACATTTACATTTTTATTTATATAGATTTTTTTAATAAATATTGTTTGCCATTAATGTTTTTTAATGATTTTTTTTAATTTCAGTTAATGTTTTCCCATTGATTACATAATACAAAGCTTAAAATTAACTATTTTGATGATTAATTTACTATTCTATCCTACAACTTTGTTGTTAAGGCCAATAGATTTTTGACATAATATTTACCATTTTAATTAATGAAATTTATCGATTTGGAAATTTTTTGAATTTCTTGAATTTTTAATCTTTAATTATTTCTTAGTTCATGCAAAGTGTTTATTTGAATAACTGCTCTTTTATGGAAATAAAAGCTTTACTCCAATAAATGTAATCCTTAATTACTCCTATAAATTGATTTAACTTTAGATTTAAATGAAGCCTTTTTTCTTAGGAAAGTTCGATGAAGATCTTCTTGTGGCTTATTTATGATACTGTTTTGTTAGCTTCTATCGCAGGACATCTTCTCTATACAGTCATTAATCAAGACGTGAGTTTTTAAAAGACATCCAATTATTTCTCTTCGCCATTTGCTGATTTTTTTTAGTTGATATTTGAATTTAAAAATGTACGTTATTTTTTTTTTTCAGATACCGCGAATGTTTCATTTTCTAATTATTGGTGTTGTTAAAGTAAGTACATTATATTATTAGACTTAATGGATTTACAATATTATTAAAATTACTGAATGTATACTAAATAACTTTGATTAAGGTGTTTTTGAGCAATGTTCCTGAGGCCATTATAAAACAGGCTGCATATCTAATCTTTTTTCTATTACCGTAACATTAAATAGTGATGTACAAAGCATTCTCAGTAATGTAATTGATAGTAGTCATCACTCTACCATGTAACAACAGTCTGAAAATATTCCGAATTATTCGGAGTTTAATGTAAATTTATTATTATAATATAGTGGATCAAGTGGTAAAGCGCATGAGCGAGTTCAATCTGTAGCGGAGATCAGGAATTATTCACTCTGAAACTCCTCTTGAGAGGTCTTAAGGTATGATTTCAATCAAATATATAATCAAGTAATTGAATGCTTCTGGAACACAATCCATGTATTGTTCTTAAATTCAATCCCCGATCTACGCTGAATTCTGCTTCAAACGGGTCTTTGTGTCCACCCAGCCCTCTCTAGAATGGGTACGAGGTTCCTTCTCGGGAGTTAAAGGCAAGAGGGCCCTGAGAGGCACACCCGACTCACCTAAGTTCTGTTGTTCAGGAAAAGCCTGGAAAACCACATAGTCTTGTAGCGGGATACTAAATTAATAGCCAAAATCTTGAATATGTTTAAGAAAAACTAATACAGCTAATTTATCAATAAAGTTATTACCGTGATTTGATGTGAAATGGAAGTGACTCAATACAGAGTCTATGTTGAAGATTTCTTGAATATGACATAAACAGCAATAAAACTGTAAAATAAAATTTTTTTTGACATAAAAATGTCGATTGATATTTGCTTATGAATACATAGCTATATCTGAAACATTATATGGAGGGTCATTTGCTTTTATATAGTAAACGCTGAGCAGGTAACCTCGAATTAGAGAACAGTATGTACAAATCAGAGATAAATCCTTCTAATTCGCACTAATTGTATTAAGATATTTAGTTGTCCATTATGGCTCCAAAAATATTCGCCTATTGGAAGGGCTATACAACAATACTTTTCCATGATCCAAACCAGTATATAGAAAATGACTGCAAGTATGCAAGTGTGCAGTAATGGCAGCATAATGACAAGAATTCGCCAATAAAACGTCTTCGAAACTTATTAGTGCTGCGTCGGATGTATGTCATAGAATCTATGGAAACCCACCAACACAAAAAATTATGACTGACAAGTTTGGTAAAGAATTGTCATTAAGTTTATTAATAAACAACTCGCTATAAAAAAAAAATATCACAAGGCACTTGTTCAGGTAGTCCTACCCCAACATATCCACGGGAACGAAGGACCAGCTATCGAAAGCTTTACGAGAGCTACCTTTCTGGTGATAAATGGATATTTGTTGTGACTCTTCATGAAGCTCGGGTTTATTTAAGTGACAGGCAAGCCATGAGCCATTTCGTTCCGCCCTCGTGACGGATAAAAGCATTGTAACTTAATACTAAGAAATACCAAATTCTTCAATAATCTTTCTCCGTTTCATCTTTAAATGTATTAGAAAAGATACAAAATAACTTCACCTTTCTTCCATGAGTATTTAAAAAATATTTATTTCAAATACATAAAGCAAATTTTCGGGAAACATCCGCTTTCCCTTTCTCAAGCCATAAATAAATGGGAACAGAATCTAATTTACAAACAACAAACAGAAATGGTTGATAACCCAACAAATTGTAAAGATATGAAGAGTCAACTTGTTTGTTGATAATAAGTTTGTTAACTCTTCATGTCTTTACAATTTGTTGGGTTATCAACCATTTTTGTTTGTTGTTTGTAAATTAGATTCTATTCCTATTTATTTATGACTTAAAAAAGGGAAAGCGGATATTTCCCGAAAATTTCCTTTATGTAGATGAAATAAATATTTTTAAATACTCATGGAAGAAAGGTGAAGTTATATTGTATCTTGTTTAATACTGAGAAAGTTTTGCTGAACGCTTTATCGTTGTCGCTGGTTTTTGTCATTAAGACTGCAGATGCTTCGTGCTGCTTCCAATATCAAAGTTAATGTTTTTTATTATCAAGCTACCCTTTTGGAAACAATTTACCGCAAAGAGATCCTAAAGCTGTACCGAAACTATAAAGATAAAAGTCTTCATCCATGAGGACAAGGCCTGAAGTCTTACCGCAAAGTCTTCGATTAATTTCTGTTCCGCGAATTCAGACTATTCCCATTCAGGAATGTGGCTATTGCCTACGTTGCTGTCTAGTCCCTGATGCTAGTCCCGTGAATTACTGCGGCTTTTGACTTCTAAAACTTCCACTGAAAAAACATCTATGCAGGACCTATTGTTGGGAATAAGGACGTTTACGTAGAGCATTATACAAGTTGGTGCTCTGGTTTTCATAGATGTAAGCTTTAAATACAAATCTTATCATGTAAAACGAATGACTCTGCGTATAAGGCATCTAATATAATTATTGTTTTATAATAGCATTGATGATGATTATACTATTTCTGTAATATAAACACTTTCATTTCAAATTTAACTTTTTTTCCTTATTTTCAATTTAGTACTATTTGTATGCTGTTACTTGTTCATATAACGCTCAGTTGAATCTTCTTGTAGCTGTAGAGGTAAGATCATAAACACAATTGTAATAAAATAACTTAAATTGAATCACATTTAGCTTAAATTATATAGACTACAGCAAACTACTCGTGTGATTAATTACAAGACATTTACTTTCATTACATGAAAGTAAGTTTATATAATTTAAGATCTCGAATTTTCAAAAAGAGTTGTTAAATTCCATTATGTTTCTATCAAAAGATGCACTGCTTGAAAATGTAATAAAACAACTACACTAACAAGCAAAGGCGATTAGACATTACAGAAGGATTCATTTAAAAATATTTGCTTCAGTTGGTTATTGGTTGAAATACACTAAACATTGATTCGATGATTTGAATAATTGCAATGGAAGTAAGGGTGTTGTCTTTATAATCTGCAGATGAGATGTTCAACTTCCTACGTTGATAATTAAAAATTCTTTAAAAAAATTCTTAACAATCAAGAATAACAAATGTTAGCTATAGCATTTTCAAAAAAGAAGGCTTTTGCCGTATATGGTCATTACGTAACAATCGATTTTGTCTGTAACAAACGTCACCAGTCATGACGTCATCAACTTGAACTCCGAGCTGCCAGTCCAAGATGGCGTCGTTTTGTGATCGCGTGACCAAGAAAGGACAAACTTTGCATAGCCAAGCAAACGGAATAGTGTGGAACGTTTTTAATTATTAAAATAATAATAACAATAATATAGAAATGTTTTCGTAATTGTAGAAACTACAAACACCAGAATGTTTTCGTAATGTTTATAAGATTTCAGTTACGAATCTTAGCAATAGATGGCACTGTTACGTTCTGGAAATATCAATCCATAAGGAAATTACGTCATCAAAAGCTCTTCTTTCATGAACTGAACTGTAGTGATTTGTTTGGTTTTCAGAATAACATTAACATACAACTGTTTTTATTTATTTGATAATTAAAATCCAATCCGTGAAGGTGAAATATTTATTGTCATAGTAGGAGAGATGATTAAAGATAGATGATGAGATGATAATTTTTATATCTTAGAAATTTTCAAAAATGATTTTATTAAAAGTTAAAGTTTATAGATTGTTATCAAAGATAGTTCACTGCATTTCAAATTAGGTTGAAAATTAATATAAATTTTGCCATATTCACATGAGTTCGTTAAAATTGTTAGACATTAAAAATGGATAGTATTTTAGTCAAAATAAGTGAATGTCTTTAAGAATACTGGCATACTAAGGAAATTTTATTAAAATTTGTTAATATAAATTGTAAAGTAAAATACAGTAATTACAATAATGGAAACATTTGTAGTGTTTTTAATGTATATTCCCATTTTCTGATTTTGTTTTTATAAAATTTTTAAGATTAAATGAAAAGTCATTGACAGACTGGATTTTATATTTATTAGTAATATTATTGGCTTCATATTTAAAGTTATTTGATATTACAAACACTTATATTAATACCGGTGGTTTGTGCCAACTCCCCTCCTAGGGAGTCGCATCGTCTGACCCTGCATCCCTATTGAGAATCGAATAGTCTGAAGTTGAAGAAGAGGCACTAGACAGCGATAAATAGGGATGCAGAGCCAAGCCAAGATGGTTCGTTTCAGCGGCAAGGAGCCGCAAGGAATCTCCAGTTCGGAGAATAGCAGAGTTAGTCGGTGGCCAAGAGCCACAAAGAGAGAAGTGAGACAGATCGTCTGGTGGCAGTGACCCACGCAGAGTTCTCCACCCGGAGAAGTGATGAGTTCGACGGTAAAGCAAAGAGCCTCAATAGGTCTCCTGTACGGAGAATAGAAGAAAGCCCGGCGTCAGTAAGCCACAAGCGGAGAACGCTACGCCCAGAAGTTAGATGATACCTACATGAAGAGAGGGTGTGCACGTTCGATTACGGAAAAAACAACCATAGCCGATAGAGACTCGCCTGAAGCCGAAGGAATCCACAGGTGTCCGTTCCAATACGGTCGACTACGGAGAAGACAACTAAAGCCGATAGAGGCTCACCTGAAGCCGAAGGAATCCAGAACTGTCCGTTCAAATACGTTCGACCACGAGGAAGACAACTGTAGCTGAGCAATAGGCACCTGAGGCTTACCGAAGGCAACAAGTCCGAATAAGCAAGTATTTCCGAGACTTTGAGTTCTTAATTAGAGAGAATTTGGACATTGTCATACACTTATGCGATTCGAATTCACTGTGACAAAGTTGTTCAACACAGATCTGATTTATAACCAAGATTCCGGACTTTTGTAAACAATCGAGAACGGAAATTCTCCTTCTCGTGAAATTATGGATCCCCAGTCAGAAAGTTCGGCAGCAATATTTCGAACTGAACTTCAAAACTGATCAGCAAATGAAACAACATGTAAAATTCCTTGTAAATTCAGATATAAGAGTCATCTGTTCTTTGTTTTGCCATTTCATACAAAACTCCATTCAGTTTATTGAAATCAACATATTTATTGTTTTATTATTTCGTTCTATAATTTTAAATAACTTTAGTATTTAAATATTTAATTAACCTTTTAATGCTGCATCCGAAATTGTCAATGGGCCAGTTCTAACGTTGATTCCGTTCGTCTGTCCGCCGGTTTAGCTTAGTTATATCCTTATAACTTGTAGAGTTGGGAGAAAATACAAGTGCCGGTCTGTGGTCGCTTTCTATCTCAGCGGAAGTGGCCGAGAATGGGTCCAAGTAATCACTAGATAAGCTATATTCAGAATAGCGAAGGCGAGAAAAACAAGACTGTGTATGCTATAGGTCAATTTGATCACTACAAAATAGGAAATCGCCGAAAAATGGGTTAGTGAACTTGTACGGGGTAGCAATGGTTTCCAAAAAAAAAATCCAACCTTTTTTTGGACCGTTTCATTTGTATTAATGATTATTTTATAGGAGTAGTTACTTTCATTGAACATGTTGTAAATAATTCCTACTGACCTTCTCTTTTTACTTCTTTTAGCAAGGTATTTTACCTGAGACCGTTCTTCCGCCTGGAATGGAGCCTCGGCCAGACCCTCTACAAACAGCTGATCCACCCACATTCATCGCTCCAATTCCTAGTTCAGTGTCGCCTAGTTCGCAGCACTCGAATCCGTACTTTGGATATCTTCCAGATTCAAGACCTGAATCTAAAGCTTCTATAATCAAATCGGCCAGTGCTGAAAAGCTGACAACAAAAGAAAAATCACCCAAAGTAAAATTTCAAAAGAAATCCCCTTAAATATCTTCATCCTTTTCATCATTTGTTAATTCATTGAAGCTAAATTATATTTTTCATATCATTGTGACTTGAAATACTAAGTTTGTAAAATGAAAATGTTTGTAACAATTTGGAATTTGTTTTGTAAATTAAATTTTGAAAATTGACACCGGCTTTAAATTTATTGTAAGGAATAAATCATAAGTAAATTTTTGAAGAATAACATTGAATTTTATTTCGAATATTTTTCAATAGCGGACCATTAAAGATAACTAAAAGTAACTATTCATAGTAAAATTAGTTACTATAATCGTGACTAGCAGCAAAGCCTGTCGGCTGACAAGCATAAAAAAATCTGAAAAATCATTTTATTATCAACTTTTAAATATAAAGTAAATGTAATCTAAATACTGTGCTAACTTGTGAACGAAGCTTCTACGGCAAAAATGGTTTTGAGTTTCGAAATCAGCGTAAACAACTGAGTAAGTATGCCAAATTTCATTAAAATGAATGCAGTGGTAACAAATTTATTTGGTTTTGAACGTATGTTTTGTTAGAATTTCAGTTGTCGAGGTCATTTCCCAAGAATAAATATTCTTGGAAACAACATTGAATGACACAATGAACTAATATTTTCATCCAATTTCAGTACTTTTGATTCAATGGTACCATTGAGAAGCGTTGGATCTATCTTAATACCTTAATTATATCGAGTTCTAGACAGACAGACGAACTTAGCCAATTTATATGTATAGGAATAGAAAAAACTGGAGAATTTATTCATTTATACTCAGGAGTTCCAAAGGAGGAAAGAGCAAAACGAGGAGTTTCAGTTTTAATGAAAAAGAAATTTGAGAGAAATCTTAAGAACTTTGATGCTGTGGATGAAAGAATTTTAAAGATCAATATGGATATTTTTGGAAGAAGAATTACTATTTTGGGAATTTATGCTCCGAATAATGATGACATTATTGAAGTTAAGAATATGTTTTATCAAAAACTGCAGGAAATTATTGATGAAATTGGAGGAACAAGAGAAATTATAATGATGGGTGATTTCAATGGAAGAACTGGATGCAGGAAGAGAGATAATATTGTTGGAGAGTTTGGAGAGGATGTAGTCAACGATAATGGTGAAAGACTTATTGAATTTTGCAGAACTAACGATCTCAAGATTACAAATGGTTTTTATAAACACAAAGATATTCATAAATACACATGGTATCAGCATACTAGACAACTTAAAACAATTATTGACTATATAATTATTAAACAAAGGGCTCAATTAAAATTATTAGACATCAGAGTACAGAGAGGAGCAGAATGTGGCTCAGATCATTTTATGGTGCGAGCAAGACTTGCATTTCCTTATTCGGCTAATATAATTAGAGAGAAAAGAAATCCCACAGAGATGGACGATATTGATATCCCAGAATATATGTTGGAAGGATTAACAGAAGAGAGTACAAAAGGACTTTTTCAAGTAAGATTAGATGAAAAATTAGAGGAAAGGAATTATACTAATACAACCGAACTATATCAACATATTAAATCATCTTTACACCAGGCTGCAAAGGAAGCACTAGGACAAAAAAGAAAAGGCAAAAATTCCCAAAAAAACTTTTGGTGGGATAAGGACATTGAAAAGATTGTACAACAGAAAAAAGAAGCCTATTTGAGGTGGATGAGCTCAAAAAAGGAAGAGGATAGACAAATTTATAGAACTTTTAGAAATGACACTAAGAAATTAGTAATAGAGAAAAAAAGAACATCCTGCGATAAAAAATGCAGAGAAATTGAGACATATATAGGAGGAAGACGATGTACAGAGGCATGGAAATTTTTAAGGAATATTAGAAAAGAAGGTAATAATTCATGGCAAGGAATATCGGTTGAGAAATGGGAAGAATATTATAAGACTTTGCTTACAGAAACTAGAAATGAATTTCAAGTAAAAAATACAAATATTGACACCATACAACAACCTATACTATTGGAACTTGAGAGAGTTAAAACAGCAATTAAAAAATTAAAGAATCAAAGAGCAAGTGGTCCCGGTGGAATATCAGCAGAACTAATCAAAAATGGAACAGATAAATTGCAAAGATTAATTACACAATTATTCAAAAGATGTTTAAACGGAGAAGAAACACCAGAAGAGTGGAGAATTGGATATTTAACATCAATTTATAAGAAAGGAGACAGACAAAAATGTGAAAATTACCGTGGCATTACTGTAACAGCAACGTTTAGTAGACTGTATGGACGAATTTTAAAAGATTTTCTTGAAGAAGAAATAAGAATGAAAGAAAGTGAAGAACAAAGTGGATTTAGAGCAGGAAGATCACGTATGGATAATATATTTTGTCTTAAACAAATTATTGAAAAGGAAATGGCGGTGGGAAATCAAATTCATCTTCTGTTTATTGATCTAACGAAGGCATATGATAATGTTCCAATCGCAAAATTATGGAATGTATTACAGGAAATAAACATAAATTTAAATATTATTAGAGCAATTCAAGAACTTTACAGACAATCAAAAACAAAGATTAAAGTAGGTCAAAGATTATCAAAAGGCTTTATAACAGATAAAGGACTCAGACAGGGATGTTGTATCTCCCCAACACTTTTTAAAATTTATGTTGAAGCAGCATTGAAAGTTTGGAAAGAAAACTACAGAGGATTGGGACTTAATGTGAAAGGAACGTCAATGTTTACTCTGCAATTCGACGATGACCAAGTCATAATTGCAAAAAGTAAAAATGATTTAGAGAGAATGACGATAACAATTAAGGAAGAATATGAGAAATGGGGACTATACATGAACGTTAGCAAGACCAAATATCTATATATAGGAGGAAATGAAACGGACCTAAATCTAAATAATAACATGAAAATAGAAAGCTGTGAGCATTATAGGTATCTCGGAGTAGACATTAATAGAGAAGGCAGAGACTCACAAGAAATTAAAAACAGAATTTGTCAAGGAAGGAAGGCTATAAAACTATTAAATTCTATTTGGTGGAGTGAAGAGATCTCTAGGAAAAGGAAGTATAATATATACAATTCTATTGTAAAGAGCATCTTGCTATATGGGGCAGAGGGATGGAGAATTACGGAGACAGAAAAAAAGAAATTAGCGGCAGTGGAAATGGATGCCCTAAGAAGATCATGCAGGGTATCAAGAATAGAAAGAACAAGAAATGAAAGAATTAAAGAAATGATGAAATTAAAAGGAAACATTTTGGACGATCTTCAAAGAAAACAATTAATTTGGTTTGGTCATGTTAAAAGAATGAGTGACGAAAGACTGCCCAAAATCGCTTTTGATTACAAAACTAATCAAAAAAGGAAACGAGGAAGACCACGAAAGGCTTGGATGGACGATATTAAAAAAGCAATGAGGATTAGAAGTCTGGAAGAGGAATGGACCCTTGACCGGAAGACCTGGAATGGACTTCTTGCAGATTCTTTCGGAAGGCGGCACCTGACGCCATGAACCGAGTTTATATATATAATTCGATTGATGATTTGATTTGAATTTTTTTTTTTTTAATGTTTATCATACATATTTAGGTAGGTGTACTTCTTACCTGTACACCTGTAATATAGGTTCTGAGAGTTTAATCTAAAGATCATTTTCCACCCAAAAAGAAAAACGAAATACCCACCATATCGATAGTTTAATTTATCTAAAGAATAAATATTATTTTTGACTCATAACGCCGAAAGGCATTTAAAACTCACCTTTGTATAATCTAAATACTGCGCTTACTTATGAACGAAGCTTCTACGGCAAAAATGGTTTTGAGTTTCAAAATCAGCGTAAAAAACTGAGTAAGTATGCCAAATTTCATTAAAATCGGTGCAGTGGTAACAAAATTATTTGGTTTTGAACGTATGTTTTGTTATAATTTCATTTAAAATTTCATGGAACCAACATGGAATGACAAAATGAACTAATATTTTATCCAATTTGAGTACCCTTGATTCAGTGGTACCATTCAGAACCTTGGATCTATCTTAATAGCTTAATTATATCGAGTTACGGACAGATAGACAGACGAACTTGGCTAATTATATAAGTTGATTATTTTATATCTGTTTTTATTAATAAAGCTTCACTATAAATTTAAAGTTTTGCTAATATAACTTTTGATATCAATACAAAACAATAGTTTTTAAGAACATTTCAAAATCAGTGCATTAACAAGTTGTAAAATATCTGCATGTTTTCAGTTAATATAAAAAAAAATACGAAATATGGAATTTTTATAAAGGAATATTGATTTTTAATCATCAGATATTTTAGACGAATATTGTCATCTTCCAGCTTTAGTTTGCTCTTTAAACTTATTGCTTTATAAAGATAAAAAAAATACAAAAAGGGTAGGTTCCTTTGTTTTAATATCTTTATAACTGATCTTGAAATGAATGCATTGTGCGTATGGTTATGATATTCAACGAAAACACTTTCTTTGCAAGACTTTGTTTTATCAATTTAAATACGCCAAAAGCTTTCTTTCCAAAACAATGAAAATAACCCAAATGTGTTGATTTAATATTTTTCCTTCTGCCATCGTTAAATTCCATTTCATAATTGTTGGATCGATCAAGTAAATGCTATTATTTCGAATTTATGTAACGAATCGATCGAATGCAGTTTTCATTTTACGTTTGAAATGAACAAGAATTCATACAATTTCGGCCGAAGAGCAATGGAAGTCCGTACTGTTCACAGATGACTGCAGATTTGGTTTGTAGAAAGATTCTAGGCTCTTCCTTCTGAGGTGCAATAGACGATACATTCTTCCAAAGAAGATAATACACATCCATATACAGCAAGACTGGAACATAAATATCTTCAAGAGGATAGCATTGTACATATGGATTGACCAACCAGATCTCACGATGTTCATTCGAGTAATGTCTGGAATGCTCTCGAGAGAAGTGTTGCTGCCCTCAACAACTGGAGGAATTTAGAATAGCTTTAATAGTCGTTGACACCATTGGAAATCTTGGTAAAAATTTGGTAAATTATCAACCTTGGTGGAACCTGGAAATAGAAGTACTCAATAGAAGAAAAACTGAATGTAGAGAATTAATAAAGGAAAATTAACCAAAAAGTTTTTTTCCGTCAGTCTTCAGAAGACTAAATCTAATTCAAAATACTATAAACTTCTTTACTACACAATTTATACCAGGACATGTGAAGGTTTTTAATGAATACCTAGAAAGGCTAAACATTAAGAGAACTATGCATTTTCCATGTGGAATGTGATGACCATCAAATCTTGAGCATACATTATCTTAAATGTCAATTTTTTGAAACATGAAAGGAGGAAACTATTAAAAGGAATAAAATACTAAAATAGATCTAGTATTTTATTAAAATTCATCAAAATTACGAAAGGTAATATTTACGAAAGTAATATTTACTAAGGATGCATTAATAAAATTAAAAAAATTAAGAGTAATATTTGTTTTAAAGTTAAATATTAGAAATAATGTAATTAAATTTTTAATCACTTAAAATTGGAAATATTTTAGCTATTGTTTCATGATGTGTTATGCTGTATATTTGATTATAAGATGGTAATAAAGTTTTAATGATATTAATTGTATACTCATGTAATACAGTGTTGGAACATTTTTTATTTATTTTAATATTTACGTTACAGTTCTGCTAGGTTTACAAATGTAAAAAACCTGTAATGTAGGTTATGATTAATTCGTCGAATTTATTCATGTTTGTCTTTAATATATGTATACATGTCTGCATTCACGTATATCTATCTATGCGCTTGTGTGTATATTATACTTACACTAGCAAAAATGCCCGTGTACACTATCAAAAAAAGAGTTGTCCTGATGTGGATGTCGAAGAAATTGTAATTGTGTGTTCACTGAAACTCTTCTAGTTGGTAAAAAAAGGCACATGGTAGTTATAAATTATGTAGTAGACGTATTACCTAATTAAGGTAAGCCTTGCATGCCTAACGTAAAAAAATGTTTCATTTCTTCACAAAAAAAGCAAATTACATCAAGTAAACTAAAAACTGAAACTCAGAATTAAGAATACTCATGTCAAATTTCATGTTTGCGATTCAAGCGGTTTTCGAGATATGCAAACCTGCAGGGAAGTTTCCCCCACCCCGTTTCCATTCCTTACGATACGAATATCGGAATTTGTCGAATACGTCTGCAAAGAAATAAGAAATTTCGTGTTTGAAACTCAAGCGGTTTCGGAGATAGGCATAACCTTGAAGAATGTTTGCCGGGATGGGAAACTATTGATACCACTTCGGAACACCACTTAGGATCCGAATATCGAAAATTCGTCGAATTTAGACTTTAGGTTTTGACAAAGAATTTAGATTTTGACTCACGTGAAATTTTATATTTGCAAATCAAGCGGTTCGGACATACGCATACCCTTGAAGAAAGATTGTCTCCCCCTTCACATACACCCGTTTACACCCCTTAGGAGTTCTCATGTGGGTTTCGTTGATGGTGGCGATCCGCGCTGGGCAGGTTTTCCCGGGGTTCTCCCGTTTCCCCTGCATTTCTCACACCATCCTTTCTCAGTCTTTCTCTCCGTCTGTCCTTCTTTCCGTGGGATAGCACAATACATCTTTAAAGTCGCGGTGCTCGGCTGTCAGGCCACCACGCTCACCACATTACATTACATTACATTACATTACACTTAGGATCCTTAGAATATAGAAAATTCGTCGAATACGTATATTTTAGATTTTATCAAAGAACACTTATATCAAATTTCGTGTTTCCAACCAAAGAGGCTTCAGAGATATGCGTACCCTTTAAGAATGTTTGCCCCCCCCTACCCCCATCTACACCCCTTAATCTTCAGAGCCTGCTTTCACGGAGAATTGCCCCTAGTAGGATTGTAAAACATGAAATTGCTTTAAAATAAAATAAAAAATATTCATTTGTTAAATCACACTTTAATTGAGAAATCAGATTTCATCATTGTCTCTTCCACAGCGAAGACCGACGCAACCCTTTACAGGAAAATGAAAGGAAAAAAAGGAAGTAGGAAGCCAAATGCAATTTTCAACGCACATAGGAATGAGGACAGCAGAGAGAAAAGCGGGAATCAGTCATATTGTCTTTGACCAGTTAGTTGCTGTATGTATATGTGAGGGATCCATCTTACGACACACAGACTTCGGAATAACCAACGAGGAAGAAGAAAGCAGATGCGGAAAGGAATCGTTGCAGGGTCCCAAGAACCATTGGAATCCACGATGTACAATGCTCATCTCAGCGTTCTTCTCCACAAAGAAGTAGTTAATGACTTGTACTTCGCAATGACTTGGCCGCACAAGCCTGTGCGAAGGTCTGTAGTCGGTTATCGAAGGGGTCCGTTACGTCAACAAGCAATGCGAACTGCTGACCCACCAGTATGAGATAAGGACGAAGCCGAGAACTTTCGACAAACGCTTGATTGTCGCCATCGTCGCGGAAGCACCTGACGACGCTTAACGAGTACATTTTTAACTTACTATATTTGTTTAATTTTTTTCCAAAAACGAATAATTTTAAAGTAAATAGACCGTAGAGATAGAGAGAGACAGACTGACTAGACATTGGCAACTTAAAATTAAATTCTAAACCGTTTTATCCTTTGCTCTAATCTTTTCTTTTAATGATTTATATTAAGAGATTTTACAAGGGTTAAGTTAGCTTAATATCAACTCCTGATTGGATAAGTATGCCTATCGTACGCTTAAAAACTTTTGCAACAATCAAAACATGAATAATTAATAAACGGTTCTATTAACAACTGACTCGCTTTACCAATTAAACAATCCACTTCTTTGAACTATTTCAGATTTGGCAGTTCAGTTGGTATTTCTGTTACATCACAGTCACTACGATTAGCGATATGCATTATTTGGCAATTTAATGCAACGCAAACTAATATTCTAGAAGTTAATGATGTCATTTTAACAATAGCTCAGACAGTGAAAACTAAGCTATTCAATACAGCTGAATTGTTTCGCAGGTGCATAACGAGATCTGCATTGTTAGTCCGTGGATTGTGGAATTCAAAATCAAAAAGGAAATGTAGACTTTAAAATTTTTAAGTTTGACAGAAAATTAAGGAATTAAAACTGAAAGCAGTAATGGCGCTTTGGTCCATTTTCCTCCAGTTTCTTTTCGCAGCTATGCTCACATTTATTGTGGCAGAAGGATTAAATCCATTCAAATAATGTTAGTGAAGAAGATGGCAGCAAAAACTCCAGTATTCTGTCTGGAATATATATCTATATTTGTGTAGTAAATGGACTCTTTTCTATTTGTATTTTCTCTTGAATTGGGGATTATAGTAGCAACCATTCTTGAATTAGTAAGTAATGCTTAATCATTAAATACAGAATTACTTGGTTGTCTCTAAAGGAAACATCAAGTTACTAAATAAGTAGCTGCTGCTATTGTTTTTTAAAGGAACTATCAGTAAAAAATTCCATTTTTTCCATTTAAAAAATTCAGTTCCTTTTTTAAAGTAAAATATAGGATTTTGAATGTAGTGATAATTGTTTTCTTAGAACTGTAATACGGCGTTTAAAACATTGAAAATTAAATAAACTTTTTGGAAAAAAAATTATCAAGACTTAAAAAAAATGAAAAAAATCCAAGTTCGTTCAAAATTTGTGTTTGAAACCATGATGAATTCCTTTTTTGAATCCTTTTAGATTCATCATTCATTACATTCTGTGCTCATTGCGCATCCAACCTTTATTTAAAAATATTTTACTCAGCATTTTAACAAGAATTCGAGATAAATAGTTCAAAAATAAACAAAATTGATAAAAGAGTTCCTCTGGGCTACCTTCCTACATTATTGTTAGTTGTCATTTGATAAAATACACTGCTCATTAAATTTAGGGGATATTGCGAAATGAATATTTCGCAGAGGCATTTGAGTTTATTTATTAAAGAACATCATCAGAGAATGACACGAAACTGGAGGTTTTCTGAATATGCAAATGAGGTGTAGAATCCATTTATCGGGATTGAGCAGGATGTGATACATGGACCGGGATTAACAATCGCTTGTCAAACGTGAAAAATGTGTCGCACATTGACTGTTCAGTAGGATGTATGTTCACCTGAGACTGTCACAACACACTGGCAGCGATGAGGCTTCGAGAGGATCAATTTGTCCAGCAGTTCCTGTGGGATTCGTGACCACTCGCGCACCAGGGAACTTCCAGCTGTTGAAGTATTATGGGAGATGATTAGTGACTGGCAACACGTCTTTCTAGTGCATCCTAAGCGTGTTGGATGGGATTCAGGTCTGGAGAACGTGAAGATCATTCCATGCGCTCTATTCGCTCTTGCAGCATGTTGTTGACAAGATACTCACGGTGGGGCCGTGCAATATCGTAAAGAAAGATGGCCCCAACAGCTCCAGTGTACAATACCACTATAGTCTACAGAATTTCATCCCAATATCTTACAGTATTCACCGCTCCATTTCTAATAACATGGAGGTCGATACGATCGATGCTGATGCCTGCTAACACCATGATTCCACCTCCACCAAAGGAATGTCTTTCTTGCACGAAACGGGGATTCTCCTTGTTCCACGTTCACGCCGGATCAGGGCACGCGATTGTCAGGCTGCAGGCTGAATCTTGACTCGCACTCAAGAGAACCGTGAACCAATCTTCACGGGTCCAAGGTAGATGCATGTTAACCCAACATGTTAATGCATGTTAGTTGGTTCTGTGATGTTCAGCAGTTAACGGAATGCATACGATTAGTCGCCGGGCATACAATCCACCGTAACTGTGTCGATTCCGCACCGTCTGAGTATACACCCGTCGTAAGTAGCAGTAAGAAACTGTTCCGCAGCTCAGTCGCAATGCTTCATCTGGTTCCTTCGTGCTATTACCGTCAAATAGCGATCATCTCTTGCAGTGGCGGCAGATAGGTGACCCTGCCCTGGTCTTCTTCGTATTGTGGCAGTCTCTCTGAAGCGATTCCAGAGTCTGCTAATCACACTTCGGGAGGTTCCAACCGCTGCTGTCACTGTCATCTGTGTTTGGCCAGATTCGAGATTCCCTATGCTTCAGATTCGGGTAAATCACGTTGAAAGGGCATTTTCAGGTGACACTCAATGTTTCTGCCACTTGTCGTTGATCCAGGAAAGTGGAGATAATTCAGCAGCACCAGCCTCTTTATACAGGGTTGTGGGCAAACATGCAAATTAACGTTTTGCACTACAATTGCATAATCAGACAACTTCCATTTTCATGATATTTGCATTTCTGATGATGATCTTTAATAAATAAACTCAAATGCCTAGCTGTTTTTGGATGTATTATATATATTTCGCAATATCCTCTAAATTTTGTGAAAATATATTGATTCAAACCCGTTATCCGGAATTTTTTCGCTTTAATTTTTCTTTTATTTTTCTCAGATTATAAGCTATTCTTTTTTGTTAAATTGATTAATTTATCTAGCATAACTGAGTTGGCATGGTATTATTCAATAAGTATTGCAAAATATATGAAATGAAAGAAAATGTAAATAACTCAAGCTATCTAATTATCATTTTCAATCTGAATTCCCTAACTAATCTTCCCAATATTTCCTAAATTTTGATTGTTTTCACCAATTTATTCAAAATCATCTGATCTTTCCTAAGTTTATTATATAATCAAAGACAATATTTTCCCTGTGAAGTCATTAATCAGTTTCTCAGAAAAATTTTTATTCTTTAGTTTTTTTCAATATACGTCTAGAATATCTTGAGAATGTTAATTAATGCCATTTACTAAAAAACTTAGTTTCGTCAGGATTATCAAAAAAAAAAAAGAAAAAATATTGTAAATATATCAAAATCATCAGTTTACAAAATTACTTTCAGTATTGTAAAAAAACGTAACAAGACGGTTAGTTTGTAATCTTACAGTCTTTACTGAATTCTTCGGTTGGGCAACAAAATTCAGAACAAAAGAAACAGTAATTTAAATTTATTAAGTTAACAGGGAAAGTATGAGATTATAATTATTTATTAAATTTCTATATTTTCCTAGATCAATATATTTTATGTATGTACTTTGCTACCGTTTGTTATTTTGCAAGCCATTGGGAATCGGCAAGGAAATGGACTAGGCCTACATGTTGAATTCCAAATTCGTAAGATTTCGAAAATATATTGAATTCAGTTTAAGAATATACATTTCATGAGTTGCTTCTCCGAAATTTCTCTACATATTACTATCACTGATTAAGAATTTTAGCTAAATTAATACCTCCTGTTATCAATGATTTCATAAATTTTAATGAAAGAAAATTTTTTAAATTAATTTTAAATTCAAAATTTTTAAATTTTGAATTATTTTTTAAATTTTAGCATAGCCTATAATTTTGTAAAAAAACCAGTGTAAATTTAAAAACAAAGATTATTAATAGCTTAATCACAGATTAAAAAGAAATTTCTTAATTTAAGTTTAAAGTATGTATGGTATTTCAATTTTTGTTTATGATGAATATAAAAATATAATTTGAACTTTCTTTAAAGTGCGGAAGGAACTTATTTAGAATAAACAGGAAACACGCACAAATAAATAATGGTAAATAATAAAAGTTATATTTAAACAAATAAAGGTATATGATTAATTTCGACTACTTCACGTAGTCCTTGTCAAATGTGTCATAAACATAAAAATCTCACAATTTATACAAATGTGTTGAATAGGAGCCAATCATGGTGATCTTGCAGTTCTGTGAACTTGTAATGACTATATGCTAGCGATGGGATGATTACAAGTTCACAGAACTGCAAGATCACCATGATTGGCTCCTATTTGGATGACGATCCAACACATTTGTATAAATTGTGAGATTTTTATATTTATGACACATTTGACGAGGACTACGTGAAGTAGTCGAAATTAATCATGTACCTTTATTTGTTTAAATTTATAACTTTTATTATTTACCATTATTTATTTGTGCGTTTCCTGTTTATTCTAAATAAAAATATAATTTTTATGCTTTTTTTTTAATAACATAACAGTGTTAATCATTAACACTGAAAAAATTGAGAAAAAAAAAATATCATCAGTTCTAATTTCTAAAGACAATTTCGTGAATTTCATTTTTTCAAAGTGTTCATATTAAGGGGATAAAGAGAAAGTAAGGAGTTAGGAATGTATATAAGGACTGCACAGAAAGCATTAGTCTTTGCCTGTAAAGTAAACCAACATCAGTAGATCTGTCAACACATTATATTATTGTTATTTAATAATATCAGCAGTGGTTTGATTATAGTGAAGAGTAGAATAACGAGACAAGAGATAGAAATTCACTCAGAAAGGAAAAGTAATTCTGCCTCCTGTAAAGGCTAACTCATCCAACATGTAACTCATCCAACTCAAACATAGATTAATCCAAATAAGATTAGCGGAAAAAGGAAGTGAAATGAAGAAAATGACTAGCTTACAGGAAATAAAGAGATGTATAAAGAGTGGTTGTGAGAAAGACAGTGCAAATGTCAGAAGACTTGTATTCAATATAGTTGAGTTTTATTTAATCTGTAACATATAATATATTTTCTTTTGTCTCCCGACATCCCATGGAAGTGTGATCGTCCGTACACGACGCGAACTTAGTGATGCTGAGCAGTCATGATTTTATTTGTGGCTAAAGGTTTGGTCATTCTATCCGTAAGATTTCTGGCAAGTTCCAGATCGCCCGTGCAACACTGGTGATGTAATGGTGAAACGTGAGGGAGTTACAACACACCAACCCAGACCTGGTAAGACGAAAACATTGACAGATCAGGACCGTAGAAGCCTCCGATGTTGTTGAGGTCCAATCCTAAAGCTTCATTACAAAGGATGGCCAAAGACTGTCAATTGGCGTAGGGAAGTGATGTAAGTGATAGCACCATCCACAGGGAGCTGGTTGAACTTCGATTCCGTGGCCAAGCTGCAATTCACAAGCTTAAGATCACTGCAAGGAATGCCGCCCATGCAGTGGAGCACAGTGGTGCAAAATATGTCACCATTGAACTCTACAACAATGGAAGAGTACCATATTTTTGAGCTATGAAGGAGGAACTCGGTGGACACTAATTTGCAAGTGACGAGGTCAGAGGCGGTGCGGTCAGAGCACGATTTGCCAAAAAGGTGGGCCCAGTGCATTGAGAGGAATTTTAATTACGCTGAAAAGTAGCTTAATATTCATTTTGGTACCTCTAATAAAGAAGCTGTAATAAAATATTTTCATTTGAATCGTCCTCGTATATTCAATTAGTTTTTACATGATTTCGGTGCAGAAATAATTTCCCAAGTCTAGATTATTTCTAAAAGCAAAATTTAATGTGAGATACATCTATAACAATAAAAATAAGAATAAAAACGCACGCATTTAAAGGAATCACTGAGCTATTTCTGAAAATTTCGTACCGGGAACTCGAGGGCCATTCTTTTGTTTAATCTTGTCTTTTGTTTATCTTTCTTTGGATTTCACTGAACAATGAGTACTGAGCGAATCCAACTGACGAGATTTAGGAATTAGCGATTATTTCTATTGAACTGAAATCAAAGCATAAATTGTTTTGAGAATTAAGTTTTCACTATTCAATATCGACATTGTGTTTATTATAATATAGGTATTCAATAATCTACGTTATTCTTATGAGTATCTAATTAGGTTTTAGATTGGCAGCTTTTATGATATTACCTTAAGAGGTTTCAGCGATTTTCTACATTAGAATGCTTTAATATCAAAATCCCTTGCGGTTTCTTATATCTGCAGGCTTTTCTGTAATATTAGAAAGTGAAAAGCTAGATTCAATGCTGAAGACTTCTCTGATACCTTAAAAATAAATGACTGAGAACACCCTTGAAAAAAATCAGAACATTAAAAATGCGATGAAAAATATTAAAATGCGGAGAATTATTAAGTAATTAATTTCTGCGCAATTTTCAATTGATAATCAAGAGCGAATGAAAATACAAAAAAAAAAAAAAAAAAAGAAAATAAGTTAAAGGAAAAACTTTTAGATAATGGGGATTTCGTCTACTTCTCTCTCTATGATTATGTCTAAACTTTAAAACATTTATGACCTATATTATGAATCCATCCTAGATCTTTCAAACGACAATTTTTCAATGAAATTTCAAACGCAGCGTCATAACAACAATATAATTTAAATAGTACAATTAACAAAGTATAAAGAAAGGAACCGAAAGTTAGAAATCGTATATATATATAGATTTAGTAATAAAATATGTGCAGCAGAACGAAAATAACACCTTTCTGTTTCTTTAATGAAATTGATAAAAATGATTATTTGGACTATTTCAAACAAAAGTCGATATTTGCCATCAACAAAACATTGACAATTTGAACATAAAGTGCAAAATAAAATTTTTAGTTTTAAACCAAATATCGATTTTTCTAAAGTTTAGTATTTCCTAAAGCTTATCACTCTGATTAGTTGCTAGATTACCAAAAAATTAATTAGTTAATATTTATTTTTTTATAGACACTTTGAGAAATATCCATAGCTCCATTTTGGGTTCGAAATGTTTTCTTGTCATTGAAGCATTTTTTGTAGTGCTTTTGAATTTAGGCATTCTAAAGGTAAGCCTAAGGATTGAAACTGAATAAATAGATTTAATGGAATAATTATTATTTTTGTAAAGTTTTAACTTAGATCACGAACAGTATTATAAAACTATAGAATTACTATAGATTTAAGTAAGATGGATAGATATACAAATGCGGATTAAGATTTAATAATGTAATTATAGAAGATGATATTAAAGATTTTGCTGACATTTCAGCGAAAAAAAATTGCTTAAAAAACAATATTATTCAGTTTTGTAATTTCTCAGAATGAAATAACTTTGTTAGTATCGCTTTAAAGAAATTATCAATTTTATTAATAATAGGTGAATCAATTTATTTCTAAAATTTTCCCTGTATTATCTATACAACTATAAGTATATATATATATCATTTGCAAACAATCCTTTGAAATTTAGAAATTTAGTAAGTGGAGATAAATTGACAGTATCTCCATAGAAACAGTGATTTGTTTTTTGGTATTAACGTTTTCAAATCCCAAATCGCTGTCCGGCTATATATGGACTGCTCAGAAGCCAATCAGTGTAAGTCAATAAACCCAAAAATGAAATAGGTTTTTTAAAATTACGCACCAAAAAATTACAACGTTTGTAAATTTGAAGAATGAATTTTTTATTGAAAGATAACATAACTATAAACTTCGAGGAGTGATTTGGGCACTTTATCAACCGAAAGTATAAACATTAGAGTATGATTTACAGAAAAAAATTCAATTTAAAACAAAATGACTTAAACTGATTGGCTTCTGAGCACTCCATATATATATATAAATGTATAAAACTTAAATCAGGTCCTCATCACGACTAACTTCTTCTGGTCTTGATGAGATCTCCCCATACTTTCTCAAACAGATCGTGGATGACATTGCACTCCCTCTTTCTCTTATTTTTAATATCTCAATATCCGAAGGCGTCTTTCCTTCTTCCTTCAAACAAGCGAAAGTTGTTCCATTATGGAAAGCAGGAGATGTGAACACTGACCAACTACCGTCCTATCTCTGTCGTAAACTCTTTTTCAAAAATATTTGAAAAATTATATCACAGCAAACTATCTATCTATATATCAAAAAGAAAACTCATTGTGCAACAATAACATGGTTTTACTACATGGAAAAATACCGAAACTGCGCTAATTGATCTCACAGAGTTTATCACGGAGAATATGGCGGCTAATAAGATCGTCTTAGGTCTCTTCTTGGACTTGAAAAAGGCTTTTGACTCAATATCAATATTTTACTTCAAAAATTAGATCACATGGATATTAGAGGCCTACGTCTTACATGGCTCTCTTCATATCTAACACAAATACAGTGTCAGCTGAACATAAACGGATATTCCTCTAAAGTATATCACACGTCGACAGGTTTACCCCAAGGATCTATCCTTTCCCCCCTTCTCTTTAATTTATTTATAAACGATCTCATTCTCACATAAGCTGCTCCAAAATGTATCTTCTATGCCGATGAAGGTACTCTTCTATTTGCTGATCCAAATGTACAAAAAGCACGAGGTCCAGTGCTCACTTTTCTATCTTGAATCCTGGCTATCCTCAAAAAACCTTACTTTAAATACAACCAAAACGGTTTATATATTTTTCTATCAAAGAAATAAAATACTCAACTCTGACCATTTCTCTATCACTTATAACAACTTCTTATTATAAGAAGTTCAGTCATTCAGGTAGTGCTCTTTCACACAATCCATCATGGAATCTCCATGCACAACAAATCGCTCTTAAGTCTCAAAAATTTGGGCATCATTAGCAAACATTATTTTCTTCATAGGCAAATACTTCTGAGTCTATATTGATCACTAATTCATAGACACGTATGTTATAGTGTAATCATTTGGGGTACCACTACCAAATTTCATTAAAAATTGATACTCAAGGTTCCAAAACATTTTCTAAGATTCCTCGATAAAAAACCCCGTCTCTACTCTACTCAATCCCTCTGGGCAAAATATAAAATAATTCCTTTCAATAATATCTAAAAGCTTCAGTTAGCTCTTTTCACCTATAAAACTATCAACAAAAAACTGTCCTACAATTACTTTAAATACTAAACCCCATTCCCGTTCTTATAAAACTAGAGTCAATCCTGTCCTTCTACTAACAAAAACAAGATCCAACTATCAAAAAAGAGCAGTCAGTTATTCAGCTCCTCTAAATTGGAATAAAATTCCAAAGGAAAGTCGTGATTTCTCTTCTCTGGCACAATTTAAAAGAAAACTTAAACAACAGTTATCTACTCAACTCAATCTTAATAAATTCTCATAAATATATAATTCCTCTTTTTAGATGAACCCAATAATTGATTGTAGTTTCTCCTCTTTCCTCTTTCTTCCCACACACTCTTTTTTTTTCTTTTCTCCTTTTTCTATCTAGGTAAGCGCAATCAGTCTAATTTTATTTTATGTTAATAATTTCTAGGCATATTATTTCCTCAAAATATGATGAACTGAATTTTTTTTGCCCTTCAAAATGTACATCGTATAAAATTTGTAAAAAACAAAAATAATTCAGTTTCTTCTTCTTTTATTTTTTTTTCCCCTGTAAAGCTTTTTGTTTTATTTTCATCTTATTTGCCTCGATGCCGACACCCTTTTGTCTTCTCGATGGAATCCCCCTTAAGACAACTGGAATGTCAAATCTTTAATCAATATATACAGTTGTAATTTTTTTTATAGGCAATAAATTGTTATTATTATTGTTATTATTATTATTATGTAAAAGATTCAAACCTTGGGTTTCCCCAGCAAAGACAACGGATCAAGTACCAAAGCACATATCAAGTGTAAAGAAATGTGAAAGGAGAGTTAGGGATGTGTGGTTGGGTTCATAAATTTCCTAACTATGCGTGTTGTGCTGAGTATCACAGCCTTCTAGAGTTGTGCATAAGGGTTTTTGTGAAGTCCTAGTGTGTGTGAGGTACGACACTAGTGGCGGACAGGACGATGGGTACAATACGTACTCGGTCCTGCCTCCACTGCTTCAGGACCTCGTGTGCTAGGTCTGTGTATTTACTGATCTTGTATGCGTGAGATTTCTGCATGTTCTTGCTGATAGGCACTGTAATATCAATGAGATAGGTCTGTTTGTTGACCTTATCAACAAGTGTGATGTCAGGTCTGT
>JAFIDM010003189.1:4911686-4935777 GCA_023159025.1 Thereuonema tuberculata | reverse complement strand
TTTATCCAATTCCAATTGATACTTTTCAGTGGTTTTGAGTTACAAATAGTGAAAATTATCTTCTAATCTAGGCCATCACATTGTTCGATATAGATATTTGAAGAAGAGATGTTCAGATGGACGTTAGTTGATATAGATGATAAATGCAGATCATAGCTTGTATACGAAATTCTTCGCGACAAATTGATTGTGACTATTCTTTAGAGTGAAGATAAGCAAATTCTGTTGAATTTGTGACTCAAAGACATAAAGTTGTATGTGAGTTAAGACAACGTTTTCCAAATATATGGCAACTTTATTTAGAGTTTGTCCTTGAGCTTTATTGATAATTATCGCATAAGAAGGTCTGATCGGAAACTGTTTTCTTGTGAAAGTGAATGGAAGTAGATTATCGCAGGGTTCCATAGACATCCTATGGATGAAAACAAAATCTCCTTTGTGAGTTCTGTTATAATTTCGGTTTCTATGAGATCATTATCGAATGAACGGCATTTAGGTTGAGTTCCATTGCAGTATGCAAACTTGGGATTCAGTTTTCGCAATAATATTATTGGAGATCCAATCTTCAATGACAAACGATGTTGAGGAATACCGCTGAGATTCAATGCGTTCAGATACTCGGTCAGATAGAGATGTTCGTGTGGTGGATTATCAGAAGTGTCAATTTTATTCGCACTTGTATGCTCTGTAGTCTCTCCTTGTATTGTTAGACTTATCATTCGATTGATGTATTCGACACTATCGTTCATCTTGGTTGATGAGCCGCATATTTATCGTGAGTTTTTTTACTTTGATGTGATTCTAGCTTTATGAGTTACAAATAGTGATTTTTCAGTAATCTACCTAATAGAAATAGGGCTTCTTTCTTTCTTGACTCTCTTTTTTTTTCCAACTTATACTTTTGAGAGGTTCTTGAGTTACAAATAATGATGGTTTTTTGAGGCACAAATAGTGATTTTTCAGAATTCTACTTAATAGAAATACTGCTTCTTTCTTTCTTGACTCTCCTTTTTTATTCCAATTGATACTTTTCAGTAGTTTTTGAGTTACAAATAGTGATTTTTCAGTATTCTACTTAATGGAAATACTGCTTCTTTATTTCTTGACTCTTTTTTTCATTTCAATTGATACTTTTCAGTGGTTTTTAAGTTTCAAATTCTCAGTATTTCTCAGTGATTTCTCAGTATTTTACCTAATGAAGCACTGCTTCTTTCTTTTTTGACTTTCTTTTTTATTACAATTGTTACTTTTCAGTCAAATTCAGTTCAGTTTTTACAGATAAGTCAAAAAAGCAATATAAAGAGAGTTGTAGTTCCCATGGCCTAATGGATAAGACGTCTGACTTCGGATCGGAAGGTTGCAAGTTCGATTCCTGTCGCGGATGTTTCACTGTAAAAATTGTTTCTATTTTTCATTCTCACACAAAACTGCGCCGGACAGACAGACAGACACACAGAGAAATAAAAGGTTTTAGTAATATAGATTGTTACTTTTCAGTGAAAGTCAGTTCAGTTTTTACAGATAAGTCAAAAAAGCAACATGAAGAGAGTTGTAGTTCCCATGGCCTAATGGATAAGATGTCTGACTTCGGATCGGAAGGTTGCAGGCTCGATTCCTGTCGCGGATGTTTCACTGTTAAAATTGTTTCTATTTTTCATTCTCACACAAAACTGCGCCGGACAGACAGACAGACACACAGAGAAATAAAAGATTTTAGTAATATAGATTGGTTAAACAGATGATTTGAAGGTTTATTTTGGTTTTGTTTTATTTGGTTGAACAGATGATTTGAAGGTTTTTTATTTTTGTTTTTTTGTTTTATTTGGTTGAACAGATGATTTGAAGGTTTTTTTTTTTTTTGTTTCAACAGATGATTTGAAGGCTTTTTTTTTGTTTCAACAGATGATTTGAAGGTTTATATTTTTGTTTTTTATTTTGTTGAACAGATGGATGTAGAGGTGTTTTTTAATTTTCATTTGGGTGAACAGATAGGTTGAGAGGGTTTTGTTTTGGTTTATTTGGTTGAAGAGATAGGTTTATATCCCTGATAACATGTGTATTTTTCTTCAAATTATTTGCGTCCTCCATTTCATTTTAGAACAAATTGTCACCTTATCAATATATTTATGTTCATAGCAGTGGATAGCATTTACCAAATTCTTTTTTGTCTCAACACAATAACTGCAGTGTATTTTGTGTTGGCATGTAGTCAGCTAATTGTTAAGTAATAATTGTGTATCTTGCAATACTGTATATTACTATTACTATGTGTGCTGATTATGTATGACTTAAACTGCCTAGCACAAAATTATGAAATATATACAGTCAGTTCTTGTTGAGTAAAGCATAGTTACATGTATGTACACATATGCCAGGAATAAGTAGAAACTTTAACATTGATAGGATTACTACAAATTGTTAATATTGCCTTTTATTATATTGGAAAAGAATATACTTAATTTATGAAAATATTGAAAAAAATTCATTTTAATTTGCAAGGCTGGTTTATTGTCATCAATGTACAATATTGTCATCACAGTAGGATAGGAACATTCAAGTAATATAGAATTACCGTATATGCTCCAATAAACGCCGAGGCTCTTATTGTCGCCAGTCTCTAATAAGCGCCGGGCTGCAGAGGAGACACGGCCCAATAGTAGCCGGTCTCTAACAGTAGCCGGGTCCTTGATATTTGCCTACCGGTACTAGTGTATGCGTCGGTATCTTTATAGTCGTGCGTAATACCTTATGGTACAATGCCTTACAAAATGCCGCCAAAATGATCATTTGACGTTGCCTTTAAGATTCGCCCAGTGGAATACGCGAAAGAAACTTTCGGTGAGGCGGCCGCCCGTCATTGCGGATTCGGACGACGAATAGCAGCGAAAGGTACAGAAAGACGTTGCCATTTATCTTTAACAGTCTTATGGAGCATGTGAAATTCAAATAAAGTATCTGTTTGTAATATTAGCCGGTATTTCTGTGTAAAAATATTGCTTTCTGAAGATTTTTTGTTAATAATGGCCGGCCTCTAATAGCAGCCGGTCTCTATTAAGCGCCGGGAGCCGAGGCAAGTTTTGCAAATAAACGCCGGGGGCCTCTATTGGAGCATATATGGTACATTCTTCATTTGTTGATCATATTATATTGCATTCTTCAATATAGCCTGAAAAAAAAATTAAAATCACAAGATAGGAATATATTTCAAGCATCCTACACATAATGTATATGGAGATAAAGGTACAAATAGTAGCGCATGAAATAAAGAAATACAAACTGTATATTATGTAAATACAAGACACCTTTGTGTAAACGTTTCAATTCTATGTTCATAAATTTCATGAAGAAAACTTCATTAAACTTACAAAGGAAATTTGGTAGACTACAAAACAAAAATAGGTGTTTACATTTCTGGGAACATTTAACTTTGTCTATGTATCATACATACACATAAGAAGTTATTATTTAGTATTTGTAACAGGTAAAGCAATATACATCACCCATTAGTATAATTACATTTGTAATAACTTGTTAATGTAACAGATAACAATAATATTACTTATATTGCATTAATATATTAACAACTTATTCTCATATATAGTCTTTATTATTGTTATGTAAACTAAATACCATAACATACCCTACATAGAGTTTCAATAAGAACCTTTCAGAACCAATATTGTCAATAATAATTAAATAAAACAATTGTATCAATTCCAAAGCACATACTTAGAAACATTTCCATTGCACAAAATGGAAGGCCTTCCTTACTACACATCCTTGTCATTGAAATACAACTTTCAAAACCTTAACCAAAGCCTAATGAGCATAACTTTGGAATGGTAATGATTAAATAACATATATATATTTAATAAATTATCACTGCTACACCACCTTCAATACTGTATGAGATAGAACCATCAATGTAATTCTCCATTTCCTTCCCCACCCAAAAAAAAAAAAAAAAACCAACACTCCCAGAAATATTATCTTCAATAAATCACTATACCTATATACTTTCTGTTTGCATAAAAATTGTGAGGAATAGTTCCATTAGTTTAAGTGGCTGAGTACATATAGACAGGCACAAGCTTTCGTCTGTATTTGGGAGGTAATTTTAAGTTTATATGTTTTTGATGGAGGGTGGATGCCCTTACTTGTTAGGGTTATACATAGAGCGTAAGGAGGAGAGACTTATGCATAAGAAGATTACACAATAAGTGACAAGGTAATCCACAAATGTCCCACAAAATTAACAAATGAAAGTGATATTTTGTAAGTTATGAAATTTTATAAAAACATTAGGTTGTTATTCACAAGAGCATGTAGTAACTGGAAAATGATAGTAACAACAGTAATTTCAAGGGCAGAGACCTAGTTAGGATGTTTTTGGATACATAAATGTTTGGGGAATTGATAACAGCAATGATGTTAACATATAAATGAAACCATTCCAGTATTACAACTTGCTGCATTGCAGTACAAAAACCACAATGTTATTTCATTCACTTCAAAATCCACAATTGAGTCTATACAATGATTTGGGACTGGAATATTAACTGTATTATAGAAAGTTGTAATGAGGAACACAAGTGATTTCGGTGGAATTGTGCAATACTGTAGAAATAATGACAAGTTTATAGTGTTGTAAATGAAACCTGACTGAATAAGGTTATGTCTTGATGCACCACAAAGCAATGATACTGCATTGCTATCATATGACAGGACAGAATGGTTTCAATAAGTAAAAAACAAAGGTAATATCTTACAAAATATTAATCCCTATTTGAGAATAATATTACTCAATATTTGCGAATTTCCAATCAACTATCATAGAAAATTAATCAGAAATATTATTCTGTAATACAATCAGTAGTTCATGTCTGATAGATGTTTATGTTTGGATGTATATTTTATTTTTAAGTTTTTCGGATTTACATTGTAAACTTCATTGAGTATCATTTATGGTTGATTTTTGTGTTTCCTGTTATATACTGTGTGGTCTTCCGAAATTCCAAAACAAAGAAACAACAGGTTGCTTCACAATCAACAAATGAGAATGAACAGTAATTCATCATTTAATTAAAAGCATAAACCAAATATTTACTAATGTTGTTGTCATTTTTGTTTACAAACATATCGTTTCCTGACCTTCAAAAACGTACATTTTCCTTAGTTTTTCAGTATTTGTGGCTAATAATTACTTGATTACTTATTTGAAATACTTACGGGCGTTGTTTCATGTTTTCTTGCATTAAACACAATAAAATCTGTATAGGGCCATCGTCTTTGCAGCACTTCTGCTGAATATATACTCGAGTTATGTTGGAATTCTTTTCCGAGGGGCATAGGTATCCCGAATATATAATTCCATGCTTTCATGTAGTCGGCAACTAAAAAAAAAATGATGTTAAACATTAATTTCCTGACCGCTAGTTCCTGTCGTAGCTTATCGATTCGATTACAACGTCTAAAATCAATGCAAACTTACCTGATTTTCAGTTTTTGGCTAATGTATAACCATAGTTTGTCTTTGTATCCTCCATTTACTAATATTTTGCAACGAAAGGCATAAACCGTGAATAGTTTGGAAGTAGTGGAGTAAGCGCCTCCATATTGAATTTCGAAAAATTGAGAAATTTTCGTGAAATCGTCTTGCTGCTTTGTGATTGGTTGGCGTTGTAATTAACGCAGAATTCTGATTGGTGTCGCTGAGCGTTGTCGCTGTCGCCCAACGCAGCTGTTCAAAGGTGGTGAAGGTTTGCGTATAGCGACAAATCGCAGACATGACGTCAAAACTGTCAGACATGACGTCAAAAATCGCAGAAATGACGTCATTCTTGCGATTCGCTCGACGCTGTCGCTCGTCGCTGGCATATGCGCTCACGCCTTAAGAACTTTAATGTACGATTTTTAAACCTATCCAAGACAAACAGACATTTTTTTTCTTAAAAACTCTGCTACAATTTCTCCGCTCATTAATTCCATCCCAGGCCACCTCTTGATGGACAAAAATAAAAGATCTTTCCTTCCTGGAAGACTTAAACGGGGTGCATATCTTAGGTAAAATCTGTTACCAGAACGGTTTGATCAAACAGCCTAGCCATCCCTCCTTGCCCTGAAACGCTGGACCCTTGGTTATAGAACATTGGTTAAATACTGACTGACAGTGCATGAAACGGTATTACTCTAAATGGCAATCCTCTTTAAAATCTTTCCTGTTATTACTCCGCTTTCCCTTATTGGTCGGCGACCACTAAGATCTATCTCCATGTAATTCCTGCTGGCGTCGTAAACTAGCCTACAACGGTGATCTGGATGAGAATCTTTCCTTCTCAGATCAGCTGTCTTTTTTTAGTTCAAACGAGTTACTCTGTCAAGAACTAGGCCGATGCTGCGTTCCACTTGTTTCTATCGCTTAATCTGTTGGATTGAGTATAAGAAGAGAAGAAAGCTGCTGGAACAGAACTAGGTGCATTCTCATAGTTGAAGTCCGCCAATCTAGGATTACTTATCATCTCTGCGCCGGACACTTCCGGAACTGTGGTCGGATGAGAAGATCCTTTCCCTGCTACCATTACGTAACTGCACTCTCTTTGCCTCTGATTATTTAGCAGTCGAGGCGTTGATGGTGACTCTTTGTGTGATTTATCACTATTCAGTCATTTCTGTGTCTCGAAATAGGTATCATCATGATTTGTTTCTTTCATTGTTCCTACTGATCTACTTTCTTCTCTCCTTATTACTTTATTATCTAATACATTATTTATGTTTAACCTTCCTTGCTCCTATCTCACATTTATTTTTTGTTAATGAAACGGAGCTGGTAGCAAAGATGGTTCTAGTTTCTTTCGACACTTCGCCCTCTTCCTCTATAGCCTGACTATATCTCATGACTATTCTCGTGGCTTTTAAAGGAACAGTGACACTTCTCAGGCCCCAATAATTATCGTAAATCGTAGGATATTATATCATTATATTATACTATATTTTGCCTTGGTAATATAATTGTATGGCAGTTGGCTTTTCTCTGTTGCAGAGATGAAAAGGTGAGTGGCTAAATTTTTGCAATCCTACTATTTAATCGTTTCTTATCCTACGATTTCTTTCAATCATTCAAACTTTGGTTCTATTGGTTTGGATTTTAATGGGTGTTACACTTTTAATAAGAAGTGGTTTACAGAAAATTTGGCAAGAAATTAATATTTCACCATTTTTTAACTTATATTCAAAATTGTGTGTGCAACACAGCATTGTTAAAATCACGGAAAATTTTGCCTGTTTGTTATAAAAAGCATCTAATATCAGTAACAAAAAGCTTAATGATGCTTGTTTGTTTAACGTGAAGACGAGTTGCTGTATTCAAATACGCGGTATTCCATTGTTTTTATCTGAATTACACTTGTTATTCGTTTCTGTACTTAAGATTGAATTTAAGGGCAATATATAAACTTGGTGATTTTGTGAAGTTTAGATATATCGTTACTTAAAAAAAATAAACTCCATAACGGAATGGCTTTTTGGACAGTTCTAATTCAGTTTTTCTTAGCTGCTATGTTGACCATAATTCTGGCAGATGCCTTGAATCCATTTAAAGATGATGAAATGTAAGAATCCAGCAAAATTAGTGGGAAGATTTGGATCACTACTTGTAATTTATCTGAGAAGAGGGATGTCCTTATTTCTCTATGTTTATCTTTACGAAATTTGGGGTTATAAAACCGATCACAGGAATTCAGGTAAGTTGATTATTTCTATCCAAATTTAGGAATATGTTAAATCTACAAAGTTAATCGTAAAAATATAAAGGACAAAAAAAAATTTACAAAAAATTGCGCAATATACAGTATTACAAGATTTGAAAACAATATTTAAAATGAAATTGCATTACTGCTATATTACTAATGGATGATTTTTAATCAGTAATTTTCAGATACCCAATAAGAAAATTCCCTGGTAGGAATGAAGACTCATTTCAATGTGTATTCTGGTTGTCGACGCTAGTGTCAATGTTAAGGTAACTTTTCAGTTTTTATTTTCCGTGAAATTTATAATAAATTAAAATGTATTTTTTTTTGTAAACACTAAGGCAATAATTCGTTGTGAATTTTTCAAATGAAAACTGCATTTACATTCAACAGCTTTGAATTTATCTTTAAGAATAAGGAAATAAACAATTTGTTATCCTCCTAACTTGGATTACAATAGCGTCTAAAATCTAATTTGATGGTGAATTTTTCGAATGTTGTGATAGTAACGGCACAACCAATAAAATAAAAAGTTTGTTGTAATTATTGTAACAAATATAAAGTTCTATTTAAAAGAAAATTGACTAAAAGCAGTTTCTAGTTTGCAGAATATCATGAATAGCCTTCAAAGCAATTGTAATACGTACGATCTATGAAACTTTTTTATGTTTTTATAAATAATAGGATAAAAGCCATTATTCTAAAAATAAAAATTAAAATTCTTTTCTCTTTCTCCTGACCTTAACCAATATGAATTTAATCGATGATCATTTTGGAACTTAAGGGTTCATTTATAGTAACAAGCAATAGATGTTAATGAATTCATCCAACGCATTTCAAACGTCAATACAGCACTCGATAGAATATTTTCAAGAAAAAAAAATCCTCCATATTCACAACTTCTACTGTTGTTTTATCCTACTATTATTGTAGTAAGCTATGTGTGGGTTTTGACGCACGCGATCGAGTGCTTCCCAAAGCAATGCCACGAGCACGTGGATGACCGGGAGATAGGAGAGTAGATCGGTGTAGGTAGGTGTGCCGTGGAAAATTAGATCAGGCTCTCGGAAGTTACTTAGTGGCCCGTGCCGTCTCGATAAAGATTTGTGAGGCAAACGCAGGAGAAGGGTAAATGGAAGAATTGATTAACTAATAACGTGCTACGGGATAGACAATAATCAAGTACAGCATACAATACGTAACCAGATCGAAAGCAATCCTGGACTCTTGTGATTTGGAGATGGGCACGGGATGACACAGGCAAGTTGAGCCATCGTAGCAATTGCGAATGAGTTCACTGATCACTGGGGAGTTTCACTCGCAATCACTGCTTTTTCCCTTGTCTTTGGAGAAATCTTGTTCCATCCTGAGGTCGCACGCATCTTATGAGTAAGGTGAGGTTCTGAATTGGCAGTAGTACGCGGAAGAAGCATTAAAAGACGCGCAGAATTTTGTTTCGTTTCGGTTTTCAAAAGAGGTTTTTGACTAATTTGTGCAATGAGATTTTCGAAAATTTTCTTTTCTTAGTGCCTGATTACCTAAGATAGTAAAGTGTTGCTAAAGTGGACAAAAACAATCCCTGCTTTACCTATCCGAATAATGTAATTGATAATTGGTGATAATCTAATTCAAAATGGTTTATTAGTTTTTAAGTTTTAAGGAATAAACAGTTTGTGCTTTGTTCTTGATATATCGTAAAGAGATTACAAACAGATGAACAAACTAAAACTTTATAGCTGTAGAAACTGAAAATTCTAGTTTAGAAAATAAATTTGAGCTTGACGATATTCTAAGGATCCCACATAAAGATAAGAAATAGTATTAATTGGAGTAAGAGTGTTTAGTCATAAATAGTGGACGACATAAGGGGAAGGGAGGAAATCATTACTCTGCAGATGACAGTGCAAAAGAAATATATAAGTACAGATTTTCCATGTTCTCATATATTTACATGTTAGAATCCAAACATATCAATTCAACTGAGGGAACCTAAATATTTTATTAAAATTTAAATTGTCAGGAAGGAAAGTTACTTTAATCACCAGTGGGAAGATATAGACTAACCTACAGTGTCTTTATGGTTATTTATCAAACAATTCACTGCTTTGCATGTGGTTTTCATTCTAAAACATCAATTCTAGTGAAGAGAATCTAATTTGTAATTTATCTCAGATAAAAGTAAGAAATTTCATTAATTAATCAAAGTAAACCACTGTTATCCTCTTATAAATTATATGGGAGGACCAAAATTATGGAACATAAATAAGTTATTCCTCCTGTTATACATATGTTAATAAGTTCATAAATGTATTATCAAATTGTAGATAACTTCAAAATGATTAGAATGAAATTAAAGAATTTCAAGGGTTCAAGGGTAACAAATTCAAATATCAGTTGTTCTTCTAGCTTTTGAACGCAAAAAAATCACTATATACGAACATTATAACTTTATAAAAATGTGTGCGAATTTTGCTTGATAAATCAGATTTTAAAAATAAAAATTTAACTAGTTAAAAGGATTTCCGTATTCTCAAAAGTAATTATAATGATTTGAGGTATTTACATGCAAATTTGAGGTTTTGGAAAGTGAGGAGCTTGCTTACATTTAAAAAGAATAAGAGTAATTAGCATATATTTCACGAATTATATACGAACTACAGCAATTAGCATATATTTCTTGGTATCACGAACACTAAACGTTGGCTGGCCAACACGACAGTAATATTATTGGTAAAGTATCGAAGATATTTGATAAATTGCAATATCGATTTATTATCCTATTCAATTTCGAAAACCAATCTCTATAATGAATTACAATAGTAATAACATTATTTCTGGAATCAGCAGATTTTTTAAATAGATTTATTTCGATGCTATATAAGTTTTAATCTTCATAACATAATTTTTTTATGTTAGCTTTCTTAACTTAAAATTTGACAAGAGATAAAATAGATTGGAAAAATTTATATATCTGCAGCAACCTTAGGAAAAAGAAATATAGAAAAAAAAATCATATTCTTGGGTAACTTTGAAGAATTGTAGGATTTTTAAATTTAAAACTAAATTATTTCAAAACTAGATTTCTAAACTAAATTCAAAATTCATCATTTTCTTTTTCTTTGTTACTTGATTAAAATATCATTAACATGATTTCAAGTTTATTTTTACTTTTTGTTCTTTGCAGAAATTTTTGCTGTTTATTCTGTATTTGAAATGGAAAACCAGAAGTCAAGTTATCTGATAAATCATTTCTACCTGACATACTGTTTCCTGCGAATAAAATGATATCTTCAAAGAACATTCGAAATTTTTGTATCTTGCCCAAAAAACTGTTCTTAATAACGTATCAACTTATCATTTTGCTGTAATGTATTCTGTGTACATCTTTGTTTTACAGCATATTAAGTAATTGTTATACTTGTTTTTGACAAAAGAATAGAATTAAGAATTACTGTTATTTTCTCAAACAGTCTAAATTAATGAAATATAAAAGAAAGTCAATAAAGAGTTTACTCCTAAGATAAAAATGGATTTTTTTAATAGAAATAGATAGGTGGCTGATCCCTTTCTAGAAAATCAATAGAGTAATATATACAATAATCTATAATATTTAATTCGTTCTGTTTATGTAATGACCCCTTATTACAAATACGTTATTCGTAATCTGTCAGCACCTCATCCTAATTTTTATAACATTTCTAAATAAGAATGATCCCCGAAATAGGGTTATATCAAATTTTACAAAATTGAAAAATTTTGGTTTTATATAAAAATTATGTATGCAAATAATTTAAGTTATAAGATATGTAGTTTTACAAAAATTTAAGCAAACTATTGTACTTAGTTAAACTAGGGCCTCATTTCTTCTTCTGTCACAAACTAACACAAAAATCACTTCAAAATAAATTATTAAACCGGCATCCATGATCGCAGTGAATGACGCGAGGATAGTCATTGTTACAAGCTTTCATCAGTTTTATGTGAATATGTAATTATAAATCCAATGAAAAAAATTGCTTCGTTTTTTCCCTATGTAAGATGTTGAAGTAGTGCTAGCAGTTGAATTTGTATTAATTTTTTGACATGCATTTGATGTGTGGACTGGCTAAGGGAAATACTTTATTGCCCACGTCAAATATACTAAAAAACTACAGGAAGGCGCAAATCTCACCACAGAATATTTGCAATAAGTCGACATCTCAGAGAAAAGGGCAAACTTGAGCCACAGCCAAATCGTGAAGGCCCAAAAATGTTGGAATTTCCGAAAGAGAAAATCGAATCTCAGTAATAAGTATAAGGAATATAACGATTTGGAAGATACTTGATGAGGAGCTACTGCAGCCCTGCCATCTTCAACTTGTCAAAGGATTAGTTGACGGAGGTTTCCTTTAAAGATGTCGTTGGTTTCTTGCTCAACCTGTGGATATTAATAATTTCACATCTGAAATTTTAGTCACTAACGAAGCTTCATTTTTCCGAAATGATATGAATTTTCACAAAAACACTTATACACAACTTCAGAAGGCTGTGGCACTGAACACAACAAGCATAGTTAGGAAATTCATGGACTGAACCGCACACCTTGTAGTTTTTTACACTTGACAAACACATGTGCTTTGATCCTTTTCTCCTAGACAGTGTAATCAGAGAAAAGATGAGTTTTTTTCCCCAAGGAATCTTAGAAATTGCTCTTGAACTTTAACCATCATTTATTCTTGAAATCTATGAAATGAAATTTATTCTTGAAAGGGTTAACGCATATGATTACACCGTAGCACAGATTTGTATGAAGTAATGCCCAATATAGATTTAGAAGTATTTTAGAAGAACAAAATAGTTTCCTAAAGATGCCCAAATTTTTGAGACTTTGTAAACGATTTGTTGTGCATGGAGATTCCATGACAGATCGTGTAAAAGATTAGATGTAAATATCTCAAGGACTGAAATTCTTATAATGAGTTGCTATAATTGGCAAAGAAGTTATTCTTACCAAGTAGTTTGTTTCTCTTACAGAAAAATATGCAAGCCTTTTAGTGCTATTTCTCCAGAGTCACATTCAATGAATCTTCATCTGAACCACATTCACCAAAACAGCGCTCATTGAAACAATGAACTATAGGATCCAGATTTCGTTTTCTAAAAAGCAGTGAGAGATTGAGTTACGTTTGACCAAATATTACTATGAAATACAGGATCAAGACTATGGCAGTAATATGAAAGTCGTTATCAAAAAACATCAACTTCTGAGCTGATAATTTGCATGTTACTGATGCCAAAGCTAGCAAAAGATCTACCAAACACAGACCAAAAATCAAAATCTTTGATGTGAATCAGAAGTGGAATAGAAATACAACATTTGTAAAAGCAATAGGGTGACAAAATAACTGTGCAGTACTATAGAATTGTTCAGAACGAAAACTCACGATGGGAAATGATTAGCAACTAATTACTGCCGTGCCGGCGTGACCGAGAGGTCTTGGTGGCGGTCTCCGTGCGGTTTTCGTGTCGGCACCCGGGTTCGATTCCCAGCCGTGGCTTGGCTGTTTCAATTTCCTTTCCTGTGTTTGTCAGCCTCTCTTCACTTTCTCTTTGGTCTGATGTCATTCCTTAATGATTTCCTGAGGATTAAGATTTACTGCTCGGATACAATAAAAATGCATTGACTTTTGTGTATCGCTCTGTTAAGATCTACTAAAGCTATTAAATTGGAAGATCGTTGTCTGTAAACATTTCTTAATTGAGCTTTGGCGAAGGAATTAAAAAATAAACTAAACACTAAGTGTTGATGACAAGTAATTCACTATTCAAACAAGAAGTTCTGAAAGACCGTTAAACCAAGTTTCTTCAAAATCTTTTTCCGTAAAAGGAGAATGGGCAGATCTGCCCCACCCCTGTAGAGCGATAAGATATATACGTAAGGAAAGATCTCCATTAATAGAACATTTTTTATTATTACGACTTGTTGCCATTATTAGTCCGTTCGGAGTTACATACGACTAGATATGACGTTTGAGTCATTGATTGTAATGAGTGTGGGTGGCAGAGAAGCCAACCACCTACAGACGGTGGATGCTTGGCTGTGGGTGCTTGGCTTCCCTGCACCCACACTAATTACAATCAATGACTCGTCTAGACGTATGTAACAATATGTCTAGACGTATGTAACTCCGAACGGACTAATAAATGCGACGAGTCGTACATATGTTCTATGTAAGGAGATCTTTCTACAGGTATATATCTTATCATTATAAAGGGTGGAGCAAATTCCCATAGAGTTTCACCATTATCTTTCCTTTACTACTCCTCCTTTCAGTTTTGAAAACTCAAACGAAAAAACATAAATTAATTTTTAAAGATGACTTCTGCTGAACACAAATAGAGAAATTTTCCATTTCTGAAAGAACTAATTGAATCCGTATTATTTACTTAAATTGCTGAAGGACGGCGAATATTAAGTCCAAAAAAGGTTTAATACACATTGTTTTCTTTTTAATGCATATCTGTGTAATTTATTCTCGCTCTTAACAAGGGCCCACTTGGAAAAGATTTCAAATACAAAAGCTACATCTTGTCCGGTCCTTAAATATGTATACAAAGTTTCAAGAAGTTTCATCCAGAGATTGAAGTGTTTTTCGGTGTCCATAGACAGATTGACTAATTTGATGAGGTAATAATTTAAAGAAACTGATTAATATTAAATATTGAACTTGATATGATAATAGAGTAAATTTAAAACAACATGTTTCGCAACAACTTTTACAGCATTTTCAAATGAAATAGAAGTGAAGACTTATGAGGCTCACTTTCCTCTGAGAGTAGACTAAAAAATGACCAATATTATTAGATTAGTGCTACACATATTAATCTATTGTAAATTAGTTACAATAAGTTACTTCTTATGTTTGGGACATTTTGTTGTTAAGATAGAAAATTTAATAGTAGTAAAAGAACAAGACAAAATTAATTCTTTCAGTAATTTCGTTTACAGTTTGAATTAAAATTTTCTAATTTTATTCAATTAACAAATTGAAATTAAGGATTAAATTAAGGGTATATAAAACACTGAACCACTGAAATTAAGAAGAATACTCCTTATTTAAAAACGATTCCGATGTACTGAGGGTTGGTTTTTTTTTGGTTTTTTTTTTTAATAAGTAAATTCTAGATGGTAGTCTTCCGTAGGGCACTGGATGAACATTTAAAATGTAGAACTTGTAATGTCGTTAGGAAGCGATAAAGTTGGAATATATAGCGCCTTTATTATGTGAGCGAGAAACCCAACTGAGGCAAATTTCAAATTACATTGTCATCTATTACTAAAAGAAAATAACACTACTAAGGCACATCATTTCAACTATCATTTTCCGGCGTGTTTATATTTCGGAATGACCCTAAATTTTGTAACTTATCCGCCATCTTGAAAATAATTCAAACATAGCCATGTTTGGAATGGTGCTTTCGCAAAGAATACTATTTAATTTAATTTCTTAAAAATAAAAAAAAAACAAAAAAAAACACAGATTTTCATCGGTAGAATATTAAGTTAGTATTTTGGCATCATTTGCTTCCAAAATAACTTAAAATATTCTTAATTTAACTGGCTCTACAAAATAAGCAAATGAAATATAAAATTTCAATGAAATGCCGGTACTAATAAGAGAGAACGGTATTTATTCGACATATCATAAATAAAAAGGTAATTATTTATTTATACATAGAAAAACATCAATGTTCTTAAGGTTTGTATCTATGAAAGCCTTCATGTCCACAATCCATTTAAAATGCTCCCGAATAATTGTTTTATAACAAACAGAAATATGTATGTTTTACATCTGTTGCCTTGACAAATAATAGAATTCTGATGCCTTCTACTTTTATTTTTATATAATATGTTGGAAGAAGGTCCTATTATTACATAAGACCTTCAACAATAGTAAGAAGACAAGAATAACATTGTTCACTCAGCGGTAAGGTTTTAAATAAACCATTAGATCAATGCATTGAAGCTGTGCTTCCAGACAGTCAACAGAATAGTATATGTTTCAATGAGGTAAATTATAAGCGATGTAACGACCAGCAAAATTAATCGAGAAATAGGATGTGAACTGTAAAATGCAGATCCGCTAAAATTTGTGAGGAAATGGAAGCATACAATTTCTATTAGGATTATGAGATAGACAAAATTGAGATAGACATAATGCAATTTATAGAACTCCCAAATAATCAAGACCTAATAAAAGCAGTAGCTGTTTTATTCTTCAAGAACTTTCTAGGAGTATTTCCATTAGAATATGGCGTAGTTCTGGTTGCTATGATTGAAAGCGTAAGTGATATATATAAAATATAATGATAGTTTTTATAAATTAACATTATTTTAAATACCGTTAAATTTGTAATTAAATAGAAATCGATGTTTTGCAATAGATTTAATTAAACAAGAAATTTAAGTAAACCTCCTTTGGAAAGTTTTGGAAATATAAATAATCTATAATTAACCTTTACCAAAGATATTGAGAAGATAAAATAAAATCGTTTAGAAATATTACAATAATTAAAAAGTTGTTGACAGATGAACTTAATGTGAATCATTTACTTTATGATTTTTTGAGGTTTATATTTTTAACTTATTTTGTTTTGCTCAGATTTCGTTCATATTAAGAGAAAACAGAAATATAAGCATTGTCAGAGTCACTCGTATTACTTTTAAGAAACATTCATTAAATCATTAAGTTTTAATATTAAAAATTTTAAGTTATTTTATTATTTAATTGTTTTATTCTTGTTACTTGATCGTAGTGCCAATATTAATTTAACTTTTTAATCTAATATTAAAAATAATTACATTGAAAAATGATAAAAATAATAAAATCCAAGCATGGAATCAGACATAAAGATGGAAAACTATCATAAGCTTTCACCTTAGAAACAGATTGGATTATTTTACAGTCTGTACAGAGGCATAAAAATGATAATTTACAGAGCATTAATTCTATGTTAGTGTTTCCGAAATACTCAACCATCCAAATTTCTTATTGTCTTTTTGGGATTATTTTTGATTAACATTCATTAACATTATCACGTGACAGTGAAAATGGATTATCTTTAGGCCATGGAAGTGTTCCTGTCGAAAATTAGGAATGTTCTTTTAAAACACACACACAAAAGAAAATCATTTTTTTTAACATAGGCTATGTATAAAAAGTATTTTTTTAATTAAGATTTCATTTAGGTAATGTTATTTTCTTTTTTTTATTGTTTTTAATGTAACTGATTGTCTACAGTAACAATTTTAAAACAAAAATAACAAAAACTGAAAGATGGACAAATTTTATTTGGTAGTACCTTTTTTTTTCATTTTTTTAAACTTATTTAATAATTGTAAATCACTTTCTTTAAAAACTTAACATGAGAAGCCTTTGTAGAGACCGGAGGCTTGAGATCGATACCCTAACAGAAGTCGAGGGTACTTCTAATTTTTCTTCTAGAAGCTAAGATCGTCCCACTATCTCATATGCCTTTTGGATCTTCACTCTTGATGAACGAGTTGAGAGGATCTTTAAAGCTATTATAATTAGGCTTACATTTATTTCTGGATAATAGTTACACTAAAAAAATAAACACTTAAGCTAGGTTTTAAATGCCATTTTAATCACTATATCTCTGCCAAAAGTTTCTAAAATTCATTTAACTAGTTTTGTGAAAGTCCTCCTCCGAACATCTAAGAATAGATGTAAAAAGTGGGAACATATTTATATTTTCATTTGAAGTTGGAGAATATACATTTTGAATTTAATATATCTCGTCAGATAAATGTCTTTATCTGAATTAAAATCAAAAAATAAATATACTATCAGTAATTTTAGAAATTAAGGTAATGAAAAAATCTGATAATTACGAATCCTGTGATAACATCAAGATGCAGTAGATGATTTTAGGGCTAATAACGCCTGATTAGATCAATCAAAGATGGAATCTCTTCCATTTCCTCTGGCACAAATGTATGTTTTATTATTATAATATGTGCATATTGTCCTCAAAATGAAAGATGACCGGCGGAAGTTTGAACTGCGCAGCCCTTCCGGTAGCTGATCAATTATGTTTTCCTGTCACAATGGACGCCCGTCGTCTATTTTCACTGAGAAAGACATGTTGATAACGCCAAATTAAAACTTCTCTCGACTATTTACCGTTATTTCAATACCAGTTGCTAACAATAAGTATTTATATAAATAAATAAATATATATTATTTATAAATACAATGCTCTTTTGCAAAGTAACAAGCCTTTACCGTAATGGCGATGTCCTGTGATAAACTCATACGGAAGTGCCTGACCAGAGTAATCGATGATACATGCGCAGATCTCACAAAAACAGGGCGGCCATCGTTCATTTTGAGGACAAAAAGTGATTTGAATTATTACCTTCTCAAAAACTATTAGAAATAGTTTCCTCTCATTACATCTGTTAGCTACGAACTACATTTGCTGTATAAATGGGAAATTTAGTGTTCTATTTATCGGTTCATAAAGGTTCTCTTTTTTGCCTGATAAAAGATATTCCAAATCAAAATCTATATCAATTGTTTATCATCCGTTCAATTTTCCCAACGTTATTACTACGTTATTATTCTATTCTACCATAAATGTTCCAAAGCATATGAAAACATACCGATGCTTAGAGTAGAATAAAATTCATACCTTGATCGTTCTTTTAGATCGTACTTGTCTGGATGATTGTTTTGATTGCGCTACTCTCCCCTCTGGTATCGCTCGCTCTGTATGTCGAAAGAAAACTCCTTGAACTAGGTGTGACAAATACATCACAAATTACAGGTAAAGATAATATAAACATTTCATTTATTCACAACTTTTTAATCTATATTCTGGTTAAATAAATCTTTAAAACTCATTAAAAGCATTGAAGTAGTTGTTTTCGTACATTCAGCAATTGCAGCATTGATAAGGGATAGCTAATTTATTTTGTCCTGTCCGTCTGTATACAACGTCAGTCACGGCGGCTTTCTTCACTGCAATTAAACTTCGTTAAATATGCTATTACAATATTTATTAAGTTCAAGAATAAAATATGATTCAGTAAATTTTATAAAAGGAGATTAAAACTTGTCCCAGAAGGTTTTTTAAGTAGATAAATTAAAAGAGTTGGTTACCTTAATAATTCAGATATTCTAATTGACAATCTATCAACAACGTTACATACTGTCCAGATTTAGCGTCTTGTGACTATCGAGATGAAAGGGGCCCTTAAAGGACACAGATTTAACAGCTGTGCAGAGTAATGTGGCAACAACAGCAACGCTGAGACAAAATGTTTCCCAGACAGGTATTGAAATGTGTGCTATCGCTGGATGAAGTGTGTAAATGCAGAAAGGAATTACTGTGAAGAACAATAACAACATTTAACATTTCCTCTAGTAGTTTTTGTTTTAATACGGTTGGAATTGGAGAAATCAACAAGTAGCAGCCTTTAGCTAAGGTTGTCCTTAATCTGCTTTATTTTGAGTTGATTATTTTGATTTCCTAATGACAATTCCTGAAGTAATATACGTACAATGAAGAATTTAAATGGAAATATTACAAGATGCTTCTACTATAAACATTGGTAGAAAAGAAATTGATAATTTTTTACTTGAAATGAGGAAAACGGTTATTAATTGGCAGAAAATTTGGAATTTATGTTGGAAAGGAAGATTTTGTTACAGTTTTGTTATGATGGCTTTGTAGTAAAAAGAAAGCTTTAATTCTATTAATTTAATGAAATCGACTGTTGAGTTTTCTTTTAAACCAATAAGTAAAAGCAAAACAATAACTAATGGAACCCACTAAATTATTTCGTTCATATTGTTAAAGTTAGCAATTCGAAAGTTAACTATTTTATCTTAGATAAAAATCAGTAATAATGTTTATGAAGACTCATGGTTGGGGATATTTTGTACATGCGTAACTTACATATCATAAAGATATAATAATGAAATATGTCTACATTTTGTTTTCATTTATTCAGAGTTCATCACGAAAATGAAATTCTCTTTATGGATGATGTTTGCCTCCGCAGTGATCAAAACACTGATTCTATCATTCATCATTTATGGACTACACTCTGTAAGGATGTTTTAACTTTTTATTCAGTAATATATTTGAAAACAAGTTTAACGTCCGTAATTATTCATAAATGGAGAGAGAAAATCGCCACCCGGACAATAAATATGCCTTCGCACATTGAGCCAACATCAACGGGAATTCTGTACAGCTGTTTCATCCTTCTTAGGAATCATCAGCAGAATATACCCTTGGTGTTTGGCTCAGATGAGCGAAAGCTTTATCTAAAAGCATTCTCGATCCCGAGAATGGGCTGCCGAGATAAAAAACAATAAAATAAAAAATGATCCTGAAAGATCCAATGTGTTAACCCCTTGTCCTTTCACTGACAGGCACTAAGGAAATTAATTACAAAAAGGCAACATCAAAAGTTCAATTGAAAGCAAGTTTAACGTCCGTAATTATTCACAAATGGAGAGAGAAAATCGCCGACAATCAATTGAACTTTTGATGTTGCCTTTTTGTAATTAATTTCCTTAGTGCCTTTCAGTGAAAGGACAATGGGTTAACACATTGGATCTTTCAGGATCATTTTTTATTTTATTGTTTTTTATCTCGGCGGCCCATTTCCGGGATCGAGAATGCTTTTAGGTAAAGCTTTCGCGCATCTGAGGCAAACAATAAGGTTATATTCTGCTGATGATTCCTAATAAGGATGAAACAGCTGTACAGAATTCCCGTTGATGTTAGCTCAATGTGCGAAGGCATATTTATTGTCCGGTTGGCGATTTTCTCTCTAATAATATATTTAATTTTATTAAATTCTTCATATTAAAATATAATAGAAGACAACGATTACATAGTTATTATACAGATCCCAAAAAGCTTTGATTTGTTCATTTTTCTTCTCTTTCGTCTTGTCTTGGCTTCATTATGAGAAAATAACCGAATTCAGTTAAAACTAATAATTGCCTTAATTAATAATTGCAATTTAATAAATATTGCAACGTAGATGTGTTAACTACAATAAAAACGGTGAACATACGAGTCAATTACTAAAAATTCCCAATATGAAAATAAGAGAATCTTCAATACGAGACTCCTTTTTTATTAAATTTAAACACTTTTTTTTTTGTTCGCTTGACATCTGTAATTTAATTTTGTTTTATTTTTGGTTAAAGTTTGGAAATAAGAATGGTAATGTTCTTTATCTTAAAATGTGCCGACTTACTTTAAATTCTGATGAAAAAAATTAAAAATAAAATCTCGATTTTGCAGCAGCAGTTTTAAAATACTTAAAAATATATATATATATAAAACAAGCTAGCTTTTGGTTGTCCTTGATAGCACAATATTTATTATTGTTGATTTTTTTTGGTTTCGGGGATCGCTGTCAGGTGACCTTGACTGAAATTCTTGAGTCGTGACCTGGGTTCTTTATCGGGGAGGGCTGATGAGTCGCATGCAGGACGAAACGGCCGTTCCCGATTCCCTGTGATAATTGAACCAGAAAGACAGTTTATTCATTCATTGTGCAGTCCCTCTTTCTATTTTATGTTTTTGATTTTAACAAGTTAGTTTTTTCGGGGCTATGGTTAATAAACTTTGCAAAGAAAAGTAGCAAATGGAAATGTTTATAAACATTATATGAAAAACTTAAAAGTTTGATGATAACAATTTTAAGTTTCGAAATCACTTCTGAGTAAAAAAAATCATCCATTGACCAATTTTTCAATTAGGTAATTAGTTTGAAGCATTTACAAGATGTAAGAGCAGACCTAAAATTAGAATTATCAATCCACAATCGGCAATATTTATAATAAATTATAAACTTTATTGAATAGGGTGATCCGTTGTATTTTAGACTGTGGTTGATAGCAGAATTACTTATTATTGTTTTGGGAAGCGTAAAATGTGCTTTGCGAATCATGCAAAGGGTAAGTTTATCTTCTAAATTTATCTATTAAGCATTATTAATTGAATTATATGAGAAATATATTGTAATTCATTCCTGAAAGGAATTTTTTTTTAATTTTTAATTTCTAGTTATTATGTAAGAAATTTTGCTCAGTCTTTAGTAAGAATAACTTCTAAGACATGCCATTTTAATTTGTGATGAGTTTTTCCTTACCTTGAGCTTTAAACTCAACTTCTTTCAACTAGCTTTCGTAGTGTCCGAAATTATATATTTCAGATTCAAATGTCAAGGAAAAGAACTTTGTCACTGGACCCAATTGTGTCTTTATCGAATGAATAACATACGAAATGGGAAGACTTGGAAACAGGACATTGAGCATAATCAGATAAATTCATAAGAGAACTGTTCTATTCTTGTAGCTTTATTCTTCATGTTCTACAATTAGATCATCATTTTATATCCGATTAGTGGCGAAAGTCAAGTTTAAAGTCTTCGGACAGCAGTCAATCACTTCTAGTTCTTTGTTTTTCTTCCTTTATCTTTAGATTTTCTTTTAACTTTCTATTTTCCTTTGAAAACTAAACATTAGTAAGAAAGCTTTTGAAGGAACCACCGCAAAAACATTCATTCAGATCGCCATCTATTCTTCATCTATTCCGGCATTAATTCTTCACTTATCTGAAATCTTATTATTTTAACCTTAATTTTGGAGTATGGTTTCGATCTCAATGAATGAATAGAGACTAGACTCACAGGAAGCTTGTCTGAAAATCCCATTGGCTACTATATCTCTTTTGATCCTTGGACGATCTTTTTTCTTAGGTAAAAACAATGTTGTGAACAAAAGAATAGTTATTCAGTTAAACTTGCAGCAAATTACGGAACACAGTTTATAAGAAATAAAACGAAGTATTAGAAATTAGGAATAACTTCGAGTAATCAAGCTATTATCTCAACCCAAAGAAGTGTATAAGTATTTAAAAATAAGACAAAATAATAAAGTGATGAAATACACTTTTTCCGGAGATGTTGCATAGACATAGGTCTACTACACAACGTAGAAGGAACCAAGAGCGTTGAGAAAGTTTGAATTTCCATAGGAATGTTGAGTTAGATTCAAGCTTATTTATTGCTGATGTTCGCTGATATTAAACTTAACATTTTTTCTTGTTACAAGTAGACGGCGAAGTCCTTTCTAATGGGTTAATGCAAAAATAGAACCCACTTCTTTGGTTCTTACAGACGCATGACAGAGAGGTTTGTAGTTGGCAATCTTTATGAATACTTCCACAATAAAACGTTTCTAACAATTATTATGTGAACTTATGAATATCGCAGTTCAAATTACTGAAGTATTTTGCTGATAAAAATCCTAGGTTACTCGATTGGCAAGCTTTAAACGAAAGATTGAAACTCAAAAGTTCAAAGATAGATCATTGGAGGTCAACGTACGAAGTCGTGTATGCTATTTAAGTACTAAATATTATTAAAGATTTGTTATCATAAGTATTTAATTTGTTATCATAAATAACATAAAAGCTGCTACTGCAATTGTTCCCACGAAGTTAGTCTAAATTTTTATAAGATAGGTTTGTCTAACGTTTTACTGCGTGAAGTAAATAGAACCTTTAATATAAATGATTTTTTTTGTCGTAAATGGCTCACAATCGAAAAAATAATGAGAACAGTTGAGCTACAAAACTTTGCCTGCTTATACCATCTAAAGAAAATTCTGACAGCTAATGGACTTCGCCATAAAACACAATAGAAAGTCAAGAGAGAAATAAAAACCTTTTTTATCAAACTTGAATCTTTAAAATGTTTCAGGTATTTATTGCAAATGAATAAGTAAAAGTATCTAAAATGTATTACTCTTCAAGCAACTACTATTTTCATAACATTAGTTTTTTATAAGAAACCGTGGATCTTTTCTTAATATTGACGAATATGAAATTCGTTCTGTTGGTGATTGATGGAGAAATAATGAAATGAAAATTGTCTCATTTATTATTATTTTTTTATCCTTAGGGTGATTCAGACATTTTGACGCCTACAGTGCTATTAATTCTGGATGTAAGTTAAATGATACTTGTTCAGTCTTTCTAATTTATAGAAGATAATGAGAAAAAATCTACTAATAATATTCATAAGAAATAAATGTTACCGACGAAACATGAACAAAAAGAAAAAATGTAAATATGACACTATACTGGATATAACAGGGATTAAAGAACAAGTGTCGTAGCAAAAGCGAATGTTTTTAATGTTAAAAGTAACAATTCTGATTTTATTTGCAAAGTTGTTATAATTAATTAATTAAATTAATTAGAAAGACGCGACACACAAATTAAGACTAAAAAGGTTTAAC
>JAFIDM010003189.1:4762758-4838126 GCA_023159025.1 Thereuonema tuberculata | reverse complement strand
TATAAGCACCCTGTATTTTAAACATTAGTAGAAGTAGTTTGGTGCTAATATTTATATAATGTGTGTATTACTTGTGTATGATAGTATTAAGGATTGAAAAATTTGATATTAATATTTAATATCAATATTATTTAATAATATTTTAATATTAAAACTCCTAATATTATTATCTAAACGTTAAACCAATTTTATTTGTTGCACTTTTTCAGCATGCTTTTTTAATTGTTGGGTCCCAAATTACAAGAAATCCAAGGAAGTTTAAAACATTTTCACTCTTTTTTATTTTTTGCTGTAAATGAATTACTAATTGAAACATTACTTTTCACGGAATCCTAAGGAAGAGTGTTTAAGCTACAAGGTATTTAAAGATTACAGTATATTATAATCTGATATTCAGATTATAACTTTCACGGTAATAAATGTTTGTAAATTATTGTAGTAAGCTGTTAATTTTCTCTAAATGATTTGGCATGCATTTTGTTTTAATAAAATAATAAATAATATTGTTTTATAAGTGAACAAAACCTTTGGAGTTCCTTCTAAATTAATGGAGTTCAACACTTTCTTGCGATTATTTTTATTCTGATTTTACTCCCTTACAATACAGTCTGATTCAGAAACCAAATTATCTGCAAAACAAGCTAAATAATTTGTACACTTCAACATCTGAAACAAGTCGTTCGATTTCCGGAGGATTATCAATAAAAAGTAAATGTAAATTCATAAACGCTAATGATGCAGTGATTATTCAGTGGCTCAATGTTCAAGAGATCTCTGATTCAAAGGAATTTCACTGTTCAATTCAATTAATTTTCCTGTTTGAAGGGGCAGTGAATCTTATAAATATAACTAAGTTATACTTCAAATTAAATTCCTTTTTATATGGTATTATTATTCATAATATTTCAATATATCTGTTGGTAATAGCACATACAAAAGTTCTTGTATTCATATAATATTTTAGATTTTCAATAAGAAACTTAAATGGGGAATTTTTCATTGATTGTTGTTCTCTATATTTTCATATCAGTGTCTTGTAATCAAATTCACTATTTCATAATGATAACTGAATGAAAAAATGAATAAATTAAAATGATAGCTAACGTCAACAAGATTCAGTAAAATTTTAATGGTGATGAATAACTGAAGGAATTCCTGAGAAATCACAATTCTACTATATAAAAAAAGTAACGCTAACAAGGAAACTCTCGAACCTTAAAAATTCAGATTTTAATGAAACTTTGTAGAATGAATCAAATAAATCTTAGATGTGGAATCGAGCGGGAAGGTACCTAAAGTTCGTATCGAAAATACTCAAAAATCGGTTGTTTTACCTTTGAGACACCCCAGATTTGAGAATGATTTGTTTCTAACCAAGAAGCCTAGGACTTTCCTATATGTTTTAATAGGAAAGCAAAGTAGCGCCATCTGCTGATTCCTGATGTAACCTTATTAAAAGTCTTTCATTTACATGAAAAGTTTCCAAATACGGATAGATTCTTAAACGAAAATTAGAATGGAATCAGATATAAGAGGAAACCTTCGGCATGAGTTAGTTTTGATATATAATATAAAGACAATATGATCGATAAATCAATTTCATTAATAGGTTCAGCATCGTAACATGGTAAAAGACAAATAGTGCTAGTTGAAACCTTACCGAATTTTAATAAACTTTTATGAATTAAAAGTACTGATGGTGTACTTCAATACAGTATTTTGTGTATTGGGTCCATTATAAAACAATCTTCACGATATTTGTTTGGGCATTAGGCCCATTTTTTATTTCTTTAATAGCTTAAAAATGAGAGGTGCGTAGAAGGTTCTATTTGTATTCAAGTGGTGTATTCAAGTATTTAACTTCGGTCAAATCCGTCGGAAGATTTTATTATTTTGATAAGTATTATTTTCACATATTTTTTTCCTAATTGTAAATTCTTTTAAATAAGAAAGCCTTTTTGAGTCGAGTTGATACTCTGAAACGGCCGTTTCGAGTTTGTTGGGCTCTCCTCAGCCAGAGCAAGACTCAAAAGGCGTACGAGGGGAGGCATTGAGAATACATGATGGAGACAGTGACCCCTCAATAACTAAAAGTAAGAAAAAAACAAAAACAAGAATCAAATGTGGAATTCAAATCCTTACATAGCACTCAGGCTACCACAAAAGGTATTTGACCACAAAGAAAAGAAAAGAAAAACAATATAAAGAAATAAATAACAAACCCTCTAATGGGTAAAAGAAAAGCAATTAATTCAAATAAGAATGCCTTTTTGAGTCGAGCTGATACTCTGGGACGGCCGTTTCGAGCTTGTTGGGCTCTCCTCAGCAAGTTCTTTTTCATTTCTTTTTCTTTTCTTTATTTTTTCCCTATGTTTATCTTTAGGTTAAGATTGCCTTAGGTGATAAATTTAGTAAAAAAAGAAATGTAAAGCAAAACTTAAGACCAAACACTTTTAAATTTGAAATAGGAAAACACATAAATACAACAAATAAAAGTAAAAAGCTTTGTATAAATTCATAATATTTTTGTAATATTTATTAAAAAATAAAATCCTTTCCACGGATTTGACTATCGAAGTTATAAGCTCTCAATGCTATTTTTGAGTATTTTCGACACGAAGTTTAGATACCTTCCCGCTCGAATCCGCATTTAAGATTTATTTCATTCAATAAACACAATGTATAGATTCATTCTGCAAAGTTTTATTGAAATCTCAATTTTTAAAGGTCGAGAAGATTTCCTTGTAAGTATATATCATAGACAGAATCTCTGCACTGACCAATTTACTCCAATTAGTTGTAGTACTGCAAAAGAGTCAAAAAGTAGCCTTATCATATTATTTAATTAGACAGTAAAAATTTAATAAATGAAGTAAGCATATATTATTTTTGATAATATTAATAACATTAGTTATTTTAATTGTAGAAGTTAAATTATAGCTGAAAGATATTCTTTTTATAATCACGATGACAATTCTCAGCTTCAATCAAAAGTTTCAAAATGGCTGCCAACACTGTGAATACTTCGACACTTCGAAAGAGAACAAACCGTTGACCAGCATCGTCAAGTGAAATATTACGAATGTCTATGCAAAACAGTAAAAAGATTCCCCACAGTTATAAATAAAAATAAAATACAAAATAAAAATAGTTTTTTAAAAAATAAAAATTAAATACATTTTTTAAAAACATTTGGTTTGCAATGCCCGAGTTCTTGGTGCTTTTGCCATTGACCTGGACAAGGGGCGACAAATGTGAGCTTTTCGGTCAAATAATCGTTACCCAGATACGCCATAGGAGATAGCTCATATTGTACTCGCAGAAATGGAAGAAACACGGAAGAAGAAAGTTACATCCATTCCGACGCCAGGATAAAATAGAATTCCATTCTTGATATACAATTCTTTGTTTTTCCTACAAAATGAAATATTTTTTTAAAATTATACCTTAATGCTGTTCTTCGCTTTTTTTTTAATAATTTTTCTATTAAAAACAGGACAATATATATATATATATATATTCCACTCTTTCCTTTCAGCTTCGATTTTTTTTTTTTAACTGAAGTCATTGGAAATGAAAAACTTTGTTTTTAAAAATTTCCACTTCTAAGTTGGTGAACATTAAATTCCTTTTGTGCCTAGTGGAATGCAGAACAAGGAATAACTGTATTTTGTATTATTGTTTATTTTTGGTTAGGGTTTCTTCGGGGGGCGGTCCCGCTCTCGGGACACTCGGGATCCTTAACCTTTCGCACCTTCTGAGTCTAGTCGGTGGAGTTTGGCTGGCTGAGGAGTCCTAAAAAAGACGAAACGGTCCGACCAAGTCTCTTCCCGGTGACAGCTCAGGGTGTGAATTCCTTTTTTTAGCTTTGTGCCTCACTTTATTACCTTTTTTTGAATTTTTCTGGCACGTTAAATTTCTTTTCAAATAGAATTTATTTTTGAGAAAAGAAATAGAAAAATCAACAATGGAAAATTTCCAACAGTTTTAAATAAAAATTAAAATACTAAATAAAAATAATTAAAAAAAAATTCAAATTAAATGAATTTCTCTTGAAATTTTCCCTCTTTTACTTAAAGAAAATAAATATTTCCTTAGTAGAGCATTGATACAACCTCAGCTGTTGTGGGATAAGGTCTCGCCATAGAAGCAACGGTAACGAGTAAACGTGTCATCAGGTAATTATTAACAATGCAGATAGATGTGCACAATACCCAACCCAATGAAGACGAATTTTGGTTTTTTTTGGAACAAATTATATCGAATTAAGCTGGCCGAACACGTGTCAATTTTCTACAGTATTGACTGTCGATATTGATTAAAATTGATATTGACAGTTGATATCACGCGCGAACACAGTTTTTTCTAATCGAGTATTGACCTGATTATTGATGCTTTTTACGGCGCTTCGTCCTTCACTAGAAAGAGCGTCTTTGCATACAGTTTATTTGCCTTATAAACACACCACACGAGCAGAGCATAGCTGCACTGGGGACAATATTCCCAGCGATTGTACGACATCGGTTTTATACAATTTATTTGCGAATAAAATGGGACCTATCCAGTGTGCTTACTTGCGTTTAAGCCTAACTTGTTAGGAACGTACAGAATCGCTCTAGTATTAAACGCCTTACCTCTGTAGAATTCAATTATGAGTCTTTCATGATCAATTGACCAAATGTTGTTGTTCGGATTATCTTTTTTTGGCCGACCCACTTTGCTGATTACGCCTTCTTTCTCAAAAAAAAAGCTCAGAGTGCGTTTCCTATCTTCAAAGAGGCGCCTTGCTTGTACGTCACCATTATCACGTGATTTCATCCGCTCATGTGATTCGCTCGCGCACCATCAATACTTCTTGACAACTGAAGTTGATCCTTTTTTTGTATCAACATCAACTGAAGTTGATCCTTTTTTTGTATCAACATCAATTTTCTTGAAATGGTCAATATTGGTCAATAAATCATTTTTATTGATGGAAACGGTTGATATCAATAGAATTGACCATCAATACTGAAGAAAATTGACACGTGTTCGGCCAGCATTAAGTAGTACTTAGTTATGTAATCATGGAAAACTCGGTGGTGGTGTTTTGTTTTGTTTTTGTAGTTTTGAAAAAAGTTCGAGATTTAGTTGGAACACTTTAGCGGGTTGCGGATGTGGACATTTTGAAGGCAAGAACTTGTAGCCGCATTAGGAGCAAGCAGTTAACCCGCTTTGCGAGATATTCGTAAGATCCCTTCTACAATTTTACCTTTGAAAATAAAAAAAAAATCAAACAATTTCCTTTTAGTTAACACAAGGTTGACCGTTTCCAGGAAGTTTCAGGTGGAAATTCAAAATAGGAAAAAAACGTAGTTTTCATTTCCGAATGATCCTCAATTCTGCAACTTACCCACCGTTCTCAAAGTATTTCAAGTACCGCCATTTTTCTTATTTTATAGGCATGCTTCCGCAAAAAATCCTACCTAAAATTTTAAATTTCTTAAAACTTAAAAAAAAAAAAAAACCGAACAGTTTTTCATCGATTACAAATCTATTACGAATTTCGAAACCGTTTGGTTCCAAAATAAAGAAAATTCGTCTTAATTCCACTAAAAATAATAAAAAGAAACTTTTTAAAATGGTGACCAGTACGGAAAGGTAACTGCTTATAATGACACAATGATTATAATTGTATAAGCGATAAAGGTACATGCAGCACGTCATTTATTCTATTGAACTGGACATTAACTCTGATCGCTAAAATTTCTACTTTTCTGTCAGTTAGGGTTTTTAGATTATCCAACGAATTATATAGTACACTAGCTGGGTACCGTCGCTTCGCTCCGGATGCCTTGCATTAGTTATTCGAATAACCAAATTACATCAAGTAAAGTAAAAACCGAAACTAAGAACTGAAACTAAATTAAAGTTTAAATTTGAAAGAATGGACGCAGTGCAATATTGATATCCAACTTATTAATTAACCGTATTTGATATTTATTGAGATCTGTGGCATGATTTGAAATGCACTCATTGAAAACTGCGCTAGCGCCATCTACGGACAATTTTGGGAACTTTTTCGTTTTGGGAAGTTTTTCATTCATCCCTCGGGAACTGCTTGATCGAATGGGATGAAAAGTAGCCTATGTTGTACTCCGTATCCTAGACTAACTTCATGCGGCATTTCATTCCGATCCGTTGCGGCGTTGGGGTGTGATTGAATGACAAACAAACAAACACACTTACAGATTTTTGCTTTTATAATAGCAGTTAGGATTTATCGAACCGCCATTTCAGAAACACTGTTCATCTGTAATCTGTATGTTCCCGTTCCTGAATGATTTACTACAATGGATTGATATCGTTCAGTACTCTATTTACCAGTAGGATATTCAATGGGGAAGGTATTAATTCAATCCTTAACCATCCTCCTTTTAACATTAAACGTTCGTTACGCTTCAAACCATTAGGATTCTCATATGGCAATCAAGAATTTTTCTTTATTTATATCGGCAACAATCTATAATGGTAGAGGTAGTGTAGGACGCGAAGTTATTTCTTCTGAAATAGACATTGCTGACGTAGTTTCGTGGTTCCTGATACAAGAATGTAAAGAAAGCTGGAATGAATTAAAACTCATCGCAAAGGTATCTATGTGAGAAAAAGTGTATATATTCAATATTGTATTTATTTTCTAATAAGGTAGAATTCCTTATTTTCCCCCTTTTTTAAAGTTCATGGGGATGAGAAAATAATGAAGTAAAAATCAAATTTTAAAAAATCAAATACGGAAAACAAAAACAAATACAATTATTAGTGTAAATATGCAATAGAAACCTTTTTATATTATCTTTTCTGTAATATATATAATTTCAGTTACATTACATAATACACAGTTTCCAAAATGCCATAACTTACTGTTTCACGGATAATTTGAAACAATTATTTCCATTTTTATTTTCCCTTGTTCCACATTTTGATTACTTAAATCACCACTTCCTTATTTGGATTCACCCACGCTAGTCGTCAACTTTTTAATTAAATACTTTTTTCTTCGGATTTTTTTTTTTTTTGTAATTATAAAAAAATTATAAACTTTTTTTCTTAAATTAAACTTAGAAAAAAAACAACATTTAATCAAATTTTTCATTCTATTTTTAACATATTTTCTTAGGAAAGTGAGAGTCATCACTTCGTCGGTATGTATGTGTGTGTTTGTGTATATTGGACCAAACCAATGACGTCTAATCATTATCAATCCTTTTCACTAATGTACTTTCACTTAAGATACTTCATAACTCCTTAAATATTCTTTAAATAATATATTGACATACAATCGACACTATTTCAATTAACATCTTCTTTACTACAGGAATTTCATCTCTTTATACAGGAAATTTCTTAGGTTAAGTGAGGACAGGAAAAATCTTTTTCCTTTTCTTCTTTAGAATTCGTTAATTTATACAGTCAAAAATTTAACAATACAATCGTATGTCTCACATTTGCATCGTTTTTTGGAAAACAATTAAATTTAGTATATGTTATTAACGAATTGTAAAGAGGAAGAAAAAAAAAAGTTTTCCTGTCCTCACTTAACCTGATGAAATTTCTAGTGTAAGGAGATGAAATATCGTATTAAAGAAAACGTTAATTGAAATAGTGTCGAATCTGTGTCAATATATTACTGTCACTTAGTTTAATATGATACAAAATGATATTTGTGTATTTTAAACTATTGCATATTTAAAGGTTTGTAAGCGACTTTCTGCTTCAATGGCGACAAGTTTACGTTTCCGATTCATCCTTGTTATGAAAGTGACAAAAAGAGTAGTAATACAGGAAAGAATGCTTCTGTAATCAGGGCTTTTTGTTATATTGAATTAAAATTTTTGAAAAAAACTATGTTTCTCTAATAATTATCAATGAAATTGTTTCAATAACTGACGAAATTGGCTTAAACTTGGACTTAAACAGAGAAGCTTGTTCGAATGTCAAAGAAAACTCCATCTTCATATATGTAGTTGCTATGTAGCCATGTAGTTATTTTCACTGTGCAATTTTGGCAATAAATTGGCAAAAAAATGTAGCAATAAATAACGCAGTAAATGCATCTAATATTGCCAGATTTTTGCTTGGATTACGATCAGGCCAATCTTTTTTATTTCATTGAATTTCCGACACCCTTGGAAACACCGAATCTTACTAAAGACATCGATTGATCTTGCCTTTCATTACTCAAAGTGAAATAATTGGCATCTACAGGAGAAGCATATTCAAAACTTAGTAAATTTTTACGTTTTTGATATATTAAAAGAAAAATGGTAGGTTTATCTTCAATGTCTTGCATTTCTTAAAAGGCTTGATAGCGACTATTGTCCTAAGACTAAACGTTGGGGCTAAACATCTATTCTCCACTGGTTAAAGAAACATTGGAGCCAATATCTTTTGCTCACTCACGAACCAGCGTGGGAAACACTTTTAATCACTAAGAGACGGGTCATAACTTAGAAAGTGGCTTTTAAAATTTTTTCTCTTACCAGGGTAAGTTTACGATAAGAGTTAAAAGCTTAGTAGAGGTAAAGCAAAGTTTGACACTAAATTGAATGTTTAATTTAGCATCACCACAGAAACATCTCAGTGGAAACCTGAAGACACCTGATTTCGCCCAGACTAAATTAAAATTTCATGTAATTCCATTTTCATATTACTATATCATATGGTAACTATTTGCACTTTTTAAATATTCTGATTCAATATTTTGGGATGAGTAAATAAGGTGAGAGATTTGGTATTTTGAATCTAAATTAATAAAATTAATTCTATGGTTCCTTATGCCTAACGATAGTGTAGAATATTTCTGTCAACATTTAAAAGCAGCAATGCTCCAAAAAGAATATACCAGTGTGATAATATCAGGATAGTAATCACATTAATGTAATCGTAAATTTTCCGATACAATTTTAATATTAATAAAAATTAGTAAGTTTAACAATTAGTGTAAATTACTAATCCTAATGAATAGGGAAATACTTAAAATACAAACCAGAATATTTTCTTAAAATTGGTAAAACACTTTGAAAAGGAATAAAATTTTAAGGCCTTGAATATATTGAAGACATACATAAGTCTAGACTTTAGTATCATTGTTCTGCTTTTAAATAATTTAATTTATTTAACAATATCTTGCTGCATGGCAATTGTCTATGTTAATCATTGTAATAGGGCATGATATTTGAACTGCGTAATAATACACTTAACAATAGGCAAGCATGGAACTATACTGATATCTTTAAGAATGGGATTAACATTAATGATCACTTCCAAATTTGAGGTAAGATAAGAAAACATCAAGGATTTGAAAGAATTGATATCAATATTTTGGAATGAGTAAATAAGGTCTGAGATTTGATATTTGAATCTAAATGAACAAAATTAATTCTTTAGTTCGTTAAGCCTAAAGATAGTGTAGAATATTTCTGTCAATATTTAAAAGCAGCAATGCTCCAAAAAGAATATACTAGTGTAATAATATCAGGATAGTAATCATATTATTTAATGCAATCGTAAATTTTCCGAAATCGTAAATTTTAGACTCCAAACAACTACTATTTCCTTTAAAAATATGAAAAAAGTAAAAATGGTTTTTTTATGGATCAATATCTCCGAAAACAAGCTAAAGTATCTGTCTCATTCTTACCATGATGAAGTTAATACTATGGAATGGATGGTTTTGCTTCGACTTAAATCTGTATTTACGAAAATATAAATTTTAAAATAATCTATTTGACGGATGGGAAAAAAGCAATAGAAATATCATACGAGGCTTTTTTTTTTAATTCCGGGACACACTTTAGATTGTTCTATTACTATATATAGTACAACCTCTCACTTTAAACAGTAATAGAATATTAATCGCTAAGCTACGTAAGTACAAACTTAAGGATTTAAATATACATAGATTTAAGTATTCATAATGTCATTAAGATCATTCTTCTTATTCTTCTTCTTTCTCTAAACCTTTTCCCACTTCTATGTGGGGTCAGATTTCCCTTTTATTCTTTTTCTCCATTTCTCTCTGTTTAGGTCTTCCTCTCTCGTCCATCCTTTTTCCCCTCAGATCTTCAGCCTTATCTCTCCATCTGAGCTTTGACCTCCCACGTTTTCTCTTTCCCGGCACCTCCAACATCCTTACTGGCTTTCCTACGTAATCTTCATTCCTAAGTTCTACTTACAACCGTCTTGCACAATTTTTCTTTCATCTTGCAGCTTATTTTTCTGTCGCACAACACACAACTCATTTTCCATCAATTCATCCATCCACATTGGATTCTATGGCTACTTGAGCCCATAGCAACCCTACATCCTTCCCCAAGTTTGACTCCAGATATTTGAATTTTTCTTACTGCTGGTAACCTTTCCCTTGTAATTTTTTAAGTATGTCCTGTTGCTCATCCTTCGATACCATATACTCCGTCTTTACCCTACTAATTTTCATTCCTCTTTCTTCTAACGCCCTTTTCCACTCCTCCAGCTTTAACTCTAGACTAACCCGATTCATTTCACATAGAACGATATCATCAACAAACAGCATACTCCATGGTGCTTCACACTTGATGGCCCTCACCATTACCTCTACAAGCATGTCAAACAAATACTGACTAAGTGCTGATTCCTGATGTAATCCAACTTCCACGGAGAAACCTTCTGTCATACCGACATTGCTCTTAACTTGCATCAGAGCTCCCTCTTACATCTCCTTCTCTAACATACTTTTCTGGTACTCCCCTTTTCTCTCGTACATCTCCATACTTCAGGTCTAGGCACTCTGTCGTATGCCTTCTCTAGTTCAATGAACACCAAGTGTACCTCTGTTTGCATCTTCCTGCTGCGTTCTATTAGCTGTCTTAACGCGAAGATCATATCTATCGTCTCACCGGCATAAAATCAAACTAACTTAACCTTCAATGATCCTCTCCCAAATCTTCATGGTAAGTGACATTACTTTTATTCCTCTGTAGTTACCGTATTTTTTTACATCTCCTTTTCCTTTAAAAATTGGTTTCAGTCATTAAGATCATTGTAGTGGGGTTTGTTCTGGGTCATTAAAGTCAATATTTGAGCAGTAATTTAATGTGCAATTGCAATAAATATGAAGCTACCGTTTGCACAAAACATTAGAAAACAGATTTAATAAGAAATAAATAAATAAACATGTTAACAGTTTCGAAAACATGTAACGGTTTTTTGCTTCGGACTACAAATATTTATACATTTGTAGTCCAAAGAACTTGTTTATTTAATTACCTATTAAATCTGTTTTCTAACGTTTTGTTGAAATCAAATTTTGTCAACCGTTGGACATCTTCAAGATTCAAACGACCTACGAACGAGAGTTTTTGAGCGGAATTACGTTATTTGAATGGCATAAGCTGTTTTCTGAGGTAAATTAATGAGGTGACTGTAGGACGATGTGACACTAAGTAGGCCTGCTGTCAGAACTCCAGTTAAGATTAAGTCCGTACCAGCATCAATTTAGGAAAATCTGCATTTCAGATCTATATACAGCTGTTAGAAGTGCAAGAAATCGAGTTGAGCGTATTTCGTAACATCAAACAGATATGAAACTTTGACAAATCTGTTCGGAATTTGAGCCTCATCGCCTCACGGAGGGAGAGAAGACATATATGATGGAGATCGAATTACCCAGATAGACAACAGATAGATGCGACTGAACTAAATTGTCAAGAGCGATAAAACTTGTACTTCCTATACAATAATCAGACGAAACGGCAATCCAAGGTGTGACGCTTCCTGGTCAGAATCGATCAACAAAGTGTGCTATGACCGAAGGAAAGGTGGTCTCTCTGGTTACGTATGATCCATTCTGAGTACATACTAGAGGAACAGTCTATCAACGGCACTTCTGTCTGTCCGTTCATGGGAGGGATACGTTACCTTAGAACTTAAGAGATCATATTTCTTACACAACAATTCTGGAATTCTTCAACACGGCAAAGCATCTGCTCACCGATCATTTGCTATTGCATCGTACCTTGCAGAAATAGCGAACCCACCCCTGCATAGTCTTCAGTTTTAGTCCACTATAACCTCCTAGCTGAAGGGGACCCTTAAATGACAGATTTAACAGTAGTGAAGTGAGTATGGAGACAACGATAGCAGCTCTGCGGCAGATACTACAAAATGTCTACTAGCTAGATATGGAAATGCTGCAGGACAGCTGAATGAAGAGTTTAAATATAGAATGGGAAATTACTTTAAAGGACAATAACATTTTATATTTTTTCTAGTACTTTATGTTTTAATGAAGGTTGTACCAGAAGTATTCAATTTGGTACTTAAGCTACAGTTTCATTTAAATAAACATATTAAAAGAAACTAACAGATAGGCAAATAGGAAATGAACATGATAGCTGTTGCCCTAATGTAATGTTGTCTGGTAAAAAGAAAGCTGTATTTTATTGCGATACATTTTCTTATTATACAAAATACAAATAAAAATAATTCTTGATAGATTACTAACGTTATTATTAAAATCGCAAAAAAATGAAACGTGCTTAAATTTCAACCCATCTGAAGAACGCAATTTAAAATTTGACACCAATGCTTATTTATAGTACCACTTAAAGTATAAGTACCATTATTTTGGTTACCCTCTTATGTTCAGTGTCTTCTCCTATCGGTACAAGCTCCGACATCGCTCCCAAATCAATACCTGTGCGAATTCTTTCAACTCACCTAATGTACTTTAATTTCGTTGAAGCTGCATACATTAATTTTTTAAGTTCAGATATTACTTCAATATTAAATAATTTAACAAAACTGTAGAGTGACAAACCTATATAGAAATGACTATAAATTTGACTGTTATATACGCATTTCATCAGACACTTTCATCGGATACTTACAAAATTCTACATGCAATGCTTATGTAGCTGAATCAGCGAGAAAATGATATCATTTCGAAATTAGGAGATTTGGGACAGATTGTATGAAGGACAGCTTCGATAGTGACCCATCAAGTAGTGAAAGATTAAGGCGATGTTTAGTTAGTAATTGATTGCTATGTTAGGAGACATTCAGAGAATCATAAATATATAGAAGACAGATCTTCGAACTTGTAAAGAATCAGTGGTAAAGCAGGGTAAAAATAGTAACAATGCGATTAATACCGCACAATACATATAAAATAAATATTTAAAAAAAAATGATGACAGGGTAAAAATGTTTAGTGATTAGTAGATAGAAGGTTTCATATTGAATAAGGAAAGGTTTTTAAGTGGTATTCTTGATTTTTGTATAAAATCCCGTCTATTTTTCCTGTTTATAATCACTTTAAATTAAAGTAATCTTAATAGTAAGATTTTAATGATATCCTAAATATATCAAAAGTTTAATGTTTGGTTTTATTTTTGTTTTGTTTTTAATAGTTGCTCATTATCAGTCGAGGAGTTTACGAAGAAGTCAGTGTGATTATTCTCTTACTCAGTTGACACAATTGCTTCTGTTCGCAGTTCTTCCGATGAACAACGACAGCCCTGGCTCGGAATCCCTCCTTATGAAAGAGTGGAATTTTGGGGACTACATCTCAGGGCCTGGGCTATACTTGCTATGGTTCTCTCTCTTGTGAGCATTTTTGTTTTTCTATAAATATATTTCTTTTCTTGTATCATAAGCTTTGCTGTCATAAGCAAATGTACGATGATCCATTTAATGTGTTTTTCATTTCACTATGTTGGAATTTCCTGATTTAAATTTGGGAGCTTCTAGGCTTCCTTGTCTTAAAGAGTGTCTGTTATAGAATATAATTAACCAACCGTAATAGTTATAATGAATTTGATAAACTATAAAGTGCAAAATATATAACAATAAAAAGATACATACTAACAATATAAAAATATATTAAAAATGTACATAATAAAGACAGTTTAAATTCATTTAGAGATCTCTGTTTTCAACGTAAATATGCTCTTTTCAAAAAGATATTCATATTGTCCAATGAAGAAAGCTTTTCGTGAAGTTTAGGATAACTTTCCAATAAATAGAGATGACCTCAAGTTACAGATTGAAATGCGATGTCTTCCTAATGTACAATTTCTTCTTTGTTTGTTCGTTGGCGTTTCTATTATATGTCTGATGCTAAAAGGTTCGACTAATATCCATACAATTTGCTACGATGATTATTTTGGTCCTTTTTAAATACATATATCATGTAGTACAATTTCGGAGGTCTTCACATGAAGCCCATTGCACATGGATCCAAAAATCGGTCGGTCGAATCCATGTGTAATGAGCTGAAGGGGAGCTTTTGAGACCAAAATTATCATATTGAAATGAAAAAAGTTAAGGTGAATGAGGGTGTTTTGAATATGTAAATTTTGGACTGAATCACCTTATTTTTAAATTGTGTTCCAAAACATCCTCATTCACCATACCTTTTTCATTTCAATATGTTAAGTTTGGTCTCATGCGCTCCCCTTAAACCCATTGCACATAGATTCGACCGACCGAATTTCGGATCCATGAGCAATGGGCTTAAAGGTACACTGTTATATGTTTTTATTTCTTTATACATGTGGTAAACTGTTGGAGAGTGACGTAAATTGTGATCTCTGTGGAACCACTACAGAAGCATCATGTATAAGTTTTATGCAACTCTAAAGCCAGTTTCTCTAAATAGTATTAGCATTAGCTCATGTCGGAACTAAAAATTAAGCTTAATCCAGTAGTAACTTACGATGATTTGGAGAAATCGGCAATAATTAATATTACAATGATACGAACACGAACTATGATTTCAGTTTTCAGATCTTCATTAGACAGAGTCAAGGTAATGTTTTTGAACAAATTGTTTCATTTGATGTTCTAAATGATGACCATAAAATCCTGATTGAAGTATCAGATATGTGTATTATGAACTTGGAAAGTTATCTTGAGAGCCAAATCAATTGTGTTATATATTTAGCTGAATTTATCATTGTGTGTTGGTGAAAAGTCTATCCTATCAAATGTATCCTAACAAATAATAAGTATTCAAGAGGCTACTGAGGTAAAAGTCACTGAAGTATTTCAAACAACGAATCTTCACCTGAGATACAGCATACAGGTATTCAATTTTGAGGCTTGACAGCTGATTTTCATTAAATAAATATTTGTAAGTTAAGTTGAACTGTGAATCTAATTTATCATTAGATACATTTTACATATTTTATACTTTCTCTCTTTGTAAGATTGTGAGCGCCTTGCCAACATTCTTCTTAGGTGCTCTTGGAATGTTATACGATGAAGAAAATCGTCACAATTTCTCCGTCATTTATAATCGTAAGTAACTCCAGCACATTCGACTAATATTCTTAAAATTTGTTACGATGAATATTTATAATTTAAAAATTATATATATAATTTATAATCTTAGAAATTCCGTTTATCACACAAGCGTTACCCAAATAATCATTAATAGCTTCACAGTTTTTGACAAATCTTATGATAATGATTTCATTATTTAAAATAAATGTAAGATTTGTAACTTTGAATCTGTCAATTCCAACTGATTTTTTGGCTTAATATGGTGTTTTTCGTATCATTGAGGTATTTGAAATATGAATCGTCCATTTTTAATCGAAAGTCTTTAATTCAAAATGGTATTTCCTTGTTATTTAAGCAGTGGGAGACCTGAATGTAGAAACTCAATTCAATTGAAACAATTAATTGAAGTTTTCTTCCATTTTTAAACTAAGAAATCTCTCTGAAAAGGTTTTCTTTTCATCATTTACGTCTGTTCGTATTCTTTCGAAAAAGTTGTCAAGTAATTTTATCAGGAACGAATTATTTTCTGTATGTTTATATTTGTAATACTTTTATTGAAAGATTTTGCTTCTAAACATTACTTGGTAGTTAATTGAAAAAAAAGGGTTTTGAATGGCTAATGACATAGTTATGTAAAAATATATATTATTTTGTAAATTGTTTAAAATATAAATCGAAAAAGAAAGAAAGAAAGATCACAGAAGTTCCTGCAATTTTTTTTTAAAATAAATATTAAAAACACCTTTAAAATTGCTTTAGAAACCCCACACGTTTTATTCTGAAATGTTTGTAAGAAAACTAAGAAAACTTTCGCCTATGGCATTGTCTGGAACAACTGTTGTCCTTTAGATGAATTTGCCAAGGTTTGGATCAGCTTCTTTATTGGCTGCAGACTGGACAGGCAGGAAATCCAATGGCCTCCATATTGGATAAATTCTAAAGTTTTAAGTTTATCGTGTTAACATTAATTAACTGAATGAGCCTTTTCAAATACTTTATTAAAAAACATGAAAAATAAAAATACCATGAATTCAGCGACTAGTTTCGCCAGCGGTCGCTAGCGTTGACGACCTGATAACAGCACATAAAAAAATACATTCTCCTTCCCTATAGGCTTAAGCTTGACTTTTTACATTTGATATTCAATCCATTTGCCAGCTACATTTTTTTTTTATTTATTTAAAATAGCAAGAAATTACAGTCCTGCTAGGTTCTACTTCTAGATCCTGTGTACAGGTGCTGAAGTTTCATATATTTACATTACATTAATACGAAATCAAATTAAATTAAATTAACAATAAAATAGTTGAATAAATCAAGATAAAAAATAAAGAAACAAAATATAGAACAATGAAGTTATCCGTTCTATAATACAACAGAAATTAGAAATTCAATACTCAAAAATGAAATGTGGGTATAAAATAACTAAAACAATATTAAAAGAAAACAAACATAATGAATTTAATTTTAATGACGTAAATGACAACCGTTTACCGTAAACCAATGTCAGCCAGAAATGAAATCAGAACAATCAATATATTTAATATTTATTAGTACAAGTCATTAAGAAACATTAAGAATATATTTTTTTTGGAATAAACAAAAAAAAAAATGTGGATGACAACATACTGTCAAAAGAAGGAAGAAAAAAAAATACTTAATAAATTCCATTTTATTTTACCATGAATTAAATCACGTATTAAGTAATGTTTGACTTTTTTATATGAATTGCACTTAAAATATTTTTGTCAAATTGACTAAAAATTTTATTCATAATTCTTTCCTTTATTTTAATTATTTTCAGGTTGATCAAATTTAATTGGACAAGTTTAAACATTTCTAGTATTATGTTTTTCACCAGTGCTTTTTAAAAGGGTATTCATTGAAAAAAAATGTGTATAACAAACATGTATATGACTTTCCTGATGTAGCAGAATTTTATTTAATATTTTAAAGTTGTTTTTTTTTTTGTTCTATATTTAACATTTTATAATTTTTAATAATCGTATTAAGTATTTTGTTAATTATTCTATCAATGTTTTTAATTTTTTAATTAAATCTTTTATTTCAATATTTTAAGGAAATCTAAGTATAACGTTACCACCCTGGTTCTATTGTACGTCAGGACTTAGTCAATTAGCGACACTCGTCGTAGTTGGCGTTGGAATTTGGATGGTAAGACATGTTTTGTAAGAAGTGTATTTGAAGATATAGACATTATCTTTGGAACTGCATTTTTTTCCGGCAAACTGTTGAAAGGAAATATGTATAATTGTGATTATAAAAATGAAGAGCTAAAATCGCAGATTAAGAACCTTAACATTATTATTATTATTATTATGGAGGTACCATTACTATTGTTAAAAAAATTGAAAATACAGAGGCACGCCCCTCCCAGATTGCACAATAAGTAGCGGAGCAGCGTCTTGGCTCCCCCGGCACGACAACAAACCTCATTAAGGTTCTGTAAAATCATAAATCATTTATTATATCTTTTGATTACTGAACAGATATTTAGTCTTAAACATCGAAGCGAGGAGAAACCGCACATCAAATGAAATGTCCAATTTTAATATAATTTATGTAATTTCTCTCATGTAAGAAGAGTAAAAACTGCCAGTAAAACGTGGTAATTTTTAAAATTATTATTACCATAATTTATAATTTTATACGGTTATGTACAGTTTTATTTTTTGTTGTTTGTTTTTATAATATTACTTCTTTCTCCTCCGGAAAGTTTCTTGATCCTGAAGCAATTTGACGATTTGTACGAAAATTGAATAATTGCACGTTTTGGGCAACGAAGTGCAAAAATTTACATCCGAAAATAATAGAGAATTCGTTTTTATTTAAGAAATACTTAAAATTTACGTAGTGTGTAAAACTATGCCTAATGAGGGTTTTTTTTATATCCTCAATGGCCGTAAAATATGTATTGGAACAATATACATACTGTAGTACGTATAGTACTGTATATACATAACAACTTAAATTTTCTTGGCTTAGAAGTCAAAATTCAGTTTTAAAAAATCAATCTTCGGTAATCCGACATTTTTGATAATCCGACACTCCCTTGGTCCCGTAACTGTCGGATTATCGCGAGTCAACTGTATAGAGAAAGCTATTTAGAAAAATAAAGGCAACAAATTCACAATTTAAGATAAGACGATATTTACAAAAGGCAAACATTGGTTAATAAAATACTGTAAATTAACTAAAAGTCGACTAAGTCTATACACATTATTAAAGTTAGTAATATATAGAGTAAGATATACGAAACCAAATTTTATTTTTGTTTTAGGAATACCATTTGTTTGTTGTACCCTGGATAAGTGTGTGTAGTGTTAACGCCTTCATGTGGCTTCTTTTAATCGCAGCTCTGCTTGAAAACGAGGTAATTCAAATAATCATTGACAAACAAATTGCAAAATAGCATAATTTTACTTTCCTGCAGTTATTGGAATTTTCATAAGAGTTTTTGTTTGTATTAAATAACTATGCATGATATTTTAAGTATATACAATATCAAAGTATGTACAATATATTTTGTTAGTATAACCATGCCTTTTTGGAAAGCACTGAGGTCTGATATTTTTCATTATTGCTACACAGTAGGCGTCTTATCTGTTGAACTGATAAGGGATAGCTGACTTCCTACCCTCTCTGTATACATATGACAGTGCGAAGGCAGCTTCTCACGGACGCGGACGATTCCATAACAGCGTGATTTGTGCTTCTTTTTCAGGAATTATCCTGCCTACCCGTATATCATTTCCCAAGATAACAAGCTTTTATTTTAAAATAGCTATAGAATATATTGTAACAATTCAAAACTATTTATTTATCAAAAAAAAAAAACTTTCCCGTTAATCTAAAGAACGAAACATAAGCTGACGAACAAAGTCAAACATAACAAACCTTAATGTCTTCAGAAACGTACAAACTAATGAAGAAACGCAAGAGAAATAGAATAGAGAGAAAATCATAACAATCTTATAAACATCGGAAACAAAACAAATATAAAGTAAAAAAATAATGTAAATAAATAAGATAAATTTATTATACAAAGCAGTTGTGATGTAACTTGTCTGTTATTGTTGTTTACTCCATTCTCATCTCCTTAGAATAAAACGTCAATGGCGCCTTATTAATCTTTTTACAAAAGTGTAAAGTGTGACCTCAACAAGCTTCAAACTTCTAATACAAAGTAAAAGATAAAATTCTTGACTTATCGTGACTTGTTGGGATTTGCCGTGACTTGTTGTGGCTTGTCGTGACTTGTCTCAAAATAAAAAACGCATAATAATGTAAAGGCGTTTCATCTAATGAAACTTTTCACTTTTCTAGAAAGCGCTTCTTAAATTGGAAAAGTTATTATGACTGTACTTTGTAAATAAAATGAATTTCTGCTAGCAAATTAAATTTTTGAAAGCTCTATAAGTAAAAATATTTCTACTCGTATTTCTGAAGTAGAATCTACACGAGTAACGATTATTAGTTACTAATTAGTTATTAAGGTACTGTTTATTTTGCTAATTAGTTAGTTTGACTGCTTAAACAAGTTATTAATTATTATATTTATTTCTCATTATTTAGTATATTTATTATTAACACTAGTACTTCTCACAAAGTGCAAAAGATGATCAAAATCAAGGAAGACTTGTCTAGATTCTGTTTTTAACGAATTCGTTCGCAAGAATTTTATCTGTAACTTGTTCTCAATTAATAGAATCTCTTTTTAATACAATAATAGCATAATCATTTATAATACATCCAACAACATCAAATATACTTATTGACATTAAAATTTACACACTAAGGAAAAATCATTCTATAAGTAAAGTAAGCAAATAGCTACGGCGCGGGTAGACATGCAAAGGAATAACGTTTGATGCGATTGCGCGTAGCCACTCGTCCTACATCGCAAGCAGTGGAGTCCACACGCACTATAAGATGATCAGGCGAGATCTGTAAGCAATCAAACTTGCCGCGAAGACGTCGATACAAGCAACTCTCGGAGTTTGAGAGAGGCCGTATCATCGGGTTGCGAGAGACTGGAGGGGGTGGCGCAGCAAATTGCCCTACATTTAGGCCGTTCTAACTTTATAGTGAGATAGTGTTGGGAGCAACGGACACGTAAAGGCACCTCTACACGGCGGGCCGGCTCTGGACATACCACAGGAGAGAGGATCGTTTGATCGTCAGATGGCTTCCTTGTTCACTATCCAGCGACACGTGGCAGAGTCAAAAGGGAACCCTGTTTCAGTCAGAACCATTTCCAGACCCCTAGCAGAGGCGAATCTGCATTCTAGATGCCCCTTCCGTTTTGTGCCTTTAACGCCTCAACATCGTCGGCTGCATTTGCAGTGGTTTCAGCAACGTGGAATGCGATGGATTGACGACGTATTGACTTTAGCGACGAATCCCGGTTTTGCTTGGGAACGGATGACCACCGTATCAGGGTTTGGAGGACCACAGGTGAGCGCTACAATCCCAACTTAACTTTACAGGGTGTACAGCTCCCACTGCAGGGTGATGGTCTACGGTGCCATCGCATATGATAGTCTTTCGTCACTGATAGTGCTACGAGGGACACTGATACCCAGCGTTACGTTTTTCAGGTGATCCTGCGGCCACTTTTTTTTGCCTTTCCTGGCTGGGCGGCCAGGAGCAATTTCCCAATAAGATCATGCTCGTCCGCCCACAGCTAGAGTTTCATATGACTGTCTACGTCAGGTTGCGACACTTCCTTGGCCTGCCCGCTCGCCTGATTTATCACCAATCGAGCATATCTGGGACCAAATGGGACCTTAACTGTCACTATGTAGCAGTGTTGGTGATTTGAACCGTTATTTGCTAGGACTGTGAGAAAAACTGCCCAAGAAAACATATGGCGTCTGTTTCACTCTATGCCCAAACGTATCCAGACACGAGACATTTGTTATCATTTATTTACGTGTTATTTTGTTATCGTTTGCTATCGTTTATCTACGTGTTATTTTGGACATTTCTTATGCAGAGTAAGAATTTTTTTTTCCAATTTCTTTCAAATAAATTTACCACTTACTGTTTTAGATATATTTTGAAAAAGTCAAACGCACTGAACCACACCGATAATGATCTTAATGCACTTCCACAAGAACAAGAAAATTTCCTCTAAAGAAATCTTTGTGGTTTATTGTGGGAACTTTAGTATTAATACTTTCATTTGAATAAGACGGACTTTTTGTGATAAATCTATACTTCAGTGTTTAAGTATGTATTGATTTCAAGTTTTCTTTTTTCTTTTGTAGATAATTCTTTACAATTAGACATTTGAATACAATAATATATTTAAATATCATCATAAATTTTAAAAGTTAATTTTTTTTTCTTTATTTAGAATATTCAAACGGCAGTGATACTAATTTTTCTAAATATATTTCAGGTAAAATGTATTCCGTTTTTTTTTTTGCTATATTAAATAATATATAAATTTACATTAGCATGAGCATAATACTCTTTTTTAATATCTTTTCTTTTTTATTTATTTTTTTTTAATCTTTTTTTATTATGTTCTAATGCAATGTTTTATACTATTTTGCAGAATATATTAATGGGAATTATCATGTCTTACTTTGTAGATTTAAGAATGAGACATGTACGAATGGTGAAGGTATTCAAATAACTTAATTTATTAAAAGTTTTGGTGTGTTGTAAGATAGTTTAAATGTTACTTTTTAGGATTAGTAATAGAAATGTAATGAAAGAAATAAAACAAAGAACGGAAGATAAAGAGTGGGAAGGAATAAGATGTAAAATAGTAGCGTCCAGATATAATATTTGGTATAAAGATATTTATACAAATAACATGATGAAATAGTGCTTTAATGGAACAGATAAATGGTGGGAAAAAAAGATATACCGTATTCCTTCGATTCTAAGCCGCAATTTTTTTCCAATATAAATACTACCGAAAATCGGGTGCGGCTTAGAATCGAAGAGCTTCTATAATACATTCTTTTACAAAATGCTGCATTAAATGTGTTGAGAATTTGGGGTGCGCTTAGAATCGATGGCGGCTTAGATTCGAAGGAATACGGTATTTGAAAATTAGATGTGATAATTATAACAAATTGAAATATGTATAACAAAAAGATGAAAATATATGTAAATTTTGTAATGCAGGAGAATTAACATTAGAACATATTATTTTATATTGTGAAAGTTTTAAAAGAGAAAGAGATAAATGGTTAAAAGTTAAAAAGGAACTTACGGGTGAAGAGATAATGGTTAAGTGTTGTATGAAAACTGTAACATAACATTGTGTCTGTTTATAAATAATGTAAAGGAAAAGTGGTTTGATCTAGTAAGAAAAACAGAGGTATAAACAATAATTATATACAAAATAAGGCATCCCCTCCCCCTTGTCAAGGCAGCAGCCCATACAGGGGTTTAAATAGTTAGAATATTTTTGTGTTTTTAATAATTACAAAATATTTCAACTTAAATATGGGTGATATTGAATAGATTATACATTATTTATTAAATATGATAATTTGAGTAGATTAGATATACTTTTTTTTTTTGAGATGGATTGACATTATTGTAACTATACTAAATTTAATGTGAATTTTAAGTGAATAAACTAAACTAAACTTTGTTTATTTAAGAATGCGACATGTACGAATGGTGAAGGTATTCAAATAACTTAATTTATTAAAATTATTGGTATGTTATAAGATAGTTAAATTTTTACTTTTTAGATTTTTTTTTCTTGGTAAGAAAATACTGTCAATTAAATTTCGAATTCTGTGAAAAGATGGATGTTTATAAGTAACAACTTAAGTAAAATAAAAAGATGTTAGAAGAAACACTAAATTTATTCACTTAGAAACCGCTGTATTAGCTTGTCTGGCGAGCATATTTCTTAAGTATTTTTTAGCTGAGAATACTGTGGAGGATTTCGTTGCTTTCCTCATGGAATATAGTAGGAAAATAGAGTAGAGAGTACAAGGACTAAAAAAAAAATATCCAGGTTTTAGAACAGACAGGAGCGAGAATGGAATATTGATGCTGAACCGAGATTCGATTTCATTACCTTGCAGAAGTACTGCAGTTATTAAACCGATCACTGGATCACCGCTGCTCGATCCAGTGATCAATTTGGCAACTAGATGCAAGGATCGAATGTGATTGTATTCAGTTCCTTACATAGTAAAAAGCTTAAAATGTTTTCGTAATTTCTTATAACAATTTATTCGAAAAATTTTAATTTTAAGAGAATCCTGAATATCGAATTATTTGCTGCAGAAAACAGTTGTACTGGACTAAAAGTAAAGGATTTATAATTCTTATTTGTCATTGAAAAGTAAAGCTAAGACCTTAATTTAACATTGGATCGATAGCTACATAATTTTTAAATTTGAACTCTGCATAATCTGCCATTAAAAATTTTCTAATTGCTTCATTCGTAGAAAGGAAATAGATGAAACTTTGAAAATGCAGAGAGAGGAAACATTTAGTTGGATAAATATAGGTTTTTTTACTGAGATTAAGATTACAGAATATAATTAATAAATAAGATATTTCTTACAACCTACAAAATATAGATAATTCATGGTTTTTCTTTCATATAAACTTTTCGAGGAAGAGAAAAAGTTGGCTGAAATCCACATTTTTATTAATAGATGTTCCTTAACATTTGAGAAAGCTTAAAGGCTTTTTATTTTAATCACTTTTATGTACATTTCATGCTTCATAAATTCGAAATCCAACAAATATCGATGTAGTTTTAAGCTCGTGTAGCATTCAGTACATATTAACATTTGAAGACATCAAAGTCGAACATATTTCTAAAAAATAAAGAAAATAAACCATATTTCAATTTGACGATCGAGTTTTGTCTCAACTAGTAACCTGACATGAATCATAGGGAGCCTAAACCTCCTTCGTACCGAAGGACCTACATGGCCTGTAGTTCTACGACGTTATCGTCCAACAAATTATGGAATAATGAATCAGGAATCTTCGTAACATTACTATCCATCACATAAGCTTATTCCTTAAAAAAGTAGTTTTATCTTAAGGAATATGTCTACATTATCTCCAGAGAGTATCCAAACAGTTTCATCATAAATTTTAGGGTCGAGTTGAAGGATATTCTGTGAAACCGTGAAAACCAAAGTATATTTTTGCATTTTGAACGGTCATTTTGCTTTCGACTAAAAATATTGGGATACACTTAATGGCTTTCATGTCATTCCAAAACAAGAACATGAATTTGGAAAAGTGGATTGGTCTCATGTGAGTTCAGTTAAACACTGAAAAGAACTGACGTGAGAGGCAATCAATTTATCCCACATCGGTAGCTGATTTATTCATTGTAAATTTACTTCGGCTACAATCTGTCGTTTCTTTGTAATAATATAGATAATTTAATGTACAATTACTTTTTATTATATTAATTGATTCGTTGTAAGATTGAAAATTTAATTTTTGATTTTTTATTAATTTTTTCAATTTAATTCATTAATCATCCTTTAATTTTATTACAGAATAACTCCCAGGTGATGACAGGAGGTCTGCTAGCACCATTCACTGTTTATGGACCCAGTTCATAATATCTTATTTCTATGAAATCAATTACTTCAATGCTGTTGCGAAAAAAAACATCTTGAAGCAGCGATGAATGAAGCCATTAGACTATCCAAATAAAAATAAAAAATAATAATTATATTTTGTTTTAGACAATATTTTTATTAATTTTAAATAACAAAATTAAATTTTTCTAAGATAGCAAAATATTAATTCCATAACCTTCATGTTCAATTTATGATTTAATATAAGTTCATAGGAAACATCGTTATGGATTCAACGAATATTTTTTAGATAGGATTCTAAAGCAAATGCTAAACTCGTACTCAAATAACTACTGATGAACTCTTGACAAATAAACAAAACCAAAACCTCAATAAAAAGAAATTGAAAAAGTTGTTGAAATCGGCAATCGTAGTGATGAAAGGAATGAAGGAAAGTAACAAATTCCTATCATTGGGAATCCTTTGAGGAAGGGTGGACTTCAAAGCTCTAAAAACAGGCATCATGTTTTTCCTACGACTACATTTTTTTCTACGACAGGTCAGATGAATTGTCACTTGTATATTGAAATGTGATAACTTGTTTATAGTGGTACTTAAAAATAGCAAAACGTCTGTAATAACTGAAACTAGTGATTGATTCATTCGCATTGTCTTAAAACGACTTTAAAGCAGTTTTTAAAGATGTTCAGACAAAATTAGTATAAAGGTCCTTCACTCCATCTGTAGATGTCCTCTAAAGACAATTCTTTTAATATTTATCATTAATACAGAGTTATTATACATTATTTACGAATAAGATGTTTACGCATTTGGAATTAAGTATAGGAATTAATTTTAAAAAAGACTATTGCAGCTGGAATTAATGCCAAACTACTTCCACAATGTTTATCAATGATGAGTTTTACATTCTATCTGTATAGTTAAACTCTTTTAAATGAAATAAAAAAAATTATAAAATAATACCTGGTAGCACTCTTTCATCTGAATTTTTCCTCTTCATTCTACAATTAACGATTTTACTACGTCTTTTAACTTCTTATTACAAAGGATCTCATTGCTTTTTCAATTGTAGGATTGCTTCTATTGGTTACCAATTGGTTAATGAACATCTGATTGGTTAGAACAGTACTAATGTCATCGGATCCCAATTCCCGCTCAGTTGTATAAGAAATAGAAGCATTTTCTTCTCTTAATTCAAATAACTTCAGATTCAAATTCCGAAACCAGAGGAATCACACTATTTTCAACCATTTTATCTTTTGTACCAAGGATAAATTAATAGTACATTCAAACTTGGATAATTCAAATTTGTTTAATTCGAAATTCTGGATAATTCAAAGTTTTTGCTTGGTCCCTAAAATTCTGTATTAAAATAATGTTAAAAAATCGTGGATAATTCGAATTTTATTTTGGATAGTTCGAATTTTTCGTACGATTGTCCTTAAAATTTTTCGGTAAAAATTGTTCCTGAGACTGTTCTCAGCTAAGGTGCATTATTTATTTTAACGGACTTTCTAATAGGAGGCTTTGCAGGCCAAAGCAATCGGGCTCATATTAAAAGCTAGACTACAAATAAGTAAGGCACAAATTTTATAGAAATTTGTCCAATCATTTTGATGTGATGAGGTTACAAATTGATAAACAACGAAGAAAAATGATCCAAGTGGAAGTAGTAAGACAATCAATGTTCAGTCAATTCTCTAGAGATTAGATAGCACTAGTTGATCGGAAAAAAACATAGTAAAATGCTATGTCTTGTGTCTTATATAATAATAATTATTTTACTCGAATTAAGAGTAATCGAATGAAAAGAAAAAAAAATTTTGGTGGTTTCGCAATATTTGCCCACAATTGTAAATTATAGTTATTAGCTTTCATTACGTTGGATACTCTTGCCAATAGAAAGCAAGACTTGATTTTGCTTTTAAGTTTCAAAGACCAGAATTTGTTGTTCTTATAGAATTCTTCAGTCTGATTGGAGTTGTAGTCTGATTTATGCTAAAGTCCACTATTGATGTTTAGTCATTTTGAAACATTCGTATAAAAATCATATCTCAAGAATGTTTCCGAGCAGGTTGTAATAGAAATGCAAGAATCTCTAGAAATCCATGTAATAATGCGAATCCTCCACTGTCACATGAACTGAGAAATACATCCTTGTTCCTTTCTTTCATCGACTTTGTTCAACTATGGACCACGGGCTAGTCCTACCTGACAACGTCAGAGTGAGGCTAGGAAATTCAAGAAGGCGGACGAGATTTACATCCCGTCGAGAATAATCCTGAGATAGTAAGTCCCAGGGAGAAACGGACGAAATACAGAAGAAGAAAGAAACAGCCATGACCACGCCGGGATTCAAACCCAGGTTCCGAAACATCGGCCACACGGCAGACCGCCGTCTAGACCGCTCGGCCATGCCGCAACGGCTACATCCTTGTTATTCTTTAAGATGAATAACTCTAGTTGATCAGAAAGAAAATATTCGAAATAAATATTTGTATCCTATTGAAAAACGAAGCTCAGGTGGAAATAAAGTATTGATACTTTTTGGTGTATGCTACTTGTACAGTGTGCTCGCGATAAATTGGCAAAATTTTACTAGGTGAATTTCATCCGGTGAACTAGGCGGCCAGATATCCTTTGACCACAATTCAGGAACATTGACATTGACAACTTCTTGCACCTTTTTGATGTGCTGCTGCACCATCTTGTTGGAAGATAAAACGCCCATTTGCGACTTGCTTCACCCACGGTACAACTTCTCTTAAAACTACTTCTCTTCTCTTCTCTTCTCTTCTACTTCTCTTAAAACATAAATCACGATCCTTGAGTACCTTATGTGTTTTTCTTGCTGGTGAGACTACTGGATCAGCATCATACAACTTCTTCACGTTGTAAACTATATGAAAAGGAATGTTATTGAAGTCCGCAATTTCCTTAGCAGCTCGCCCTCCGCGCTGTCCAGAAATTATCATTGCTCTCAGGTCGTATTCCTTCGACATGATGGGTGCTCTCAGAATTTAATACTTTATATATGTAATATTAATGTTAATAATAGCATTAGAAATATATTTTCAAAAAATTAATAAGAAGATTATGTAATAAGTAGAGACAAAGTTATTGCCAATTTATCGCGCGCATTCTGTACTTTTGTTGTGGATTCGTAGACAAAAACCGATAGAGAAACAATTTTATTATCTATTGAAATGCTACAGCTTATAATATTGATTTCCAACAATTAATGAATGTAGTCGTATCAACAAAATTAAAAGGACTGACATAATAGAAGACCATTTTAAAAAATATTTTAATTTTGTGAATTTTGTCTTAAATTTTGACAAAACATTTTTCTTTATATCAAACATCTATGACGTCATTTCAATTATAAATAATTTAAATGACGCTTATTAATATCGACTCTTCTACCATTGCCTTAAGATGGCGCCTTAAGCTCTATTCTTATTTTTTTTAAAGCGAAGTTAGAATCAGGTAGTTTTATTGATTTTATGAATTGTAGGATTTAACCTACATGATAAATAAATAATGCGTACATTAAGTTCCCTGCGTGCTGATGATAGACCAGAAGAGCAAGAGAAAAAAGGTATCAAAGGCTTTTTTAGCCGACTCGGGAATCGAGTGATAGAAGGAATTTTTCTACCAAGAACCTTCCTTTATTTCTTCAGTTTACGAGAAGGTGTCTACATGATTCTATTATTATTGATTGTGAGTAATATCAGTTATACAAGTATTATTTTAGAAATAGCTCATCTACATTTTAATCTCAGTTGAAGTAGAAGATAATATTTGTCTATATCTCTCATTATTTGTGAGAATTTTGTTTCGTTTCTATTTTTAATCGAACCTAATGGAAATTCAAATTCATTACAAATGAAAACTGACTAACTTTAAAAGGTATTGTAAATAAATATCGTAAAAATCTGAAACAAATTGGTTAAAGATGTTATCTTTGGACTAATGAATAAATTCAATTAAATTCGTTGTAACAGAACGAATGCGATCACTAAGCTTGGAAACGATCATATATTTCAAAGTAAAGAATTAATAAAAAAGACATTTACATTGAACCTTTATCAAAAAAATGCATTTGCTGTGATTCGCAGTCAAGTTCGGCTTAAAGAATTGGAAGTTAAATAGAGATATCTGCAATATTTCATGACAAAAAATATTAGAAAATAAGAAATGGAATAACTGAGTAAAATATGTTCAAACATAGTATAGCCACAATGATAGTAAAAGGGAAATTCTTTAAGGTCTATTTATATATTACAAGTTTTAAATTCTAAACAGTTGTTAGGGATATCGGTGCCAGACATTCTAAACTGAAAACACTTCCAGATTCATGGTTGATTGCGAGTCAGTTATGAAAAGAGAGCTGCATATTCAGCAACTTTAAAGAAGCAGCACGATAATTATCGACGTTGAACGTAATTCAAAGTTTCCACAAGTTTGGATCGTAAACTGACTATATTCTGCAACTTATAACCTCTTAGCCACTAGACACAAACGATATGATCATGCAATATGAACAACTAACAATTATTGTGATTATGATGAGGCAGAATTGTCAGCAATTGGGAAGAGTTATTTAATTATTTTCAGAAAATTTATAAATTTGTCACTGGGTAAATTCTTTTAACATCGGTAGATATGATGAATAATAATGATAACTATTCTGTTTTTTCAATTGATGAATGTAGTTATTTAGCATATATTTCACAGAGTTTTTTTTTATTGCTCAAAGACTACATTGTAGATTCAATTATTAAGTTATATATTATTATATTATGTTGATATTCAAAGTTTTGAACTTCACGTAGTAATAACTGGTTGACAGAAGTCAAAGTCTTTAAACAACGAATACCACTCAAACGTCTTCCCAAGTCTTCAGTGTTTACAAAGATTTCTTTTAATGGTTAATGGTAATTATTGTCTTGGAGCTCTCGTGATTAAATTTATTTCTGGTAGAAATCCATTTTTAAATTTTCAAAGATCCATAGTCATTAACAATTGCTTTCCTACTTCATTGATTCACTCATTTTCAGAATCAACCTTGACCAAGATAAACCCACTTGCTGTTCATTTATGTGGCGTATATCGATTAACTATGAACTACTTTCACTTTTGAGTAGCATTTGTTGTTTTTTTGTACTTTTTTCCTTCAATTTTTATAACAGAACGTTATTTTTTAACTTAATAATACTAATTTTGTCTTTGGAAAGTTGTGAAACAAAATTAGTGACAGAAACTGTTGTATGTTAAAATATTCACTATCATGAAATAATGCTATTTTGTGATTTGTTTTCTTATTTCTGGAAAAGAACTGGAATTGTGTAGAGAAAAAATGAGCGACAAATTAAAACAGTAAATGCATTTCACACATCGATGAAAATACATTTGAAATTCAGATGGCAGCAAAGGCCAATGCTATCTGCTAGTAGCTGCTCCTATTACATTTTTTCTATGGAAACTAGTCGGCTACCCGTCGCTTCGCTCCGGAAGCCTCGCGTATGTAACGGAAACAATTTGTTATTTATTAAAAAAACACACACACACAAATTACATCAAGTAAAATAAAACTAAAATTTTTTTAAAGTTTTTTTTATTTTAATTTTTGATGTATATATTCTCTCAATTCACGACTGCTTTTAGAATCAGCGTGTGAATCATATATCTGTGATATATTTTTATTTTTTATAGAGATTAGAATGTAATCCTTGTGGTCTAATGCCTAAGACGTCTAACTTCGGAGCAGAAGGTTGCATGTTGGATTCCAGTAGATAACTTGTAGAAATTATTTCTATTTTTGTAAATTACAATAATTGCACCAGACCGAAAGAGAAATAAAAGATTTTCGTAATTTAGATATAATTTTCAGTCGCTTTTGAGCTACAAATAGTGAGCTTTCAGTATTCTACTTAATAGAAATAGTGCTTCTTTCTTTCTTGAGTCTCTTTTTTTATTTCCATTGATACTTTACAGTGGTTTTTGAGTTAGAAATAGGGATTGTTTTTGAGTAACGAATAGCGATTTTTCAGTATTCTACCTAATAGAAATAGTGATTATTTTTTTTTCTGTTCTTTTTTTATCCAATTCCAATTGATACTTTTCAGTGGTTTTTGAGTTACAAATAGTGAAAATTATCTATATCTATTAGCTAGGCCATCAGATTGTTCGATATAGATATTTGAAGAAGAGATTTCAGATGGACGTTAGTTGATATAGATGATAAATGAAGATCATAGCTTGTATACGAAATTCTTCGCAAGAAATTGATTGTGAATATTCTTTAGAGTGAAGATAACCAAATTCTGTTGAATTGTATGTGAGTTAAGACAACGTTTTCCAATTATATGGCAACTTTATTTAGAGTTTGTCCTTGAGCTTTATTGATAAATATCGCATAAGAAGGTCTGATCGGAAATTGTTTTCTTGTGAAAGTGAATGGAAGTAGATTACCGCAAGGTTCCATAGACATCCTATGGATGAAAACAAAATCTCCTTTGTGAGTTCTGTTATAATTTCGGTTTCTATGAGATCATTATCGAATGAACAGCATTTAAGTTGAGTTCCATTGCAGTATGCAAACTTGGGATTGATGTTTCGCAACAATATTATTGGAGATCCAATCTTCAATGACAAACGATGTTGAGGAATTCTGCTGAGATTCAATGCGTTCAGACACTTGGGCATATAGAGATGTTCGTGTGATGGATTATCAGAAGTGTCAATTTTATTCGCACCTGTATTGTATGCTCTGTAGTCTCTCCTTGTATTCTTAGACTTATCATTCGATTGATGTTATCGACACACTCGTTCATCTCGTTTATCCAATTCCAATTGATACTTTTCAGTGGTTTTCAAGTTACAAATACTGATTTCTCAGTATTCTACCAAATGACGTACTGCGTCTTTCTTTTTTGACTTTCTGTTTAATTACAATTGTTACTTTTCAGTCAAAGTCAGTTCAGTTTTGACAGATAAGTCAAAAATGCAATATGAAAAGAGTTGTAGTTCCCATGGCCTAATGGGTGAGATGTCTGACTTCGGATCAGAAGGTTGCAGGTTCGATTCCTGTCGCGGATGTTTCATTGAAAAAATTCTTTCTATTTTTCATTTTCACAGAAAACTGCGCCGGACAGACACACAGACAGACACACAGACAGACAGACAGAGAAATAAAAGATTTTAGTAATATAGATTAGAACTTTCTATACATCATTTGTCTTGGCTTTTAGAATATGTTTCAGCATGAAATTCAAATTTCACTCTTTTGACACTTCTCTATTCCAAGTCTTCAATTATAACACAACAAAGAATTCGATTTCATTAGTTAAGAAATTCCTTAATTAATATAACCACATTCCTTAAATTTATTTTTACTATTTCAAAACCTTATATTTTATTAAAATATGTGTCTTGTTATCTTTCTTTTTTATGTAGATTGCCTTGATCATCACTCTTTTCAAAACACATTCAGCTTTTACAGAAAACTTAAGATATCCCCAACGTAAGTAAATTTATTTGAAACAAAGAAAAATACAGAGAATTACGACTAGAAAATATGGAATATAAAATTGTTTTTGTGCAGATCTGGTAATGAATTCCAAAATAAAATAGTTGTGATATTTCATATTGAACTTTTGATATAATTAATAAACCATAATTAAGATTTTAAGATTAGAATTCCAAATAAATTCTTTTTACTTCGAACACAAATGGGAAAGTATCTTTTCATCCATATAGATTTTTACCATTTATTTTTTATGAATTTTGCCAAAAGCCTTTCAGTTTCTTGCCAGTTGGTCGCCGCTGAGTTTATATATGTGTATATATATATATGTGGCGAGAAATATATTATTTTTTTAGATTACAATTTAGAAAATAGAAGAATTATTACTATTGTTAAATCATAAACTCCCTGAATATTCATTAAGAACTTGAAAGAAAACCTAAAACACAGACGGCATATCTTAACAACCTCATACTTTGTCATTATTTGTCCATCTATTTCAATGGTGTAAGTTATTACCTAAAGTTATAGCTGCGATTCCTGATTTCAGAGAAGGCCGTGAGATATTCTGCAGTGTATCAAATTTATCAATCATAAAATAAAAGGCCTAGTTCTGGAATATCGAACACTTTATTTACCTTTCATGACGATGTTATGCTATCGTTGAAATGCCTTCTCGATATGGAGGTCAGCTCCTATGAAAGGTTTCATGGAAATACTTGAGACAAATACTATGCAAGGATCTCAAGAACGAAGCGGACCTTGAGAGTTTCCCTTCTCATCTTGGAATAAATACTAAAGGGGTTTTCCTTGCCTTCCTCAGGAAACCATTAGGAAACCTGAGTAGAAAGTGAAGAAGAACAAGACAAACCCAGGAAATGAAGTAAACATCCACGCCGGTGCCGGGATTCGAATCGTTCATACACATCAGGCACGTGGCAGGCCCCCGCCTTGACCACAAGGCTGTGCCTGAACGGCTGACGATGTTTTACTTTTCTGAAAATAAAATTTTTTATTTAAAATTCTTTCATCATTTTTTTTTATTTAATATAAAGTTTTGCCACAAAAAGTAACATAATATTTAATTTAAAAACTACTAAATTGTCTCTCAGACATTTTATTCTATTTACAGAATAACTATTACAAAACTGTTTACATATTCTTAGTTCTCTATTATCTGAACTTATTTATTTCCTGCTATTATATACACTGCCTGACAAAAAAAAGTGATGGACCCAGAAGGAGTGGTTGGAAGTGAATGAAACTACATATGCAGAAAGATCATGTGACTTTATTGAATATCTACACCTGACCTTGTAATTGTGCATCCTAACATTAGTGGAAAGACAGACCTATGGTTGGCGGATGCATGCGATGGTTGGGGCCACCGCCCAATAGTCTTAAGTATTAGATTAAATAAAGTAATAGTGCGCAAACGACAACTCCCTAGATGGAATTTTAAGAAGGGAGATTGGTCTAAATTTTCAAAGGTTACAAATGAACTGGTTACAGAAACAATTATAGACGATAATCCAGATAAATCAACAGATAAATTCATTAAAAATGTGCTTTTAGCTGCAAAAAAGTCCATACTTAGAGGGCAGGTTAAAAGTTATAAACCTTTTTGGAATGTAAAGTTATCTCTTTTAAAACAAAGTAGAAATGAAGCTCGCAAAAAAGCGGAAAAAACAAAACTTCTCGCAGATTGTATTGATCTGTGGAAAAAAGCTAAATTAAAGCACACAATTATCCAGGAAAAACGTCAAACTTACAGAGACTTTGTTGCTAAGTTAGACTTTAGGCGAGATGGTACTAAAGCCCATAACTTTATTTCAAGTATCAATAATGACAGAAAGAAATATAATTTGGAACCTGTAGAAGTCAATGGTAAAAGTCTCAGCCCCTAAAGATATTGCCACTGCGTTGAGTAAATACTTTGCATCTGAAAATTTTACACAATTAACTTTAGATGAAAAGAAAATAGTTAAACAAGTTATCCCCACATGTCAATCTCATACACAATAGTCTTTGTTTAATGAAAATTTTACCTTAACTGAACTTGATATTGTTATTTATAATTTAAAAAATGGGAAATCTGCTGGCCCCGGTAAGATCTTTCCTGAATTTTTGAAGAACTTAGGAAGAGACACTCGTCATATACTTTTGAAACTTATAAATTTAACTTGGGAAAAACATATTCCACATCACTGGAAAAAAGCGGAAATTGTAGCCATTCTTAAGAAAGGAAAGCCAGCCATTAAACTTGCGAGTTTTAGACCAATATCGCTTACTAATTTAGTATGTAAAACTGCAGAGAAAATGATAGAAAAGAGACTAAAACAGTATTTAGGAAGTTTAGGAGCAATTTCAAATTGTCAAGCCGGATTTCGACAGAACCGCTCTACTACTGGTCAAATTGTCAAATTTACCCAGGCCTTGCTACTAAATATATAAAGAGAAAAGTGGTATTTTTGATTGACTCTCAAGCTGCAATTATAGCTCTTATCAGATAATACTCCAACTGATTGCGAGCTTACAATGACCTGCCGAGCTTTCTTGTCTAATATGATAATTAATGGATCGTATATAATTCTTCAATGGATACCAAGTCATGTAGGAATATACGGGAACGAACGGGCAGATCAAGTTGCTAAAAATGGTACAAGTCTACCACAACCTAATAATAATGTTTCTCTGACGTCGGCAAAAAATATAATTCATAATACTATTAAAAAATTTACAAAAACCTTCTTACACAAAACATGTGTAGGAAAGCGATGGGAAGGATTAGCCAATGAACAAAAAATATCTAGAAATTTACCAAGAGCCGAGGCTGTAGCAAATTTTAGATTAATAACAGGCCACGATTATTTACAAGCTCACCTTCATCGGATTGGTTTAGCTGATCCCGATATTTGTCACTTATGTGATTTAGGAAGAATGGATGGCCCACATCTGGAGAAATGTAAAGGATTGGCTGATTTTGAGGAAAGAAATCAAACAGGTCTTTACTGGGAGGCTCGTCGGCGAATGGCAGAGATGCCAAGAGCTGGCATTGGCTAAACGAAACTAAACTAACTTTATTGAACTGATTACAATATGGGATGAAAGAGACAAGGCCGTTGGCAGTTACAGGTGGAAAGTTGGCATCAGGTCAGTAGGGTGTCGCACCTCCTCTGGCCGGAATGCATGCCCTTATGCGGTTCGAATGGTGTCAAACAGCCTTTGGATCCTCTCTTGAGGCAAGTTCATCCACAGTTGTTGCAGCTGTTCCTCCAGATCCTGCAGGTTGGTACTGCAACGGAGTCCCCTTCCAATGTCATCCCACACGTGTTCAATGATGGAGAGGTCCGGGGATCTTGCTGGCCACGGGAGGACCTCAACATGCTGTAGGCAGTCCATAGACACCCGTGCTGTGTGTGTGGGGGTGCATTATCTTGTTGGAACACTGTCCCAGAGTGCTGTGCCATAAGGGGTAGGACGTGCGGACGCAGAATGTCTGTGACGTATCGCTGTGCCTTCAAAGTCTGCCAAAGCACTATTAGAGGTGATTTGAACGCATATCCGATGGCTCCCCACACCATGATGCCCGGGGTTACGCCTGTGTGTCTCTCCACAATATGGGCAGGATGTGCCCTCTTCCCTTGACGCCGCCACACTTGAAAACGATGGTCAACGGAGGTTATGGCGAAGCGGGACTCATCACTGAATATGATGCGACGTCATTCGTCCTCTGTCCATGCCTTCCGGGCACGGCACCAATCCATTCGCCGACGTCGGTGTTCTGATGTGAATGGCAACCGACGCATGGGAGGTGAGACCCAAATCCAGCGGATGCGAGTCGTCGAGCACTGTGCGGGAACTCACAGGATGTTGTAGTGTCGCCAGTACATGTTCGCGGATGGCGGGTGCCGACGTCATGGGATTCCGCACTGCTTGGCACACCATATGACGGTCCTCCCTCGGGGTGGTGTTTCTTGGTCGACCCGACTCTGCACGACGTGCATGGGTGCCCTCATGTACCCATTGATTCTAACATCGGGCCACTGTGACATCTGAATGGCCCACATGCCGGGCAATTGCACCATACGACCAACCAGCCTCATGGAGTCCCACAATGTGGCCTCTATCAAATGCGGTCAATTGGTGGAAAGGCTGCGCGGCATCGCTTGTGCTTCGTACTGTACGTCAACGTCGTTCTTCACGACTCACAGCAGTTGACTGATAACAACTGGGCAACAACAGGGCGGTGACATCAAGAATGCACTCTGGTGGGCGTTCTACACATTACAGATACGTGTGAATCTAATCATTTACTCACACATCAATGGTATGCATGTATACCGAAATGGGATAATATTGGACCACTCCTTCTGGGTGCATCACTTTTTTTGTCAGGCAGTGAATATTTCCTATTATTAAACCAATATGATATGATTTTTCTAATGAATTCTGGGGAAATCCTTTCATGTTGTTCTTTTGCCTAAAAAGAATTCATCTCTATTCTAAAGCAAATTCTGATTTTCATTATTTTTAAAAAAACAACTTAGTTATTTTTTTTTCTTTATTTCATTTAAATTTAACTCCTTATTTGCTTATTTCTGAAGAATGTTTATAACTGCACTAAGATAAACATTAGAATACTATTTTTGATTGTAATAATAATAATAATAATAATAATAATAGTAATAATAGCAAAAACTTTAATATTAAATTCTTTATCGAAAGATACTGATAAAAATTGAACAAATACTTACCGCAACGATCCCATATTAAAATTGGTAGAATAACGACCCCGATTTTCAACTAAATAATTAACGGAATCAATAAGTTGAAGTGCGTGCTGTTTGACGGAGATATGAACGAAGACATAGATGGAACGTTACGAAGACTTAAACATTGACGTGATAGTGCTCTCAGCTCTTTATCCTAATTGTACTAAAAGCAGTCGACGATGGCATGCTAGATTATACACGAACATGAAATAAATAACAAACCATTTTCAGTAAACCAAAAAATATAATCCCAAAAATGACTCAGTAATCCTTAATTGAACTTCTAACTTTTCTAAATAGCAAAGAATATGAAAAAAAAATTGGATTGAAATGTTAATTGCTATGAGTTGGAAGCCAAAAATAAAGTAACTGTTGTTTCCCATATTCGCTTCAACGTTAATCAAAAGTCGCTTCGTTCTATTACTCACATCATAGAAAGCTCGTTCAAGTGTTGCCGATTACTAAAAGGATTGAAATGATTTTGATAGCTGACAATGGTGAGTGCCAAAGTCTTGTTAGTGATGTCCGCTGAATAGAAAGTATGCAACGTCAGTAACAGGTAACCAAAGGCCTGCTGCTGGCAGTGTTTGGAGTAGAGGATTCATAGATCTCTTCTTATTGGTGATACTTCTAAAGCTTCATCTGACAGAGACCACTTAACAATGAAAATTATTAAAAGACTGTCTTTTCAGATAAATCTTACTTTCAGTTGTGCCCCGTCAACAGTAGCCCGATGATTAAGCAGAAAAATGAAAAGAAAACATTGGTAAAGGTCCTAATCGAACGGAAAGAAGTTGAACGTAGAAGTAATGACGATATTTTTTGGCATCTCATGATGCTCTATTACCAGTGTTGCAAAACATCTTCAGAGTATAGATGACCATGTGCATATTTTTACGTTGATTATATTTTTCTATAGATAATTTATGTTGCCATATTGCTGTTATTCTTCTGGAATAGTCAGGCAAGAAATATCCGGATTTTAATTCCGCAGAACTTATAGTAAACTTAAATCCTCTGCCGCCGATAATTGCAGATTTCTTGGAAGAAATGCTGACGACGTGGAATGGAAAAGCTTCTTAGCGTTTATAACTCTTACATAGTCCGAAAATGCCTATTGTAACAACCTGAGACTTATCTTACGGCTACAGGCAGCTGGAAGGAGAGAGAAAGAAGGGGACAAATACAGGAAAGAAAGACGTCTACACTCGGGATTCGATCACAGATTTAGGCGTATCAGTCAAATTAGCAAACCATGACCTAGTCCTATTGCTAGTCCTGAAACAGCAATATAATAATATAATCACAATAAATGTCGAAATCACTGCCCCATCAAAACTAATTCAGCTTCTGTGTTAAATTCCCTTTCTTCTTTTTTGCCATTATAAGTGTCTTTAAGAGGAATTAAAGGGGCATTGTTTGTATTCACCCTAAATCGGCACAGTTTAATTGTCTTTTTTTTTGGAAAGGCTATTTATTCAAAAACACTGAAGTACAGCTTAGAGTATCTTCATGGTTGCAAAGATTTAATTCCATCGCTTTAAGCAACATATTAAGGAAGAGTGGAAGATAGGGAGAAATCATTGACATGAATCGCACGAAAATTAAAGCTGGTGTAAAAATTCCATGACATGAAGAAAGAGACACGAATGTTAATAATGTAAAAATGTGTAAATATTGCACTTTGTCCCAAAATATTTTGGAAAATATAGTACTTATAAACACCACTCAATGTTTACATGAAATAATCAAAATTAATTCTTGCACAATTATTGAGTTCTGTAATAGCGAATATAAAGTTGTTTGGTATATTCTTATTTGTGTGACTGCATCCAGATTGCTTCCAATTAATAAAAAAAGTCTTTAAACGAAGTTACTAGTTTCGGACATTTCACTTTTCAATATTCAAACAAAGCTTTATATTGATATTTTGTCTTTATTTTTCCTGTGAGATATTAACATCGAAGTAACTTGCTTTTACTTTGAACCTTAGATTTGATAATTTTAACATGTTCAAAACCTTTTTCCAAGTAGGTCCATAAGACAAATGCCTGACTAAGTATACTCTTATGATTACGTTACAGGAAATAAATCTAAAAATAAAAAGTAACTTTCATAAAATTACTTTATCAAATGAAATGACCTAATTTTCAATGATAAATTACTTTTAAAATACTATTCTTGAGATATTTCGTAAATTTTTAGTTTTTAGTGACTATTTATTATCAAAATGTAAATATTTTTTTCTCTTGATTCTCTTGAAACTAGATCATCGTTATTATTGTGTTCTGATGTTAGAATCCCTGATTGTTATGATTACCACATTGACCTGGAATTTATGGACAGTGAGTTTCCTTCAGATTTCTCTACTATCCTTTCTCCTAACTGTACTTTCTATATAAAGCAGATTTGTTAATTGCGTTGGGAAATTTTCGTAATATTAACAATTCCTGTTATCATAACTAAATGAAGTGGGAGAAGAATGATGTATAGTCTTACATACCAAATTAGATCCAAACAGCATGAAATTTAGTTATGTTAACAGGAATCGCTATTTTCTAATATTATGAGACTATTTATTTGCTTTAATTTTGCTAAATAAAAGAAATTAAGATTATTTTAAATAAAAAAAGTATATAGTTCAGAATTAGTAAGAATTACTGTTTATACGATTATTTTTATTTTTATTAAAATCTTAAGATTTTTAGTTCTTTGCATCATGAAGATTTTCATGGTTACAATAGAAGGATATATTTTTACAATAATGTTTCTTGTGGTTTTATTGGATAAATAAATTACTTTTTATTTCCTGTTTATCTGCGGACTGTTATTGTCGATTTTACACCTTCCCATGGTGCAGAAAAAAGCTTCGGTCTACCATTCATTTCTTATCTCAAGATTGTTATGTAGGATTCACCTATACTCTTACAAAACGGCAGCTAAACAACTTGTTTACCCTCGGAATGGCTACGATTCTGAACAAAGAATATCTGCATAGTTTCTATGTTATTCATAACTCTATGTGCTCCAATGATTTACATGTGTTTCAATGAAGTTATCAGAAACTCCATAAAAACACATCTGGAAACTTTTATGATCGCTAGCAATGTTTACATCCTTAAAAGTTCTTCAAATTATCTTTTCCTTCTGAAGTAGAGGATGAAAAGCTCTCCATACAACCATGAGAAGAAAGAAAATATAAAGATTTGATTGCTTATTTTTGGCCGAATTGTAAGCAATACGAGATTTCCTAGAACGAAATACACTGAAGCTCGGTTAAACGCGGTTGTTTATATCGCGAATTCGGATATAACGCAATTTGGTCTTGGAACTGTTCTATTTTGGAAAAGGAGTATAATTGTATTGCAAAATTTACCGTTTTTTCGCCTAAAATCAAATCAAAGGTGTAAATTAATATGCTTGTCTCCTTATTATTTACAGTAATTGAGACTCTTTACCCACCGTAATGTCACGAAAATGCGTCAAATACAATAAATTTTTAAAAAAATACCGAAATCGCGGACTTTTTCGTTTAACCAAAATGAATATCGAGATCTACTTTTCTGCCAATGACAACCAGTAAAGAGGCCCATGTAATCTAATAGGCGTATGAATACCTAGTTTCGATCCACGTGACTCATCGTTTATACAAGATGCCAAGATGGCGGCGCCAAATCGATTTTGGCTAATATAACCCATCAAAGTGTAGAAAAGATATTAATACGTATTAATAAATATAAAATTCTCTCACATAGCTCTGAATGATGTAGGTAATCGCGAAATGACCATTTTAAATCGATTTGGAATCGTGTGGGCGATAATAGGGTGCGATATACGACATTTGACATCGCGAAGTAATAAAAGTTCGGTTTTATCGCGGTTATATCGCGATCTTCGAGATCTTGGATCCGAAAGATCGTGTTTTAACGAGCTTCTGTGTAATACCATTTATTCTTATCCTTATCGTCGTTCTTCTGATCATTTACATTGAAATGCCAGAAAAAAAAAAGACTTGCGACGGGCGCTACCATGTCTATTTTATGCCATTGAGGTTAATGGAATCGTTCGCAAATGATGTACATTTTACGGCAGATATCTCCTCAATCTCATGTAGTAGCATTCGCAGCTCCGAAGGCAGTTTATTAGGACTTATTAAGAGGCTTGATTGTAGGGACCTCAGAGATGATTCACTGTATCTCGGAAATGATGACGAAGTTCCGATTCACAAGTTCAACAATTTCAAGGGTGTACATGGACTTCACGAAATCAGGGCAAAGATCCGGCGTTCGAGAGACCACTATGGTCGAAAAAAGTCCCTGACGAACGTGGACAGCAGCATCTGGCACGCATCGTAACATCCGGTCCACGTACAACACTGCGCAGCTCAAGCCTAGGGCCAATACTAGCATTACCGTGCAACGTTTCCTGTGTTCTATGGGGTTCCGGAGTAGACAAGTCCATCTGGGTGCCATTGCTGACCTCACAACATAAGGCTCTTGAGCCTCAACTGGGCTCGGCAACATCGCCACTGGACTCTAGATGATTGACGTGTAACTTGTTCCGACGAATCGCCGTCCCAAATGTTTCGGGCAGATGTGGCGAAAACACCGCGCGGCACTTTGATCCAACTTGCCTACAAGGGACAATACAGGGCGTCAATACAGTGGCTTCTTACACTACGGGGTGCTGGCCCAATATTAGAACCTCTCATGTCTGCAGACCGCTGTGACAGGTAGTCGCTATGTCACCATCCTTGCGGATCATTTATATCCCGTCATGTCCTGCATTATCCCCGACGAGTGCGGCCTCTGTCAACAGCACAATGCACCACTGCACAAGGCCAGTCACCTTATGACTGGAGGAGCATTTCTCTGAATTTACCGCCATGTCTTGGTTTATGCGAATTTACCACCAGCAAACTTTACGGAATTGTGAGACATAACGTATTACAGAGGGCTCGTAGAGTCCATGCCATGTCGTGTTGCTGCAGTTATCCAAGCGCGAGGAGGACCTACGTGGTATTGGACAGGTATTCCAGTTTTTTCGGCACTTTAGTGTTCATCTGCAGCTATCAATATCTATGTGAAATCCACATTTTTATTAAAAATTTCATTATTGTTATTGATTTTTCGGTTTTTAAATCTTTTTTAGGAATATAAAGAGATGCTATGTCCTTTCCTCTGCATATTGCCCATTTATGATACAATATTAATTGCCACTTTTTTCGACGTTCAGGTAAATTATTATTTGTAATTAAGTAGAAATTTAAAACCAATTTAAAGTTTTTTTTGTAATTTAGCAAAACTGCCCTCTATTAATTAGAACTTACAGTAGAAACTAAATATTTTTATGAATTATAATAATCCAAATACAAACTAATAAGGAACAAAAACAAGAGATCAGTATCATAGAAAGTAATTTTCATGCAATATTTCTTTCTTTATATGATTAATTGCATAATTAGATGATTTATAAATAGTCATTTTTAATAATTCCGGAATTTCCAATTAGTGTAACTAACCATTCATTAAAATAAATTACCTTAGAATTAAGTAGTTATATATCAGAAGAAATTTTTTTTATATTGTCTAAAACTGAAAGTACAATAAACTGAATATCTTGTTATTGTATGAATTTTATTATGTTTTGCAGGAAACGATCAGTTACGTCTATTTGTCCCTCATGCTAACTCATGTAAGTTACAAAACAATTATGGTCTTCAATTAACAAGTAATGGAGAAAGAGCATTATAAGAAGTAGTTTAGATATTTGTAATGAAGTAACTAAAGAGAATTTAAGTGGATTATTTGTATTCAATAATTAACGATTACATAATAGAAACTACCTAATGACAGGCCAGAATACTCAAACTAACAGGCCAGAAGAGAATGTAATTGTATAGGAATAATTCATAGATTATAATAATTAAACAGATATACCATAGATCAGATTTTAAAGAATTGAAATAGTTGTTCCTTCCTTTTTAAACTTAATGTTATTCAACATCCAACGGAATTCACAATGGTTGAAATAGCAAAAAAAAAAAAAGTACTTTATTCAATCATCATATTGAATAATCGATTATTTTCAGAAACTAGCCCATATCTAAAACAGTTTTTTAAATGATTTTAAGCATTTAAATAGCCATGTCTATTATTAAATAGCTAGAAAATAGAATAACAATAGTCATTATTGTAAAAATAAAAATAAAATAGTTCAGATGGCAAGACTTAGAAAAACATTCCAAAATCTGAATGGTCTTCTGTCTATTAAAGATAAAAATAAATTAAAAATGACTTAATTAAAGAACTGTTATTCAGTTATGGAATTAGTGAAAAATTAATAATATATATTTATACTAGATTAAATTTTAAATTAAAATCATTTTTTTTTATAAAAGTTTTATGTTCTGATCTTAAATCAAGATGGCCCTACAAGATTATATCGGTGAAAGGGGAAACCGCAATGTAAAATATTAGATGTTGTAACCTATGAACACTATGTACATTAAGCTGAAGCTGTATTGTTAATATGTGCATATATTGTAAATCTGTGAGCATATTTGCAATTTTTCAAAATCTCTAACTAAACCCAGAAAACGCTCTATAATATTCTTTTCTTAAGCAGTGGTCAACGTATTTGTATGATAATATCTGAAATTTAAATACACTGCTGTTGTAACATATTAATTAAATGAGGACAAGTGACTCTTTTTAAGAGGCACAACTAAATTAATTTGAGTCTAAGGCCAAAAGATCTAAAGATTTATTATTTTGCAACTAATATATTGTTTATTAATGTGTTACCCTGAAAGTTATCTAAAGACTAGAAAAAAAAATCGAGGCGAATTGTTGATGAATCTATTTCCAACATCATGAGCGCATGAAACTCGTTTTCAGAATATTAACTACGATTGTTGATATCCGTGGTTTGTGAGATTCTAGATCGTCTAAATCCACAAAAATAAGAGAGAAAAATATACTGTTGGAGATTTATACGTTGGAATTTTCCAGAATGAACTCGATGACCAGTGATAACAGCAGAAAGAACATCAATATCCTCCTTAGTTTTTTGAGTTATTGAACTCTGAGACAGGGAATATTCATTTCCTTACTAATATTGCACAAAACATATTTATCTAGATTTGACTTTATTTAGAATTATTTTTTCAAGCAGATCATAGGAATAGTAAAATTCAGAACGGAATTCAAAAATCCAGAAATTTTTATCTGCAAAGAGAACAGTTGTTGAAGTCGATAAGAAAAACACGAAACAAACTACTATTCTTCCCAAAAGAGTATTTGATTTTCTTAAGACTTGTTTTCCTCTAATTATATTTAATTCTAAATATCATTTAATTTTAATTTCTTTCTACTATGTATTATATCTATAAACTATATAAATTATTCTAAAGATATATAATTTTCAGAATGAAATAAAAATTTAAGGTCATAATTTTTCAAAATATTTTATTTAAATTTTTTTAAATTTTTATGGCTTCTAATATACCATTTTGTTTATGCTGAATAGGTCTATGGATGGACTATTGTTCATTCTTTCTACATTTATCTAGCTATCATGTAAGTTTTCTCTTCATAATCTTTTTTAAAAATTGTTAACAGATTCTCTTTCTTTCTCAACGATTTCTTTTACTTGTATAATTTTATAAACTTTTTTCTATTATTATTAGTGGAATTTAACAGTAATATTTATTTTATATAATAATTTTTGCAAACGAAATTTTAAAAAGTATCAATTTTAAAATTTAGGGAATAAAGAGGATTTATATTTTCGTTTTAAAATCACCATGAAGTGTGTGGCGGCCAACCAGCACTTCATTTGAGTTATCCGGAAAAGGACATATCGAGCTGCGAACTCGTTTAATTCGTTTAAAAACTTTATTTTAAAAACCTTTTTATAAAAATGTAGACACGCTTTAACAGAAGCGACTTGATCTTTCGAAAGCGAAACAGCATTTCAAATAATTCTATAGCGCCGTAAACTTCAAATATACCCTTTTTTGAATAAAATGCACTTTAAAATGATATTTCATCGTTTATTTAATAAGAACAGATAAAAAAACAAAACAAAGATTTATAGTTCAATAAAAATACAATAGTTTTATTGAAATAAATAAACGATTTATTACAATGAAGAACATAAAAATTTGTCAACAACTTATATATTATTTTCCAAAATTTTTTTTTTTATTATTTCCCTTAATACTTTTGTCATATTTAATAGACATCATTTTGAAGATTAAAAAACTTGTTTAAAATTAATGTTTTCCTTTAAAAAACTTTATTTTAAAAATCTTTTTATAAAAATGTAGAAGGCGCCATCTATTCACAATCTGTTCATTTATTTATTTGCACATTACGATTCGGTGACTGATCAAGATACCATGCGAATTATTCGGACGGGTCAACCTTTTTATAAAAATGGAGAAGATGCCATCTATTGACAATGTGTTTAACTAACATGCACGATAGCTGTTGGTGCATGTTATTATTTCTCAAAGTTGGTTTTTTTGTTGCGAATTATTCGCACGGGTCAACTAGTTATTATTATTATTGACCTACCTCCTGGAAGTTGCGGAAACAATCCTAGCTTCAGGTAGGCTAAAGGGTCCTATCATGTATGATGAGGTCCTGTACTGAACATGCTGCATCGGGTGTGGCGCAGGATAAAGTCACCCGCGTATGGAGATTAGGCAGAGTTCTCCACTCGAAAAATGTACTAGTCACTCGCAGATAGTGGTGGAGAATGTGGTACCCCATTAGTAGTATGGCGACTACAATGCCCGGGCAACACCATCCAGCCCGAACGGTCGGAAGTATTTAGTCTGTGTAAGAAGAAGCTTACCACCGAGACTGGGAAACTGCGCCAGGGTATCCGATGGTCATCGCAGATGAACAAGTATCGCATGCGCGACTTCTACACCGTTGCACAGTTAGGGACTTATCTTACAGGATACAGACAGCCACGCATTCACTATACGTTATCCATCGTTAAAGCTTCGAGAACTGCGGATAGCGGATCAGCGACATTCCATAGAAATTAATAATCTGTTCCCCCATCGACATTAGCAGAAATTAGGGAAGAAATCGTTGAATCAGTCCACAGGACTCCCCACCCCACCCAACTGGAAGACACTACCTTTACGGTAAACACAGAAACAATATTTACCCTACAATATACATGCCCCAAAAGTATAACTAGTGATATATTACAAGCCGCACATTATCATTTGTACATTGCACTAACACAATACACAGGCATAGACCCAACTCTCAGGCCACCATTCCCCAAAACAACTCTCCACAGTAATATACCATCTCAACAAACGCACTATTCGCAACACCTTCAAAATATTCAAACTCTAGAAGACACACACAAACTGCACTGCACAGGAACCATTCAGACTGTTGAGTTCAAAAAACACCACACGATCAGGCAAATGCATTCCCTCTTGGAGACACCGCCTCGATGGGACATATTCAGGCTCACACAATTTTGTGCAGTAAACAAAACAAAGAAATTAATTTCCCAAGATTAATATTCCTTATATCTCACTCTACTACAACCAACACAAACTTTCCCACTAGCGAAGCTGTACATGAATACTGGTTCAATCCCATCCCCTACAATGACAAAGGAATAACAACTCACTGAATACCGACCCTACATGTCCTTCCAAGACATTACTCTCGCAGACACACAGACAGCACTAAAACATGCACACAACTGGAAGCCTACTTGTGCAGATAGCGTCCAGAACTTCTAGATCAAGAGGTTTACTTCCCACTTACACTTACTGACGTAATCCAACACCCAGAATATATATGCCTTTTTTTTCCTCACGCAGGGTGTGACAAAACTACAGAGCAAGAACACTGAAACAGTGCCACCTGCAAACTATCGTTCAACCACTTGCCTCCCCACACTTTAAAACCTCTTCACCTTCTGCCTTACAGACAAAATCTAAACATATGTCGAGATAGAAAACATTTTTTCTGAACAACAGAAGGGAAGTCGCAGGAATTCCCGGTGTAAGGAACAGTTCCTTGTTCACTCGGTAATCCTGCGTCAGGCGCACGTGAAGCATAGGAATTTCCACGTCCCGTAGATTAACTACAAGAAGGCATTTGACTCATTCCCACATTCATGACTCCTACACATTATTCATCTTCAGAAAATACACCCCAAGATCACGTCATTCTAGGATGGTATGACGAAGAGTTGGAACACAACACTACACTTGCGCACCCGCAACACCTCCATCACTACAGTTCCCATTCCCATAAGGAGAGGTATTTTCCAGGGAGACTTCTTGAGTCCTCTTTGATTCTGCCGTGCCTCGAATCCATTGAGCCACATGCTAGAAACACAAAACGGTTATAGGCTTACCTCAAGCCCACTGACACTTTAGAAAATCAATCACTTACTCTACATAGTTGAAATAAACTCTTCGCAACAACCATCACATCTTATTAATTTACTACAAGTCCCCTCACAGTTCATCAAAAACATTGGAATGGAATTTGGAATCGGCTAATGTCACAAGCTACATGTAACGTGCGGTAGGACCTCGAATTTCGAGGGTTTTGAACTGGACTGTGGATTAGCCATCTAATCCATGGAAGAGGGAAAGATCTATATGTATCTGGATTTCCAGCAAGCGCGCGCCACAAAGAACGCAAAAATCAAAACTGCACTCAACAATACCTACAGTGCTCACGTTCATAACATCATCAAAATGCAACTTTACGCCAAAAATAAAATTAATGCCACCAACACTTCTACTGTCCCCACACTAACAAACTCCTTCGGTGTAATTCTCCTGGACAAACACCGAACTGGAAGCATCACAACGCACAACACGCACTATATTCACAAAACACAACATGCCCCGGCCCTGGTCCGCCACGGAAAGGATGACCCTTCCCGGCAAGTACTGTTCAACCTCATCACCCCACACGAGAAACAATATTTCCCTAACACACACTTAGGGAACAGTTCCTCACTCTACATAGCCATTGTGAAGGCTGACACACATCTTATCCCCACGGACAGCGGCAACCCTTGCCCAACACTCACTACCAGCGATACCAACACTTGTCAGCTCCGTGAAGCAGGGGCTCGTAAGCAACTCGACGGCAGACATCACCACGAACTCAGCCAACCTCATGTCGATATGGAAGCGTCGAACACAGTTTGGGAATACCGAAGGGTTCATGATCGCGATACAGGACCAAGTTATCCCCACACGCAACTACAAGAAACACTAAAAGTGAGACGATCGCCTACATAATATCAGGCTGCCCCCTTCTTTCCCAAATAGACTGCCTTCACCGACACAAACAGACAGTGTCAATCGTCCATCAACAGGTAGCACACAAACACTCACTTATTAAGAACACGGTCCCGCACTACAAGTACATACAACAAAGCACGTTAGAGTCAACCACTGTATTGGCACCGATCCATTCACACACAAAATCATACACCACAACATACCTGACCATCACACTTATTGGTAAGGTCAACAAACAAACCCATCGCATTGACATTTCAGTATTATCAGCAAGAACATGCATAAAACTCGCTCAGACAACATCAGTAAATACACCGACCTAGCACACCAGCTCCAGAAGCAATGAAGGCAGGACCGTGTACATCTTGTACCCATCCTCCGGTCCACCACTTGTCTGGTGCCTAACACACTGCACCACAGCCTCAGCACACTAGGATTTATCAAAAACACTTATGCACAACTCCAGGAGCTGTGGTACTCAATACAAAACGAATAGTCAGGAAATTCATGGACACAATAACATCCCTATCATCTCTAATCCTTCCTTGCGCAAGTTTTTACACTGAGCAAAATGTGGTTTGATCCTTGACTTGCCATGTTGTTTATTGCTGGGAAACCCGAGTTTAGGAATGTTTTTGTTAAACATAATAATAATTCACACCGCTGAGATTATTTTCATGAAGTACAAACTGAATATTTTCTATTTTCTCAAGCAGATGCTGAAAAACATCACTGAATGTATGATTTTCTGCTATGTTTAATAGAATAGTGAAACATAACTAATTCAAATGAAAAGAAATTTAATGTACCTGACTAGATCAAGAAATAGATAAAAACCCGTTAAATCTAAAACTTGTTAGCGTTGTGCCATCGTGTTTTTACCTATTTCGTAACAAATTCAATTTCGAACCTTTAAAGATTTCCTTTGGAGTTATAGTGAAAACTTCATTGTATAAATAACTATTAAAGTTTAAACAAATCATTCACAAAAACAGTTCTTAAAAATAATGAACACCGATTTTTCAGTTCACTCATAATATCTCTACAGAAGTGATATCCCTCTTATTTTTAAATTCAATTCTCATTAAATGAAATATATATTGCATTCTTTTAAATTTTCTAAAATCTTTTTTTTTCTCTCTATTTAGTGAACTAGTCGAAATATCAGAACGGTCAATCTATGCTAGAGCTCATCTTTTCAAGACCCAGTTAATAGATCTGCTGCAGATATATGAGGTGTAGAAGTTGACAAATATTTAATACAGGATATATTCTTGTATAATATACATTTACTAATTTAATTTTTTTTAAGAATTATATTGTCCATTCAAATAATCTGAAAAGAATGTTTTAAGTTTAAAATAGAAACTTCTTAAAAACTATGGTAGACCTACAAAATTTCCATTGGTTGTCTACAAAACTGTCTAAGATATCTTGTCTGTAATACAAACATAAATAACTCATATCTTTGTACATAAGCAATTTCGAATAATAAATATCAAAATACTGTGAAGGTCCTATCGTAAATTTCGTTTTAATTTAATTGGGAGTTGTGACTATACATTGACTGTTCTCGACAAGCTTCAATGTATCTGTCTAAAAGAATTTGGAACTTCTCGAGATTCCTCGGATGCTGAATTCTATACAGTTTAAAATATGATATAGTATGTAGTAGTTGACTTGTTTTACAAAAAAATAAACTAAGAAGTAACACAATTATGGAGAAAGAGCGAAGCCATCCAAGAAACCATCCATTCCTGATGTGGTAATTGTCTTAAATGTAATTATGGTAAATGTCTTAAAATTTAAAGATTTATTATTAGGTTTTATGTCCCAATCTAAAAACTGCTTTGTGGAATGCGTGCTGGGCTCAAGTTACGGCGGAAGTAAACAAATAAACTTGACAATAAGAAACAGTATTTAAAGGTAAGTTTTAAATCTAAAGGTGGCCCTAGACGCTCAATCGTTTGATCAAAAGATGAAGTCAATCGATTGGCGCACGCTTAACTCAACCCTCAATCAACCCATCAATCTTTTGATCAGAACTCATTCGTAGTGGAGTTTCCGTAATGGAAGGTAGCATTCCTTTTTTGGTGAGGCTTTTGTAAAATATTAGTGAAATTTCGCTTTTTTATATTACAATATTCGTGTATTTTATAACACATTGTAATATTTCTTAACTCGAAAATAACGTTTTCGTGGCTTATCAAATATAGTGTGTACCTACATACCTACCATTGAAACAATGGATTCAAATACAGAGTTATGCTTCCTTGCCTTGACTTTAGTTGCCGTTAATCGGTAAAAACAAGACAGTAAGAATAAACGACGGTGGTCAAAGGAGTGGTATAAAATGAGAAACCTCTTCACTCATGAATATTTACTCAGCGTTCGGCGCGAAACAGAAGCTTTCTTTTTTTCACTCATAATGAATACGCGCGGATAGGGAAACAAATTAGGGAAACGATTTTAGTTAATAATAAAAAAAAAATTACTCAGGACTAGGTCGGATTATCGAGGGCCGGATTTTGAAGTGTTTCAACATTAAAACAAATATCAGCAATTAGTGTGTCTACTTAACTTTACTTCATACCCTTTGCAACCTCTCTCGAATTGGTGAATGTTTAAATTGCAATATTCCAATAAATAAATATATAAACCATATAACTAAAAAGAACCTGAAAAACTAATTTCATCATCACATATATTTATTATATTTCGCAGAATAAATAGCTATTCAACGCATGGTTATTCTATGAAGAAAGCAAGAATCTGGAGTAACCTAACAAGGATCACTAATAACACATTAAATGAAATTAATTGGTTTCATAAAATTGAAGATTTCTAAAAAAATTTACAATATAAAGAATACCCTAAGAAAATGATTAACAAATTATGTAAAACATTTTTTTCAAAATAAGAAAGAAGTTAAAACCAAAATCGATAAAGATTTTAGGAATATAATTCGCACCCCTTATAATACATATATATATAAAGAAATAAGTCAAGTCTGTAAATCTAATAATATTTCTATTGTCAGAGTAGCCAATAGTAATTTCAAATCCTTAATACAAACTTCAAATAATGTAAATAACATAATGACAATGATGGCTGTGATTTATAAACTTAAAATGTTCAAGAGCACAATTACTGCTTTTAAAAATCGGCACCCTGCAACTTCAGATTGGGCGAACCATTGCTTGAGGCTCGGGAATTATCCGAACCCATTAGTGACTGTTCTATATTAAAATATTATATGATAAAACTATAAGGTTTATGATTGAAACTTGCGTTATTAATAGATTTGATTGCTTCAATAAGCAAAAAGAAATGGAAATTATCCCTTTTTTGTTAGAAAGGTTCAAAATAATTGTAAAAATCACGAAATTTTTCAATAATTGAAATATGTTAGGATTTTCGTTTAAACAGTACATGCACAACAAATATTTGCTTTGAATTGTAAACATGGTAACATTACCAACATTTTATTTTTATGTAACTTGCCTTTTTGTTTATAACTTTGCCTACTTATCATTTCTTTAGATTATTCTATGTTTTCTTTATACTGTATTAAGCCTGACGAAGCAGAATAAGTATTTCTTCTGCGCAAGATAGTGATATGTGATGATGAATTGAGTTTTTCAAGTTTTTTATACTGTATAGGATTGTCTAAATTATTGAAGGAGGAGTACAAAAGATTCGAATTACAGGTGGGTAATCAGAGGGAAGCAGGAATAATAAAAAAAAATTGTAATTTACACCAAAAACAAAAAACCCTTTAGGTAGCTACGCACTACAAATTGTTCAGTTTAAATCCATAATTTTCAAGTTTATATCTTTATATTTTTATATTCTTTATATTTTTTAACTCCATGGTTGCTGCTGAGTGCCTGATTGACGAAGAGATTGATCAAAACCCTCCTAGACGGTCAAGCGCCCTCTTCAATCACTTGCGTCAATGAAACTATCCATCAATCCACGTCAGTGCTTGAGTCAAGCGTCAAACGGGTTCCTAAACGGTCAATCCTGCTTGACTCAATCGATCAAAATGATTGATCGTCTAGGGCAGCTGTCGGCAACCCGCGGCCCGCGGGGCATGTTGGAATTTTTTTTTTGGTTGATGAAGTAAGATTTTCCGTTTATTTTTGTTTTTTTTTTTTGGTTGTTAAATTAAGATTTTCCGGTTTTTTTTTGTTTTTTTTTTGGTTTTTAAAATTTTTGGCCCAAGTGCGGCCCGCAGTAATCCCCACATAACATATTTGGCCCTTTTACAACAAAAGGTTGCCGACCACTGGTCTAGGGCATTAACCCCCACCAGTGGGACCTCAGGATTTCTCCCACGAGCGCTAAGTATCCTTCGGCCTAGGGCGATAAAAAGATTAAAGATTAACCCCGTTAATTCTCAAAACAAAATACTAGGGGACAATTTGTTTCTTTACTTAAATTGGCTAAATTTAATCAAAACAATCTATTTACAAAAAAAATCAATTGACATATTTTTACAAGTTAATATTGAGCAAATAATAAAAATTTAAAATAATAACAATAATAATAATCATAAAAAAAAATTGGTCTTGACCCCGAAGAAAGAAATATACACTCATATTTACCGCGTGGGCATAAAATAACATGAGAAGTTCAGATCCCTCTAGCGAGGAATGTATTGGACGAATCGTAACAACATTAGGTGGACATACAGAGTAGAACATGCGGTTTCGATTTCTAAAAAAAAAAAAAAAATAGCACCAAAAGTCGCCAACAGGGGAAAATGTGCCGCTGTTAACGCACTGCATAACTGCGTTACGTGTAGGTGTAGAGCGATCATGATAAAAAGAAATGCTTGGAGAATTCACATCACCTGGCGACGAACTGCCTTTCGATGGCTCTTACCAAACGTTACCGTGCTTTGTTAGTGAGGCTGTATTATCAGAGGGACGAGAATGCCAGTGCTGCCCTTCGGGAATTTCGGTGGTTGAAGACGCTACGAAGAGGACCGATGAGCAAAACAAATCTACGAAAAATGATTCAAAGCTTTGAAACTACTCGAACCAGGCCGGTGATGCAAAGTTGTCAGTCACCAACATGTTGATGAAGTTGCAACTGCTGTTGAACAGGAGATAACGAATGTACAGAGTACCAGCAAACGGATATCCCATACTCAACGGTGCGAAAAATCCTGCATCAGATGTTGTAGTTTTACCCTTATAAAATCTGTCCTGTTCAAGAATTGCGCCCTGGCGATGCGACCACCTGCATTGAGTTTTCATTAAGATCCTTAGCGCGTATGGAAATGGATGAAGCATGGCCGTGACGGATTTTATGGAGTGACGAAGCGCACTTTTATTTGAACGGTGATATTAACATATACACAACTGCCGCTTTTGGGCTGCGACTAATCCACACGTGGGTCTGCAGTTGCCTATCCACGCGCCGAAAGTCACAGTGTGATGCGGCTTTACGTCATCGTTTATCATCGATCCTTATTTTTACAAAGAAACTCACCGAAGTGGACCAGTGACCTCTTCTGTCAATGCTGCATGGCATTCCGATATGCTAAAGAACTTTGTGGTTTTACAACTGCAGCAAAGACGATGTTTCGATTCGATCATCTTCATGCAGGTTAGTGCACCACCCCATATCGGATGTCAGGTACAGCGTGTGTTTTGCGGCAACATTTCTCTGACACCAGAATAGTCATGCATTTTCCACAGCATGGCCACCGAGATCGCCTGATCTCCATCCTTGTGACTTTTGGCTGTGGGGATTTCTTAAAAGCCATGTGTATCAAGGACATGTCCGATATCACGACGTTGAAAGTTCCAATTACAATACAGGTGCAACAAATTCATTCCGATATGTTGCGAGCCGCAGTGGAACATGTCGTGCACCGCAAGCAGCTCGTGGAACATCAGAATGATGGTCATATGGAACCTTAATTATAATTACCAATAAACGTTGTCTATATTGTTACGAAACTTGATGTGTGCTGTCTAATTTGGCAATTACTCATTTAATACTCATTCAGACTATAACCTCTGCAGCGCCACATTTTTTCCTGTTGGCTACTTTTGGTATTAAATTTTTGTAGGATAGAAATCAAAAACCCATGTTCCTCTCTGTATGTCCACCGAATGTTGTTACGATTCGTCCAATACATTCTCTCGCTAGAGGACTCTGAACACCTCACGTTATTTTATGGCCATCCGGTATAAATATATAAAAACCCATATACGGACAATGAATACATCTTGAATTCTACCCAAAAAATAAATTTCTTTTTGGGTCTCTATTTGTACAGTAGGGTGGGTATAATTTCTACATTAGAGGACCTCAAAGAAAAACTAAAACAAAACAAGGAGAACAAGTGGCAACTCACAACCCATAGGAATATAAGGGAAATTCGTAAGCAGAATCGGTTGCGCAGGGTTGCCATCCGCCGTCAGTTTTATGCGACACGCGCTTTAAAGCAAGGGGACCAGGGAATCCGCTGACTTCTTTCGATGAGGCGGTCAGGAACTGTTCGTCCCATTGGACTGCTGCTTTCCCTCCTACTGGGGAAACTAGGAACCTGCTCACTTCGCCAGAGAGATAGCTCGGCAAGCTTCAACGGGCTGTTCCTTCCTGCTGGGGAAACATTGCTGTTCGTCCGGCGCGCTCTCTGGCCTTTGGTCACCCATCGTCTCTTTTAATTGTCCTCGTTTCTCCCGCCGGTTCCTTTTGTTTTCATCTTCTCCTCGTATTTTTCTGCCCCTCTTTCCTTCTTACATTTTCTTTTGTACCAAAAAAATACAACACCCACCTGACGTCAGATAACCTCCTGACATCCGATTCCCCGTGTCCGATGACCTTTAAAAGGAGAGGTAATCCTATTTGCTGTCGAGGCCTATGGAGTTCTTTGCTTAGCTAGGCTATGCAGAGCAAGCCGAAAACAATAAAACAAGCAGGCAATAAACCAAGCAGGTGACATAAACCCTTCCACCCCCATGAGTTGAACGTCCTCCTTCAATTAACATCCGGCTTAAAAAAAAGAATATATGACAAAAAAAGGGCTTATTCCCAGAATTCTGGGCGCCATTCACACCACCCTCTCTCACATTGGAAAGGTTAAAAAAAATTTTTAAAAAATAAAGTAACGGAAGTATTCTAAACAATTATAAAAACATTAGGAACTTAGCATACATAAGATATATATTATATGTATTACATACTATATTATATTATATAAAAGCGTTATTCTGTCTGTCATTATCATAAGACTTTACGTTTTTGCAATTTTGTGACCGAACTATAAGAGATAGATTGGTCATGTAAATGGATAAAATGTAGAGCTTTTTAAGACAAATAAAATGCTACAAAAATCTTTCGAAAAAAATTTTTGATTTCCAAGATGGCGCCTTTTAAAGGGTCAAATTTTGACTTTTTCTGAATTTAAATCAAAAGTATAAAAGTTGGAAGAGAACATTATAATGAGAAAATATTGGTATTTGAAAGTTCTATCGAACGGTATATCAGTCATTAACAAACGTTTCTGCGTTTGGAAGATACATGCAAAAAAGAAGTGGTTTTGCGGCAACCCCCCCCCTCCCGTGTGAGTGCCAACGCGCAATACAACTCAGTTACGCGGAGAAGCCCACAACGAGCTGGGAAGTCGTGTATTATCGGATCTCCATATTAATTTGCTAAATAAATAAGGTTTTTTTTTTTAATGCTATACATGCAAGATTCCGGAGCGACGGTACCCATCTAGTATATATATAAAGGAGGAAGTATGTTTGTTGGTTTGTTAACTATACACTCCTAGGCCCTTTCACCGATGTGAACCAAACTTTTAAGAATTACTCTTTAGGATCCTGCGGAAAAAACAGGCCACACCTCCCCTTCCCCTGATTTAATTCCCTTGAAACTTTTGTATAATTTTCAAGTATTGACTTATTAACTCCCACAATAGAAGTGTTGGTGTGGTGCAGCAGTTAACTCTGGCCTTTGGAGATATGTTTAATGGGTTCAAATCATTCAATTCAGTAAGTTGTTTTTTTTTTTAAATCGATATGCCGGTCTAAAGGGTGTAAACGGGGGTGGGGCTTTCTTCGAAATCGCTTCAGTTGGAAAGCAAAATTTCGCATGAGTGTCCTCTGTCAATATCTAAAGCATATGTTTTCAAAGATTTTTCGATCTCCGAATCCTATGGGATTGTAAATGGGGGGGGGGGGGGAGCTTTATTGAAGGTACTTTAAGGTTTTCAGATTACAAAATCAGAATTTCTAATCATCACGTCATTTTGTATCATTTGGGGAAGATTTGAAGTGATAGGGATGTGGAGAAGGTCTTATACTTTCCGATCTCGATATTAATATTTAGGGTTTATCAAGTTATAAAATAGGAATGTAACATTAATTTATAACTATCACGTGACTTTTTTTACCATCTGGAAACGTTTCAAAGTGATCAGAAAATTACAATTTCTTTGTCGGCCACATCAGGACAACTCTTTTTTTGTAATCAGCGCGAAGCTCATAACCTTACTTCTGAGTTTTAAGCAAATGCAATTTGGAAAGAGTAAAGAATATAATAATATTTTAAATTATATATGTAGTGATATATATTCATTAAAATATTATTAGTAAAAATATTTTTCATTCTTAACTTTTGAATTCATAGATCACAAGGGGATTAAAATTTACTTATAAAAAATTAAACCCGAACGTTTATCAATCTAATAATATCAATAGATTCAGAACTTGTATTCAAAACTGGCATCCTGAGATTCGTTCTTATTGGTCTGCAGTAGGAGATAATAAACAAACAAAAAAAGAAAATCTCAGTCGACTTTCAATTATCTATAAAAAAAGTCGATAAATTCGTATGTTCCCTTAAATTCTGTCCTTCTCTCCCCAAAAGTTTTAGATCCATTCGAACTTATCCACTAAGATCTTTTATTTCGGAGAAAAAATCTCTTGACTTTCTAAGATTAAGCAAAATTAAAAAATCCTTTTCTATATTTGTTTTTTTAAATTTAGGAATTTGTTTGTAGCTTTAAGTGAAATTTTCCAAAATAAAACTACCTTTCTGTTCTAATTTTAGGCGTTTAAGAAATCTATGAGCTTTAAGAAATCTATTAATTTCCTGAATAAGAAGATGCAAAATCACAGCGAATGCAACGTGAACATCGAGCAATAACACAAATTGAAAGAATAGTTTTGTGGGCAGGAGGGAATTCTCGAAAATAGTTATTTTTTTTCCTTCATTTAGTGATATTGGATTTAAAATAATGTGTAAAAAAAAAAAACAAAAAAAAACCAAGGTTGTTTTTTACCTCTGTGATTCTATTAGTCAATAACTTATGTTTTAATAGATGTCGCAAAAAAGTTTGAAAATTATTCATTGTGATTATTATGAAACGATAAACTATAAAATTAAAATTAACTTATTAAAACTAAATAAATAGTTAATAATTAAATTTATTAAAATAAAGTTAAAATATATTGAATTAAAAACTCATGTACTCAAGGAAAGATTCAATACTTTTGTTCTTGATGTGATTCTATTATTAATTATATTTGAATTATTCTTTAATTTTTGTATAATTTTGTAATTCGTAAAGGTAATGGTGATGAGGCCTAGCGAATTCATGATCTCAGGTCAAGACAATTTCTGGTGTTCTCTCCGACTATAAATTTGCTTTCAAGGAGTCTGGACCTCAGATCATGAACTCTCTGGCCTCACCACCGTTACCTTTAATTTTAAATCAGTGCTGACCACATTCCTATGACTTTGCCTTTATCATGATGTATAGGAGAAAGCGTTATATAAATATCCATGAAATACAATAAGGTAGCACAATAAATTATCCATTTTAATTGTAACAAACACATTTTAAGGATATAATGGGTTTTGAATTTGAATTAATCTCCTAGAATAGAGTCGTAGTTTAGGAAAAATAATTTCTATTCCTATTTCTTCATTAATAGGCTAATATTGATTTTTAGGAACTTTTAATTTTTTGGACAACACTTTCATAAGGCTAATCTGATCTATTTTCTTTGGCGGTAGACTATAGAGCTGTGATCTTCTGCAGAATGAAGACGAAACAGAGATTAGTCGAAAGTTATTAGATGGCGATAATGAAAAATGTCAATGGTCGATTCAGCAATCCTTTATCCTCCAATGAAGTTTTATCATCACAGGAGGTAAAAGCTTCTATGACCACTCGTTAAACCATTCAATGAAGTTAAATGAAGGTTCGAAGCTCGCCAATTCTGGTGAAAATCGAAAAATCCACAGAAAACTGATACATCCTACAACAAATTACCAGAAAATTTCCGTAATTATCTCTTGAAATCAAATGTCGTTTCTTCAGCATGTCTTCAAGCACTTTACTCTTCTGTGGAATACATAATAGAATTCTAAAGTTTATTTAAAGTGAGGTGTCTGATGGGTCGACTGCCATGTCTGCCTCATGACAAAAAAAAATCACATTTGATTTAATAAATGATTGAACTGAAGCAGTATTCAAAACTGAATCTGCTTCCATAATTTTGGATTTATCATTGAATCAACAAAGATGAAAAGCAGTCTCTGCTTACAGTTTAGAAAGGAATCCTAAGATACATTGAATATAGGTGCTGTGAAGGAAAATTGATCCTGACAAACGTATAGACAATCTCCACGTATAGCGTATATTAAGTTTGACGTTGAATATTAGCAAATGACTGCATTGTATATTTCGAAATTAAGAGAATGATTTCAGCTACCTAAAAGAAAAGAACAAGAAAAGAATAAAATACCGAAGTAAAAAGCTAATGATTGGTACTTTCTTATATTTTTAAAAACGTATTTATTATTTTGTTTTTCCATCCATTTTTCATCCCTTAACTTCCCACTGTCAGTGCAACTAATAAAAGAAATATCTGTGGTACCATTTCTTCTGTTTAGGAATAATGAGTTGATTGTTAAACACATGTTAATGAGATACCGTTGCATGAAACACGGTCACGTCGTATTTGATTGTTACTGTACAATATGGTTGTTAAGTCTTTTTTCCGTTCTACGCTTGATATTCCTGTAATTTTAAATAGCTTTTTAAGGTCATAGGCAAACATCTTTACTAAGGATAATGATATGAATTGCTAAGAATGATAATACATTTCGGAGCAGCTGTCTTTGGAAACATCATCAGCACCTGGCAACCATTCGAAGCCAAAAGCAGAACACAGAAAAAAGGTGAGTTTCAAAGGAGGAGTAGGCTTAAAGGCAAATTCACTTCATCGATTTGCGATCAGTGATTTTCAATGTAAAAATTTAAAATAAAAACACACAAAAAACAAAAAAACAAAAACAAACAAACTAGAAATAAAGCGATAAACTTTAAAGAGAAACTTTAAATTACAAATCTTTTTCATCTCTATCTTATGATTTCATGAGCAAGTTATTTTAATTCATCATATTTTCTTAGTATTTTCAAAGGGAAATGCAGATATTATTTCATTCAGTAATAAATTAAAAATGATTAAATTTATTTTGTTCATTACTACTTAAACCAAAAATTTACAAACAACTTTTGTGCATTTTGTTATCATGCTTCCAAGCAACTTTCAAATACTTAGTTTTATAAAATTAGTCGTAATATCAGAAAACCTGGAATTTTTACAATCTTACATAATAAACAAATATAATCATATTTGGAGACTAGTTTTTAAATGAGATATTACAAAATTTTTATGGAGTTTCTGGATTCCATGTTATCCTCAATTTAAATAATTCAAGTGTTTCGGAATATTAATAGGTTCTTTGTAACATTAATTTAGTCATCCTTCCGAAAAGGACGAGGTCCTAGGTAAGTCATTGTGTCACTTTCGTTAACTTTCAACATTAAACATGGAATATGTATTTATTGATCAGAGGCTATTTTATAAAATGATTTTAAAAAGTTCAATGTGCCGTATTTCAAGATTTGCAATTTTGTATATAGGTAAATAGTTTAAAATTATTAAACTTCTGTCTTAAATTTTTACTTCAAAACTTAAAACTAAACTGGACAAAATCATAGTAAAAGTGATAACCGATATGACAGAGTTTCAATTATATAAAATGGTATACAGAACATAAGTAGCTTTTGGTAAAGCTAAAGAGAAATGCCAAGTTAATGTATCATTTAAATGAATTTCTCCTTTTTCTGTATGTGTATAATTTTAAAAAAAACCGCAAATAGTTGATTTTACGTTTTGGTTTTTCAAATCCAATCTAATTGTGACAATTCATACATTTGAGTTCTTAAAAAAGAAAATATTTTAAAATTATTTGTTTATCTGAATTCTCTAGGGTATTACCAAACCAATACTCATATTCATAAGTCGATACTAGTCATAGGCCTGAGATGTTAGGCTACAATGAAGCTCACCTATGACCACTGTGACTACAACTCGACAGTGTCCCTGTGACCAACATGTGTTTTGACATCAAGGGAATTGTGAATTATCCTTTGGAGGCATTTCTCATTTTCTTATGCGTCATATACGCAGTAAGTAGAATACTTTATTTCGACCATTATTAAAATTTTGAAGACTTAATTTTCTTTTGTAGGTTAAAACGTTACGTTTTATGAAGTAAAGATTGAAGGGAAAAATTTCTAATTAATTTCGGCAGTTATATTTTTTTTAAATTTACAAAATATGAACTATCAATAATTTTAAATTTATTTTTGAATATTATTTTCACATTTATATATTTAATCCGTGCCATTATCAATTTCATCATGTTAAAGATGATATCCATTAAGATACGATCTTATCCCAGCTTTTCTGTGCTTTCTGATCCTCTTCCTATAAAAACACTTTGTTTTCCAAGAATACTTGAAAGTTCAACTTAATGATTCTTTGAGAACTAAATCTGTTACAACGTTCTAGATAATTAATATTTAGCATTATAAGAATGGGAACATTAGGATGAATATCTTCATATAGGTACAAACAGACAAATAGGAAGAGATTCGATTTTTTTATAATTTTCAGAGGCTTTTAAGTAAGTTTTGTCGAAACAAAGACACTTTCGTTGTCTTTCTTTGGTGCACAACCCATGGCTCGCCGCCGTTTGCTGCGGCCCGGTAGTGTCGAATTTAAAATTAAATTTGAGCCTTTACATTGCTGCCAACAGATAAATTGGAAAATGCCATAACTTGCAATAGCAACTGTCTCAGACTTTACTATTGGAATGTTGGTATGAAACACAACTAACACATTATTTGATAAATTAAATTTATTATTCATTATTCTAAATGGCACTGTCAAGTCATTAATTAGTAAGACATTTATATAAATTACATGTATTATTAATAATTATTATAAATTTAAACGGATATAAAATAAGATATATTTACAATTGAAATACGAGCACATTGACTCGTCAAAGAAACGTTGAGCGTTTCGAAAGTGCTCGAAGTTCAATTGTAAAATATACCGTCTTTTATATTTTGTGTGTGGCATAATTGTTATATATTACAAGATACACATGTTAAAGTTTCCTTTGAAATGATATTTTTGTATTTATATAAATAAATATATGTTTTTATATAATTAAACAAAGCATCTGTTGATGGGGTTGAAAAATAATCCTAACAGGACTTGAATGTAAACTATATAAGAAACAAAAAGGAAAATAATAAGATACAGTAAAGACTGCGGGAGTTGGAGGATGGAACCTACGGCCCTCCATCACAACTTTTATAAAAAACATTGGCCCTCAGATTTCCTAAGGTTGTGCACCCCTGCTCTAGACTATTGTAGACCCAGAGCTAAAAATAGTATCAATATCCAATTAATGATTATAAGAAGCTATCGTTTTTAAAACCTATTTAACACGCTGTAAAACAATCTCGGAAGAAACAATCGTTTTTCTTCATCATATATCAAAAATAAAATGAACCATATTACGGTTAAAAAATTATGAAAAAAATTGTCTTAAAATTTATTCAATAGGATGATGATTTCATGAACAGATCACTTGTCCTTGGGGGATGGGATAAATTACTGGTGGGTGGTTATAATTTTTCTCCGTTCAACTGTAAACACTGAATTAAGTAGATATAGATATTCGACTAAGAGACCGACTTTAAAGTTTTCGAGAAAATCAAACTTACATAAGAACAAAGGAAAAAATAAAGGGAAAAAATTAATTAGAAGAAATCGATCTCAATTTGAAGGTGAAAACTTTCGAAACGATGTATCCATAGAGAGGATATTGAATGAAATCACATAGGGAAAAAGAGCAGTAAATTTAAATTAATGAACAAAAGAAGTAAGTTTATTTCCAGTAGATTTCATAAAACATAGTAATAAGCTTTAATAAATATCTTCGCCAGGATATGCAACAACGTTAACAGAAGTGCCCAGCCCTCCTAGACCTTATGGCTCACCTCCCCCCTCAAAGATATGACGGAGAAGGCGGGGGGGGGGCTTGGTCCACATTTGCATTAGGGCCCAAAATTTCTAGCTACGCCACTGGCTGAGAGCACTGAAATCGCTTAGTTCCATTTCATTCAGTGGCGTAGCGAGCATAACTGGCGCCAGAGCACAATACCTTTTTGGCGCTTCCCCCGCCCCCCGAAAACCCGAAAAACATAGATTCTCCAAATCGACAACCAAAAAAAAAACCACTTTTACACTCTTTGATTTTTTTTACCCCCCCCCCCCCCACCTTAATTTCAATGGCGCAGTCTGCGCAGTGACTCCTCCGCATAAGCATCCGTGACATTAATACTTGTTATCGTGAGTATCAGAACCGTATAAGTTATAATCATAAGGATAATGTTGTTAGAAGTAAACCTAATTTAAATTGAATACAGTAGATTATATTGGCTTCAATCAATTTCTTATTTAAATAAAATTTAATTTAATGGAAAAAAACCGAAACAATTTTAGAAATAGGTTACAATAAGTGTGACTAATCTGCATGTAATTGGTTGATGATTACCTCCTACCAAATTTGGTATTGCTGCGAATTTAGACTAATCTAATGAGATCAAAATCTATCGTGATTCCTTCGTCTTTATTCTTACATGACTTAAATCAGTTCGTCATTATTGCAATTAGTCGGTTAAAAAAAATAGAATATACAAAATATTCTCTGTACAATTCAGTATACTCCATCCATCCATAGTATTCTGTCCGGAGACAGGTCCATATCCTATGGAATTCGCATGGAATTCCCAGAATGCTTGGGGAAAGATACTGGGGTGGTTTCTTGTTGCCTGCCCCAGGACGCCATTAAGGAATGACGTCAGACCGAAGAGAAAGCGAAAAAGAGGCGAACAACACAGGAAAGGAAATTGAAACAGCCATGCCACTGCCGGGATTCGAACCCAGGTACTGGCGCACTGGCCACCACAGCAGACCGCCGCCGAGACCGAACGGCCACGCCAGCACGGCAGTTGCATATTTAGTGATATATAATTTAAAAATCTCTATACAACTACATGACAATTCCTCATTATCTAAACAAAACAAAATAGTACCAAAATTTCTGTTCAAAACAATGAGGATTTTTATTGCAATTTGTTTTCATATCTTGCCAATAATTCAGTATACTATTCAGTATTAATTCAGTATAGTGAACAAAGAGAAGATGTACAGCATAGAAAGCTTAATATTTCAAAAAATAAGTTAAAATTTGAAAAGTCAATTAATTATTGTAATTAAAGTTGTTTATTTATGGTTATGTTTTTTTTAAATAGATCGCAGTGGGCGTTACCCTTACAGAATCAATATTTCTATTTGCAGGCGAAGAAGCCACTCTGTTGCGAGGTAAAAATTGAAATTTCTATTTACTTAAACATATCGCTAAAACATCTAAAGAAACCAAACAGTAAAATAGACACTTTAAGTTGATTTGTTTATGTAATAAAAGGAATAATTGGTTTTTACTAAATGATGGAACATTTGGTTTTGCCATTTCTATGTCTGCAAAATCCCTCATATAGGCCAGTAAAGCACCACATTTCATTTAAAATTTAATGACAGCTGCAATAAAACATGATAGATAAAGAGCATAACTTGACTCATGAACTTACATGGTTAAATATACAATGATACCTACATCCACTTTCTATCCTTTGTCAATATTGTATCACTCATTTTAAGCCCTTTTCAATTTAAATTATTTTCAGCGTTAAGCTGTTAAGAATATGACATATTAATAAGTTTGATCAATTTTGACCAAACCTTTTGTCGGTTCTTAAGTCGTTATCTTATTTAAATGATATCCATATAATATGGTATTACCCAAATAGTGTCTACAGTGATCAGCTACATTACAACTTAATAGACATGTAGGTCAATGACATGGAAAGTTTTCTGGCGTTTTTTATTCTTCTGGTCTGCAGAGATTCTAGAATCTCAGCGTTCTCTTTCATCTGGAATTAACACAGAATCATGACTATTCAAAGACAGAGAAAACAGTTTCGTTTCCAACTGAAAATTCAGTTTTAGAAAATTCAAAACTTATGCTTTGATACTGAGAGCCATCATTAAGCTAATATCTTCATGAAATGTGTAGAATCGCAATTGACCAAAACTTCATTACAGTGGAACCTCGCTATTCGTACACAATCCGTTCCAGGAGGCAGTTCGAATGGCGATTTGTACGAATGGCGAATCATTTTTTCACATAAGATATAATGTAAATTGGATTAATCCGTTCCAGACCCACAGATGATTGCTTATATAAACCTTTGTAATAATATGTTAAGCCTAAAATACATAAAAACTATGAAAACAATAAATATAAAGGCCTTTATTATTATTTTTTTCTTTTTCAGTATAGACGATATGGTTGATTTCGCCATGCCATACTGAGTTGCCAGGTCAGAGACACGAGTTCCACTTTCAAACTTCGCAACGATTTCTTTTTTCCAATTCAATTGTCGTTCTCACTGCTTTCCTTTTAGGCTTAGTTGAATCAGTAATCTTTTTTAGACCCATGGCTGCACTATTTATAATAAAAATAACAAAAAATAACAATAAAATATCACAAAGTTTCATGAAGCTTGCGTGGATGATGCATAGCATACGGAAGCTAGCATGATACCGAATTTGAAGGGACTGCCTGGCGCGGCCAGTACCGAGGTCACGCTGTCCGAATCGCGAGCAAGCGTACGAATGGCGAGTTCAATTTTATTTGAATAAGTTGTACGAATAACGAGTTGTACGTATAGCGAGGCGGACGAATGGCGGGGTTCCACTGTACTTTTATCTTGAACATGTATAATGTTATCAAGTGTTGCTTCTCATTCCATCGTATTTGAGCGCTTTCGAAAGATCAAGTTCAGACTCTACGTTTTTCGTTCTTTCGGATTGTACTTTCAGCGGCGTTATACTAGATAAAAAGGTAAATTCAAACAATAGAGCCATTACATTATTACTATTAGTAAATTCTTTTAGCAAAATTTCTAAAAAAAAAATATTTTCCTTACATTTTATCTATTTTTTTAAATTTTTTTTTCCTTAGGAAAATAACTAAAAATAAATTCGAAAAAAATGTTAAATTGCTTCAGATTTTCGTTGTTGAATTTAGCGCTTAGAAATGCCCTTATTCCTATGGAATCTTATTGCAGTAGATAATCTCTTCAGAAGTTTCATAGCCAAACTGTAAAGAAACAAACTGTAACAATGATCACATTTTTAAATGTTTTTTTTTCTTTATTACAGGAAATTTAAATATCCACATTCTATTTGGCCAAGACGTCAAATATTTTAAAGCATTTACTTATATTTATTTTTATTTACATTACAGAATACTGTGTAATACTTGTGAATATAGTAATAATTGCAATACTTATCTTCTTACTCCTCAGTATTCTAAAGGTAAGGGATTCTTTCTTTCTCGATTAAGTATTTAAGTGTTTTTCTTTGTTTTCTTGTATCTTCATTTACTCCTTTTATTCCTCACAAAATATCTTAGTAATTCAAGATGTAAACAGTGATCCCTCATTGACTAAAAACAAGAAAATAAAAAACAAGAACAAAATGTGGAATACAAATCCTTGAGCAGCACTTCGGCTACCACAAAAGGTATTGGACCATTAAAAAAGGAAAACAAAAAATAATAAAAAACCCTCTAAAGGGTAAGAGGAAATTTGAATTTGAATCAATTCAAATAAGAATGCCCTTTGGAGTCGAGCTGAGACTCTGGAACGGCCGTTTCGTGCCAATACCTTCTGTGAATGCTGCCCCAGGATTTGTTTTCCATATTTTGTTCTTGTTTTTTATTTTCTTTTTACATTTTCTCAATTCTTCCCCTTTTACGCCTTTTGAGTCTTGCACTGGCTGAGTAGCTCTAGCTGTGGAGAGCCCAACAAGCTCGAAACGGCCATCCCAGAGTCTCAGCTCGACTCAAAAAGGCATTCTCATTAATATCCGGAATAAGATCCTTTGCAAGTAAGTACATTTGATTGTGAGTTTTTATATTTCTAATAAAGCTCAAGAAAAACTAATTTTTTTTTTAATCTCATCGCCTTTCTCATTCATGCTCTTCAAAATTAATTGTTTGATAAACAAAAAACAAAAAAAAACCAAAAAATAAAAATAAAGACAACGATAACTACTACTACTATATAAATGCAGTGTGTGCTGATAACAATATTTCGATTACATTCCTCTTTATTTTTACTTTACTCTATCTTTTGTATATAGCTGTCTATTTCAGTATTATGCAAAGCTTGAAACACCTTTTACTTTAATTTTTCATTTGATTAACTTTACTCATCAGCGAAATTAAAATCATACATCAATTTATGGATTGCATTAATGACAAGATTAACTTTTCGTTCAACAAGTCATGCTTTGTTTCTATTGTAAAATCAAGAATTATCTCCAATAATGTTTATTTTAATATAGTTTAATTCATGAATGTTCATGTTTGTGTAGAATCAAAGTTGAAATTCATACTTCAAAATATCCCGTTCATGCTCTCCTTTCCCTCCTCTTGTATTAATCAATCAGTTATTCCACAAAATTCTTGTTCATTAACGTCTACATGTGTCTTCTTCCTACAAGTGATGTTCATCGACGATTTCATTTAAATGTTTTGATTTGTGTTAGATTCCAGAAATCGCCGATATTACTTTAACTCTCAACGTCAAACTTAGCTGAAGCAATTTATTCATCTTTTCTTTGTACTTAACATGAGAAGCAAAACATTTTTGTAGAATTAATTGAATTCTGTTCGTGATCCTTCGTCCACAACAAGAGAATTTGCTTCTCAGATTCAGTGGAAAAGAAATACCACAGTATATTTGTTAGCCTTGTTAGGGAACTGAGACACTTGTTAGGGAACTGTTCCACGCGGGTTCTTCACTGAACTGCTAGGTTTTACGGAGCGGCAGGATTGTCTTCATTTTAGACAATTGCCAATGTAAAGTAGATTCTGTTTTTCAATTCCTTTGGGAGAAGATATTGAAATAAATAATTTGAGAAAAAAAAGGACATTGAAGTGTGCAGAGTCAGTGTTGGGTACCTTAGAAGAATCTCCCGTGCATCGGACATCATTGCATTTCGACTTCTTTGAAGCCATGAGAACCCAGAATAGTATGCAGGTACCCACTTACGTGATCCCATGTCGTCTTCATTGGGATTATCATTGAAATAATCGTCGAGTATCGTTGAAGATACTATGAGTAAAATTCCTTTAATTTCTGTAATTTCTTTACTCACAGTATTAAAACTCCCGAAGGATGAGAAACTGTGCTGTCCATAGTTCAAAGAAATTTACTGAAAGATTGAAGTTAATTTAGCCATCCTATTGTTTCTGTGCCTAGTTCAAGTCTTAATTATGCCTAGGTCTTCCATTACGATCGGTGTTAATGCTCGAATTGAGGTCATTACATTCTTAGAATTCAACTCTATCGTTGGAAATAAAAGAGTGAAAACTTTAATAGCATTAAATTTATCCTTTCCTTCCAGAAGGAGAACTTCCCGATTGATAAACAACACCAAACTGAATATATTTCTTTATAGAGCCATTTAATCATTTTTGAGGAAGATTGAATTTTTAACTAACGAATTGAATAGAGCAGATATCTCTTAGCTGTTATTGTTAAGTTTTTATTCATTTTTATCTATCTTTGTTTTTAAACAAAGGTATACTGCAGCACCAATGGAATTGTATTTACTTTTCTTGATATTTTAATCAAAGTTCTGAAGATCTCACCTTGCCATTAATTTTCTAGTACTAAAAGTTTAATTTATGAGTGTACTAAATTTTACTAGCTGTATTTGCTGCAAGATTAAAATTGAGAAAGTTAAATAAACCTCTATACATCTTATTATGTATTTCTAATTCCCTTGAAGGTCATATTGACCTTATCACTTTCTAATTTTGTCATTTTACGGCTTAGCTTGTTCTAGGTACACTGTTATTAAAGTTTCCTTTCAGACTTCTATACAGACCGTCACTCATAGCAGGAAAAGCCTTATATCCGCTCTGTCTGTCCGTCTTGAGAAATTAAAATCTCAGGAACGACATATGCCAGAGATAGGATCTACACCTCGTTAAAAAGGTCTAGCTAGCTCTTAGCCGTTGAGAACTCGTTGAATGATTCTCTTGTTCAGGTCTCTAGAATTTGATCTTAATTTATTATAAATTATTTATTTTTTTATATTGACTTCAACCAGAATTATTACATGAATTAGTTAGATGAAGCCAACTTTTCTTTTCTCTTGAAATAAATCTTATAATGATCTCTCAAATCTATGGAGAGCCTCTATTTTTATCTGTAGTGTTTTGAATTGTAATTTTGTGTTAAATTTTCATTTACATATATTTTTTGGATGTTATCATTTTTAAAGATAAAGAGATAACATATTGATTAAAAAGATATACATTTTGTTGATGATATATTGATTAAATATTTTCTTTGTTTGAAACCAAACACTAATTTTCCTTTTCTCGCTTCTTGAAATAAATCTTACAATGATTGGTCTGCTTTTATTATAATAGGATCTCACAAATCTATGTAGAGGTCCTATTTTTTCTGGGGTTTTGAAGTTGTAAAGAGGAATTTAACATTAACGCTGTATAGACGCCGTGGGGCATTATGCGATCGCTACTCCTACCTTATTTATTGGCTTTTCTCTGTCAACTTAATATTTACATTTCCCACGGTTTATTATTTTAAGTTTTTTGTTTATTTTTATTATTGCTAGATTGGCGAATGAGCTGATTTTCACTTGATTTCTTTCTTTTGTGTAGATAAATTTATTTCTTGTTATATTTAATATATTTACAAATGAAATTTAACGTGCGTTATAACAATTTTTACATTAAATCTTAATTACATTTACAAAATCTTACATTTGGCGTAAAAATTAAATTTCGTTTCTAATTACTAACCTTTTAATAAATTAATCCTATAATGCTGAGCTGAATGCTAGCGGGGATTAATTACTTACCCCCTTTTATTATTGATTTGATTTTGATTTTTTTTAATAGAGGGGTCATTGATTTGTATGTTTGCCCGTTTTGTATATTGTCCTATTTCACTGAGCTAGGTATACTGGGCGGATCGGACTGATGAGAGGTCAACAAACCTCGAAACAGTACTGTCTCCGATTCCCAGTACAAATACCAAAAATAGCTCGGTGATTTTTTTATTTTGTTTAGCTATGTTTTTGTTTTCTAAAAATTTAATGTATATTTAATATAATACACTTTATTATCACTCATTAATCATTTAAATTGTATCTATATTATCCGTGTATCATTATTTGCACTGTCATTAGCTTATAACTAAATAACCTTGTTCTGAAAGAGTCAGACGCGTAAGGAATGACAAATAGCCTCCGGATAACGCTATTTAAATATCTCTGTAAGGCTTTTACCCTTATTTTTTTTGTATGTGAGCTCACCAGAGCTCCTGCATCGACGTTTTCCGCTACATAATCAAGATCCAGTGCGAAGTTCCTTGATATTCTTCTATTCCATTGTGTGGTAGTTGTTTTTAAAAGTAATTTATTCACGCTTAGGTGATTGTTTAGCTGAAGGGCTTCTGTGATCTTATGATTGATAAATTTGGAATAATTTAAGGAAATCTTTACTATTGTGTATGAGGGTCGTTCAATAAGTAATACAACACATTTTTTTCTCAAAAGTCGATTTGTTTTATTACAGTTTTAAATACATCGCCTTGTTCCTCAATTCTTTAGCTACAAAAAAATATTTTTCTACATCATCTCCGTTCAAGTCTGGGGCCTTCTGTCACCGAGATATCACAGCTTGTATGCCTTGACGGTACCATTCTGCTGTTCTGTGCCTCAGCCAACTTCTTAGTGCGTGAAGAACTTCCTTCGTTGCCATATCGCGGATTCCATCCTTTAAAAGTCCGAAGGCGCGAGATCAGGGCTGTAGGGTGGCGAGGGAGAACGATCCACTGAACTTTTGTGATCTCCTCGCGGGTATGTAGACTTGAGTGTGGTCTGGCGTTGTCGCGGAGCAAGAGAAGTTTGTTCACGTCTTTGTGGCCATGAACACGTTGGAATCGTTTCCTCAGTTTCTTAGAGTCTTCACATAGGCTTCTTGATCGTTACACGTTATAACAATTCAGGAGTCACAGCTGTGTGGTCGGCCAGAGAGCGAGAGATCAGACCGCTTCCCTTTTCCTTCTTCCGACGACGACAGATGCTTCACCCAACGCCGTCTCACTGCTTTTATCAACTGCCTGGTCTCCATAGACATTCTATAAGCGATTGTGAATATTTGTCGCGGTCTCCTGTTCCGCCTAAAGAAATTTAATAACTGCTTTTTGTTTGCAACGCATCTCAATCACAGACGCCATCTTGAACGCTACCTACAGTGCTGCTGCACAGCGGAAATGACAAAAAAAAAATTGAGAAATTGCGGGAATGTTTGAAGATACTGTACAGAAAATTTCACGTTTTTTATCTAACTTAATATTAGCCGAGAAAAAAAATGTGTTGCATTACTTATTGAATGACTCTCGTATAATCAGATCTATTATTATTATGATGAGATGATTCTTATAAACAGCGACAATGAAGCAAATATTAGGTATTAAATTGAAACAAATCTTATAAAGCCTTCCAAGTTGCTAGTCAGTATACGTTTTAAAGAATTATTATAGAAGTAGAAGTATACTAGTTTTTGTAGCATCCCAAGTAATATCTAGGAACAGAATAAATTCTAAAGAATAAATTCTAAAAATCACAGCTTTATTGAAATAGTCATAAAAATTCTTTTCAGTCGTATAAACATTACGAGCTTTTCTTATTTGTAAGATGATTACTATTATAAATTTATAAATTTCAAAACTTGTTTATTAAGTCAATCGTCGTAATTTATGGTGATAACTACCTAATACTTGGTTTTTTTTCCTTTGTAGAATTACTATGAACCGCCTTTCATTGCCATAGTCCTTATTATCTGCCATATATTGCTCGTTATCCTCAGTGTATGGGTTTTATACGTAGAAGCAAGACGGCGTGTGCCTGATCTATATCTGACACATGACTTACCAAGAAATGCTAATTACACTGCAATGGACTACGAAGATTTTGGTCCTCAAAAGCTTCTTAGTGCAGCAGCAGCTCCTGTTTCTTCTCCAGTATTCGGATATGACATTTTTACGGTAAGATTAGATTGTAATGCTAATTTCAGAAGATTTATGATCGTGGTCAAGTAAATTCTTTCCCGAAAGACTGTCGAATTAAATTGCAGTTGAATAACACCAGATAATTTTACAACCCAGAATCCTTCAATTAACAAATGGATTAAAGTTCCAATAAAGCTACGATTTCTTGCTAATTACAAAAGAAAAGTTATCGAAGAAGATAAGGGTTTAGTTGTGAAAAACAAATTTCACAGTGAGTGATGACAAAAGTATGACAATTATTACTTCCTAAATGCTTTAATATTAGTCAATCATAAGAGGGTGTGTGGATCTTCGTAGTGATTCTCTACCTTCATATAAACAATTATAAAAAAATACCCCTACATTATCGGGATTTGAAATCGGATCATTGATATATCACACATTATGAATTTAACCATTATATCATTTAATGTGTCGATCCTGTAATTAAAACATCTAATTAAATGATATTTCTTTTATAAAAATTAGCAATCTTATATTATTATTTTATAATTAAGAAAAAACAGTGTCTGATTAAGACAATCTTATTAAGAAACCCATGTGAACATATTAATGTTGAAAAGAATAATGCTTAGATTACATTAGAATAAAGTATACATCAGTTTATATTTCTTTTATTCGCTTTAAAAGGTTAAGTTACAAAGGTAAACATGAAATTCCAACAATATCTTTTATATATATATATGCATTTATATATATGTAAATTTACATTTTCAGGATCCAATTATGCTGGTAAATGCCATCGTTGCATTTTTGGCGGTGAGGAAAGCTACTTTTATTAATATTTAATATTCTTCTAATAAGTACTTCTAAATTTTATAACATATAGCAAAGCTTGTAACTCATTCATATATAATGAAGTATAACATTAAAATTATTATTTTAACTAATGTTCTCTTTTGACTTTCACTTTTATAGGTATTAATGATTCCTATCCTGTATACGCATTTTCTCAACCAACTGCGTAGAGATATGCCTGAACGTTTAGAAGAAGATCAGGCAACTTCTGTGAAGTCCACTCCTTCTCATGTTAGTCAACAGCCATTGTATCCGGTGCCTCCAGAGCACGTGGAACAAGTATACGACCAACCATCTGAACTGATGTCATCGCCTCCAAAGACATTGGCATCCCCGAAGCTGTCTGTTACTAGCACAGGCATGTCATCATCACCATCTGATTCTTCACACAGTGATGTAGAAAAAAGCCAAGCTCCTACAGAAAATTCCCACACTTATCCAGGTGATCGTCCGCCATTGTCCCATTTACAGATTGTTGAATCACTGGAATTAATTGCTTCCAAGCTATCGACCATGCGTTCTTCGAGGAGTTCCTCGCCAAGGCCCTCCCGTGGTTCCAAGCAAGCTCCGTACGTTTCTCCTCCTTTCTCACTACCAATTTCTCCTCAAGCTCGTAAGACATCAGGGGTGAAAACACCTCCAAAGACGCCAATAGATGTTAGTCGCATGCAAGGAGAAAAAGGCTTCTTCCGGATGGTCTGTACACCCATTGCTCCTCCACCAAGCCTTCAATCGACTCCTGTGGCACCACCACCTACCTTGCAATGCACACCTATTGCACCACCGCCTAGCTTACAGTGTACTCCCATTGCACCACCACCAAGCTTACAGTGTACACCTATTGCACCACCTCCTAGTCTCCAATGTACTCCAATATCTCTACCTCCGAATACAACCCAACCTCATTTGCAGAACTTCCGGGTTCTGCGTCCAGTACAAATTGGAGCAACTAATCCTGATGTTATGATTTGTCAGGCATCTCCACGACCCCAGTACCCTACTTTACAACACAGTCAGGGAATGGGAAATGATTACTACTCTTCTGAATCAGAAATGATACAAGACGATGATGACGATGACGATGATGAAGGATCTATTCAATCATTTCAACGTTATTCGTCATCTCAACCTGATTAAACAGGCTTGTTTTAACCAAAACCATTTGTTGACTTAAATTAGAGCTAAATGAAGGTTTTTATATGAACAGACAAAAACACTTCTATATTGGCATTCACTGTGCAATGAGAAATGTAATCTACAAATGCTTCGGGGAACATCTTCTACCTGCGAAGTTATGAAAAAAAGACGGAGCTTACACAATGTAAAAACAAAACCCTTGTTTAAATATATTAAAAGTGCTTCAAACAGTGGATGTGTATTGATCCAACTTATATTAAAACTTGTAAGATAATGAAGCATCAGGCAAAGATTATTAACACTTTCAAATAGAAATTTTAATATTTATTCACAGTTTCTGCCTTTCTTCTTATTTAGAATCATGAAAGTTAATATAAGTAAATCTTTTCTAACGTTTAGATTTAATATATGAATATTTAGATTTTAGTTATAAGATGAAATAAACTGAAATTTCAAAGACTAAAAGGTTAAACTTCAGGAATAAATGATATTTTTTGTATATTTTAAAATTTACAACGAAAACGCTTCTGCGAAGTGAAATTTAGAAAGGAGTATTAGTTTAAAATTTTTATGTTAAGTGTAAATTTTTTAAACATATGCTGGTAAATAGGAGTTTTTGTAAAAGAAATGATGATGTTAAATGTTTTGTTTTATTTCTTTCTTTCTTATTTTAATTTTAAGTGACTAAATCATTCTGCAACTTCTAAAATTTTTTAAGGTGGAGCATTTTAGATTTTATAAGAGCTGCCGAAGTCACATAGTAAATAGATTCAATAAAAATTCAATTCATAATTGAACTAACCAACAGCAGGGAAATATGAAATTGCAGGCTATCATTTCATTTCAAATACAGATTAGTGATTTCTGAGTTTCTATATTTAACTGTTTAGCGCTGTATCATTCGTTTATAATGACCGAGTGTCGGACTGGCCCCTTCCAGTTATGCTCTTCATTACCAGGAATGATGCTCGCCCTTGTTTGAAGACGGCATCTCCAATCAGTTTATCTTTTACATGAGCCCTGTCAATTTAAAATTTCATCTTAATTTCGTATACGTTTAACTGATTTAAATCATTTTTGTTTCCATTAGGTTTGCTGTTAACGTTATGTAATGTTTCAAGACGGAAAGTTCTTCTGATGAAAAAATATGCCCTATCACAATAGAAAACGTTAATGGGCAATTGATAACATGTTGACTCGCAACAAATTATTATATTACGACTGTAGAGAGAGAAGGTGTGTAACCTAGCAACTTATTCAATCTTGGTAT
>JAFIDM010003189.1:4746481-4757758 GCA_023159025.1 Thereuonema tuberculata | reverse complement strand
TGGCTGTCGTATTCTTTGACGAGACATACTGAAGCTGTGTGTGCAGAAGAACGGTAAGGAAACACAATTCCTCACTGCATAGCGGCTCTCTTTTCTCCTATCTTCTACTGCTTCCAGAGGGCTTCCCTGGCCCATTTATTATTTGCTCATTGCTCCATTGTTAATCGTTTATATGTGCTCTCCTGACCTACGCATCATGCAAATGTCGAGATGATCGGATGCGTCTTTCCTGGTGCATACGAGAATCTGGGATATTTCCCACATCGTTAAAAAAAGATAGACGAGGCCTTTCGCGTCCTATTGTTGAGGAATCGTCTTCAGGTCTGAGAAATAGAGTTGGGAGAGCGTATAAATAGATAGTTAAAAAAAGCGAAGTTAAAAAAAGAGGTAAGTCTGATGGAACGGGGAAACGATGCTTTTGGCGGGAAGATAGGAGTTGGCGGGAAAGTTAGTTTGGGTGGAAACATCGGTGAACTGAAGAGATCGTCCTTTCCAAACACGGGGTGTTGGCGTACAGAAGCCATTTCCAAATTTGATGTAGGCCTAGGCCATCATTTAAGTTGGATCCTGCTTTGAGAATATGCACATATTCTTCGATGCTTCTGGAAATGTAGGTGGAGGATCGAGTCAGAATGGTGGCTCTATTCCAGTTGAAGATGTGATCGGGGATGCTGGCGGTAGTGTGTAGCGGTAGTGTAGCTGGCGGGTGGGTGGTAACGACGATAGTTTTCCAGTTTCTCATTGCTTGCTGGTGTTCGAGCAGGCGTTTGTCGAGGGAACGTTTAGTTTGAGCAATATACTGTAAACATCAACACGGAATTGAGTAGCTACCTTCTTTTTGGGGAGTGGATTCTTTAGGGTGGGATATGATGTTTCTGATTTTTGGAGGGGGAATGAAAATAGGTTTTTCAGCTTAAAAAAGAGATACAGAATGAATTCATCAATCGTGCTGTTTCGAAAATACTGGCACAATTCAAGCGGCAGCCAAATTTCGTTTTCACAGTGTGGCTGAATCTTTTTCTCCTATTTATATCCATTCGCGGTATCAGTTGAATGTTGGATGTTACAGTGTACCACGAGAGGTCGTAACAAGTTGATCGCACAGTGTAATTATCATTTCACATACGCTAAGTAATTGTTTTAAATAATTTTGAAAATAATTATTATTTTTAATAACAATGCTTGGGGTAGAGCAAGATTTCTTTAACCTGGGTTATGTAATTTTAAAATAAAATTGCAAATCTAGACTATATGTCTGTAGTAGGCTTTTCATAATTTCAAATTTTAAAAAATGCTATATTAAAATAATATGAAATTTCATTAATTTTAGTTTGTCAAGAAGGAAAAAAAAACATGTTAAAGTGAGTGCACCAAAAAAAATATGTAAAAGAAAACTTTTACAATTTCAGACACTGCTTTAAATATAAAATCGATTTGTAAACATCCAAATAATTAATTTTTAAGACTTTATTTAAACATATAAGGAAGAAAGAATATATAGGGTGTATTAATTGGACCGGTACTTTTGTAGACAGTAGAAACAATCATGATCTGGTCAATTTTAAAAACAGTAGCAACAATGTAGTGACCTATCAATGCACCCTCTAATCACGAAGAAGCAGGAACTGATGACCGTCAGCATTTAAGCAGTCCTTCAGTCGTATGGCGACACTGCGTCAGACCTTCGCGTACAGCTCCGCCGAATTGGAATAAACTTTCGATCTTTATGCGTTCCTGCGGGTCAAAAGGTGTTGTGGCTTGGTTGTATAAACCTGTGGAAGAACATATCTCTAAAGGAAAAAGTCCATTGGTGTGAGATCTGGTGATCAAGGTGGCATTTCGATCGCACTACGTCTGCCAATCCAGCGTCCTGGAAATTTCTTTCGCCAGCTCTTAACCGTTGATCGTGGTGTGTAACCTACTTCAAATCAATCAGTTTTTGTCTTTTTTTCTGTAAAGACAGGTTGTAAGAGTTGGACCCGGTTACTTTTGCATACTGTAGCAACACAATCAAATAACCTAACCCAATCGATGATGAGTTGGTTCTCTTCGGTAGTGATTGTGGTGTATGACCTTTTGCAGCATGTTTTGTTGCAACAGAACCAGTGGCTTCAAATTTCTTCATGATTGCAGTAATTGTTTCACGTTTCGTCAATGAAACTTCTGGCTGCAGAGATTTTGCCTAAGGGCGACCGTAACGCACCACTTTCCTGCTTCCCATTGTCATTAACGCGCGTTCTATGTCACGCGGTGCTTGTCCTGATTTCAGTTGAATGCCCACTGTTTTACAGGTGTGAAGCATTTCGGTGCCCCCCTTGTGTTAGGATACTGTTATACTTGAGAAAATGTATAAACTGCTCTCGAAAATGGTTTCCAGAAAAAGTTGACCGGCTCCAACTGATACACCTTGAATGATAAGCAAATATAAAAGAAATCGAAATATTTCACTTCCCCCATGAAAATGAGCAAAACATCTGCAAGTTTATAAAATATCTTAAAATTTATTGTAACATGACAACAAAACAGTATTAAAGAAACAATGCCATCGGTGAAATTAGCAATGTTGCTATTGATATTTCATTATTTCCAATTATACCTTTAAGACTAATTTGCTTGTAAAATTAAAAAATAAATAAAACTGTTTGTACAAAATTAGCAATTTCACGACATGTACGCAAGTCTCCGTAATGTGAAGGTCTCAACAGGTATATAGACAGTTTAATCTTATTGTAGGAATTTCTTTTAAAACTAAAACTCTTAATAATTTTATTTGTATGGCATTTATCTTGCAAAGAAATGTAAAACATGAGAACAATGTATTTAAGCATAGTAATTCACATTTTGTATGACAATTTTTACTTCAGAACACCTTATGATCCACTTCCTTCAGCCTTGCCGTCGCTAAAGTCGTCTTCGTCAAAGAAATTATTTGTAGTTTCTGTCTCTCTTCGTGGATCATTGTAGAAAATCACGTGACAGCCACTGTTACAGTCTTTACGGGACGGAGACACTTTCTCCCAATGGTGGGAATGCAAATAGTAGGTATAGACGGCAAGGTTAAAGTCCATAATAAACACCTGATCACCAAAAACTGCGATGGATTTCGCTTTGCCTGGCGAGATTCCTGTGGACGAGGACGGAGCCAACCACACTTCTTTCCTGAGATCGAACAGCGCCGGGAGGGAGGGGCCTATCACTGGCACCACAAAGATGTTGTTGTCATGAAGAAAAGCTTTGGGTTCTGACATTAGGAAAAAACTCGGAAGTTTTAAGACTTGGGACCAAGAATTGGTGAAAGGATCGTACAATTCACAGGACAAGAGGCACCCATCCACGTCCCAACCTGCCGAAAGTAAAGTAACAGCACAAATAAAAAATAATGCATTTTCATAATTTTAAAAAATTACTCTTATTAACTTAAGATTTATCTACTAATGTATGAATATAAAAAATAAATTTCGAAAGAAAAAACTTTTTTATTTTTTAAAAGAAAACTAACGAATAGAAATATTTAATCACATTTAAAATAGATAAGTCGCTCACCAACACCTACGTCTTTTATCAAACCTAAGTTTAGCAGCAAATGAAACAAGGGAAAATGAAAATATATAAAATTTTAGATTTTTATCAATAATACTGTAAAATACTAAATTATGCCATGAATAATTTATAAACAGCTTTTTTGTTGTTAGAATAATTATCTTTTTTAATTTCCTTTTCTTTTAATGCAGGTCCCAGAGGTTTAGGCTCCCAGCGATTCTCGACCAACGGGATTAGTTGAGATAGAATGGCCTGTCCGTCACTCGCCCGTCGTCTAACTCTGTAGAAAGAAATCCTAGAGTCTGTCTGGAGGAGGAATAACCGAGAAAAATTGCCCCACCACCGCCGGGAATTGATCGTGGGAACCTCCAATTCGCATTTCATTTCCTAACCATTGGTCTATGGAACCAAATTAATCTTCTCCATTGAATCTTTTCCCAAAAAAGTGAAAAAAAAAAAAAAAAAACATAAAAAAACTAAAGATATAGAACAAAAAAAAAAAACCAGGGGAAAAAATAAAGCAAACAAAAAATTCTTAATTAAAAAAATCGATAGCTTCTTTGTATTCTGAATATGGGTGATGTTAATTTTTTTTTGAATTGGCCAAAGATAACATTCATGACCATCTTCAAAACTTCGGGTCGTATTTTGGTTTTCTACAGCAGTGTCAGCGTTGTCTCAGCGTTCTTCTTTTCAGATTTCAACAGAATGTACCACAATCATTCTTCAGAATAAATAATTCCACTTCAATTTTTCCATCTCCACCTTAATATCTGTCCACTTTAAACGTGCCCTAAAAAAAACTTTTACGAAGGCCTTTTATTTCTGAGAATAATAGATTTATTTGTTATGTGACGCTGTTTGATATATTGGATTATCTAAAGTGGATTAAAAACATTAAAAAAAAGCCCCTTTTGAGGGGCTTTTAAACATTTTAAAATTTTAATACTGATTAAACAATTCTGCAATACAGAAAAATAATATACAGATTTTTAAAAATATTTAGGCAAAAATTTGATTTTAGATACAAAATAGAAGAAATTACGTTTACCTTTACGTTTACGTTTTATTAAATTTTAATAAGTTGTAATAAAATAAACCACCATTGCAGAGTTGATTGTTTCCATTGGAATTTTTCTAAACGGCTGAAACACTTAAAATATCATTTTTAAAAGTTGATGTTAAAGCGTTTAATTTTTTGGTTGTTGTTATCCTTAATGCCTGGAAATCCATTTCCAGAAAATATCGCTTGTGTTGATTTATTTAATCAAGGATGAAAGGGAGGGCGTTCTTTTGGTAAGTAGCTGCCTCTATGGAGTCGAATCTTTTCAAGGGCTTTTAATAGCTTCTCTTCAGTTCAATAATCTATTTACCATTCTCTCTATATTTGCTTTTCTTCAGTTCAATATACCGGGTGATTCATAAAGTACTGGAAGTACTCGCACTTTGTTTTTATTTATTCCCTACCTCCAGGGGTTCCTTTGTGTTTGAAATAAACCCAACGGGCTCACTACAATCTGTTTTATTTATTCCCCTCCCCCCCTGGCTCCTTATGTTTGAAATAAACCCAATGGAGTCAATACTCCATTTAACTTAGCCTATTCTAATCTCGTTTCCCTTTCCTTGCTCTTCCCGGTTGTGAAGGGTGCTAACTAGACCAGTTTTTTTTCATAGAAAGCAGAAAAAAGGCTAAAATGGGGACCCCATCATCCGACTCAGAATCGCACGTTCGATCCGGAAATCCATGTCCTATTTTACTTTTTTTTTACACCGAATTTCACAGAAAAATATTTCGATGTTCGTTCTTTATACGCCTATTTTTCCAATACTTTATGAATCACCCTGTTTTTATCTTTCTCTCTATATTCAATTAGGTCGTTAATTCTCCCTTGTTTATCGATTCATTTTTCTTTCTTTTTGTGTCACGAAAATAACTATTTGATAGTCATCAATAACTCTCATCGTTTACTCTTTTTTTAAGCTCTTTAGTTATTGTTATTTACTGATTTTCAGCTGTAGCTCAGTAAAGCATTTCAACTGTGGTTGATGCATTTTGGTAAAAACTATTAGTTGGAAGAGAACTCTTAATTCTTGTTATATCAATGATGAAACAAATGTTGTTGCTTTTCGTAATTTCTTTACAAATGACGATTTTTGTAATTTAGCTCTTTTTTAGCTCTAGTTGTTAGTATCGTAAAATAGTTCATTGAACATTTTCTAATGTTTTCAAAAGTATGTTGACTTGTTTTAAATTTCCATTCTAGTAATTCTCATCGTCCTTCATTCATTTATAAAATCAACTTTCCTAAGGAAGTAAGGTTTTAAATCACTCAATGTGTTTCTGTGTGTTTACTAATAACTAATAAACCGTTGGATGGATCTTCTTGTAACTTGACACGTACATTTGTAACTTGTATGTTTGAAATGTTTTCCTTCCGACTCCTAGTCGAGAAATTAAGGCGTGACGTTAACAAAATTCCCTACAAAAAGTATTAGAAATTCACATTCAAAAATGGATTTAATTCTTTAATTTTCAAAGTATAATGAAGGAGGCTTCCAATTTGAATGAAACTCCTTATACAAACTATTTTCCCAAATAAAGTTTAGTTGTCAAGAAATGTCATCATCACTTTCATGATTCAATGGAAATTCCCATCTTGAGGTCCATAAAAGTCTCCTGGGAATCTTGCTGTACAGATTCTGCTTAGTGAAACTGTTGCATTCACATCAGTTTGCATCAGTAACGCCTCGAGGACGTCCTCGAAGACTCTACGAGCAATTTCAGGATCTCCGAGAGACAAACGTGACACTCCTAGAAAACGGTTCTCTCGCAAACGAGTTGCCTGGAGGGTAATGAAGTTTCTGTAGGCAGATACTTGATTCGATATTTGCGCGAGCTCTGGGTGGTGCAGTATCAACTGCACCAGATACAATCAGTGGCGTAGCAACGCCTTGGGGGGGCCCAGGGCGGGAGTTCCATTATTAAGCAACCACCAAAAAAAAAAAAAAAAGAAAAAAGGGGGATTTCCTTTTTAACAACCAAACAAAACAAAAAAGGGGATTTCCGATTTAACAACCAAAAAAAAAAAAGGAAATAAGCTGGCTGGTGGGGCCCCTCCATCCCCCTTGCTACGCCACTGGATACCCCCCCCCCTTGCTATGCCACTGGATACAATCAGTTTGTTGTAAGAACGATCTAGCTGCTCCGAGAGCTTTTCTCTTCAGAATCCAGAGAAACGTAGCATCCCCTCTACAGCAATCCGTATCTATCGTCACCATTGCTAGACGAATTGCAGACGTCAGGCTTCTTGCCCGTCACCACTTCTGAGGCCTGCCAATCTAGAGTGGTATCTACTCTCGAATGTTCTAGTATTTTGTTTGGCAATGAATCCTTTGTCTGTCTTGTAGCAGATATCCATCGTATTCGCCTAATGGAGGAGCACTGGACAGAGGACAAATACTTGGCAATAAAATCCAAAGGAATACAGCCATTACAGCTGGTGTTATGGTGTGAGAGCCATTTTGGATGACAGCAGAACTCTTGTTATTAATTCGAGGAACTTTAAATGTACAATGATATATGCAAGTGATCCTGCAAATCCTAGTTTTGCCATTCACGTCATTCCTACAAGGAGCAATTTTCCATCAGAATAATGCACGTTCCTACATTGCATACTTCTCTCAGCAGTGTTCTAAACAATTCAAACCGTTCCTTGACCAGCCAGATCTCCAGACTTCCCCTCATCCAGCATGTCTGGAACATGCTAGAACAGCAACTTATCCATCATCAATATCCAGCATTTGAAGAAGCAGTTGCAGCAAGGAAGCTGATTTGCCACAAGACAACATCAGGACTTTTGTTTCATTCTAAGCCAAGCCGTATATCAGCATTCATAGTAGCCAGGGCGGCTCAATTCAGTACTAATAATGCAAAAATGATGCTGCTATTTTCTATCATAATATTTAAATCAATTCCTATTGTCTTCAGTCAAATGGCACTTAGGAATAAATAATTCAAGAACCATACATACCACAATCTATATTACTAAAATCTTTTATTTCTCTGTCTGTCTGTCTGTGTGTCTGTCCGGCGCAGTTTTCTGTGAGAATGAAAAATAGAAAGAATTTTTTCAATGAAACATCCGCGACAGGAATCGAACATGCAACCTTCTGATCCGAAGTCAGACATCTTATCCATTAGGCCATGGGAACTATAACTCTCTTCATATTACTTTTTTGACTTATCTGTCAAAACTGAACTGACTTTGACTGAAAAGTAACATTTGTAATTAAAAAGAAAGTCAAAAAAGAAAGACGCAGTACGTCATTAGGTAGAATACTGAGAAATCAGTATTTGTAACCTAAAAACCACTGAAAAGTATCAATTGGAATTGTATAAACGATATGAACGAGAGTGTCGATAACATCAATCGAATGATAAGTCTAAGAATACAAGGAGAGACTACAGAGCATACAATACAAGTGCGAATAAAATTGACACTTCTGATAATCCATCACACGAACATCTCTATATGCCCAAGTGTCTGAACGCATTGAATCTCAGCAGAATTCCTCAACATCGTTTGTCATTGAAGATTGGATCTCCAATAATATTGTTGCGAAACATCAATCCCAAGTTTGCATACTGCAATGGAACTCAACTTAAATGCTGTTCATTCGATAATGATCTCATAGAAACTGAAATTATAACAGAACTCACAAAGGAGATTTTGTTTTCATCCATAGGATGTCTATGGAACCATGCGGTAATCTACTTCCATTCACTTTCACAAGAAAACAATTTCCGATCAGACCTTCGTATGCGATATTTATCAATAAAGCTCAAGAACAAACTCTAAATAAAGCTGCCATATAATTGGAAAACGTTGTCTTAACTCACATACAACTTTAGGTCTTTGAGTCACAATTCAACAGAATTTGGTTATCTTCACTCTAAAGAATACTCACAATCAATTAGGTGCGAAGAATTTCGTATACAAGCTATGATCTTCATTTATCATCTAAATCAACTAACGTCCATCTGAAATCTCTTCTTCAAATATCTATATCGAACAATCTGATGGCCTAGCTAATAGATGTAGATAATTTTCACTATTTGTAACTCAAAAACCACTGAAAAGTATCAATTGGAATTGGATAAAAAAGAACAGAAAAAAAAAATAATCACTATTTCTATTAGGTAGAATACTGAAAAATTGCTATTCGTTACTCAAAAACAATCACTATTTCTAACTCAAAAACCACTGTAAAGTATCAATGGAAATAAAAAAAAGAGGCTCAAGAAAGAAAGAAGCACTATTTCTATTAAGTAGAATACTGAAAGTTCACTATTTGTAGCTCAAAAGCGACTGAAAATTGTATCTATATTACGAAAATCTTTTATTTCTCTTTCGGTCTGGTGCAATTATTATAATTTACAGAAATAGAAATAATTTCTATAAGTTATCTACTGGAATCCAACATGCAACCTTCTGCTCCGAAGTTAGACGTCTTAGGCATTAGACCACAAGGATTACATTCTAATCTCTATAAAAAATAAAAATATATCACAGATATATGATTCACACGCTGATTCTAAAAGCAGTCGTGAATTGAGAGAATATATACATCAAAAATTCAAATAAAAAAAAAACTTTAAAAAAATTTTAGTTTTATTTTACTTAATGTAATTTGTGTGTGTGTGTGTTTTTAATAAATAACAAATTGTTTTCCGTTACATACGCGAGGCTTCCGGAGCGAAGCGACGGGTAGCCGACTAGTTCAAACATAAAATAATTTATGAGAGTATTCATGACAAGTTTCGAGGTATATTCTGCATCATCAGATTACAAAAAGAATAACAAGCCTTATATTACTCCTCAGCTCGATGAACCTCCAAGGCTCTTGGCTGCAAACACAGTCTTCCTCCATTCCAATCTGTCTCCAACTCTTTCACTCCAGTACGTCACTCCCAGATCTTGTAGGTCATTGATGACGTTGTCTCTCCATCGCTGTCTAGGCCGTCCTCTCAGTCTCTTTCCTAGTGGGATTTAGGTGTAAGCTTTCTTTACCTTTCTGTCCTCTTCCATCCTTTCAACATGCCCGAACCATCTCAGTCTTGAGGCTTTCATTTCATTGACAATTAAAGGTCACCTATAGAGCCCATATAGTTCCTTATTGTGTCTTTTTCTCCATTCATCAGTTTCTCTATCTTTAATGGGTCCAAATATTTTTCTGAGAATTTTATTTTCAATGTATTGAGGATAATCTTTCATCGGAAGCTGTTGAGCCTTATAAACGGCTCAAATGATACAAATACAAAAATAGGAACATTGGCAAAATCTAATACTAGTCCTAAATTAACAATAATACATCATTTACCTCTATTGATAACAACTGCATTCAACAAAGGTCATACTCTAATGCATTCTGTATAGAAACTTCAGTGTTGTACCAACGGTGTGTTTTGATAATCATTGATTCACAAAACTTCCTTAAATAAATGTCCTTAAATAATATGCACAAGAAAAGGACAATTATTTAAGGAAGTTTTGTGAATCAATGATGATCAAAACACACCGTTGCTACAACACTGAAGTTCCTATACAGAATGCATTATCTGTAATGATTCTGACCTTTGTTGAATGACGTTCGTCTAATGACCTTTGTTGAATGCAGTTGTTATCAATAGAGGTAAATGATGTATTATTGTTAATTTAGGATTAGTATTAGATGTTGCCGACCTTCCTATTTTTGTATTTGTATTATTTGAGCCGCTTAAAAGGCTTGTTATTCTTTTTGTAATCTGATGATGAGGAATATACTTCGAAACATGTCCTGAATAGTTTTATAAATTATTTTATGTTTGAATTGTGGTGTTTGTATGGTCCTTGAATTATTTAATAATACACACGAGGAAGTTTCATTCAAACTGAATCTGTTCTTTGTCACAGAGTCTACAAACTGGGGTATAATTTTTTTCCAGAAAGTGGAAAACTTTTGCTATTGAATTCAGCAGATTATACACTCGAGTGCATGGAAATCGACTCAAACTGAAACGCAATGGTGAACCTTCAACTGTCGCAAATTTTCGATCGTTTGAAAACTCCAAGTTATAAAATAACAAAGAATATGAAATTCCTGTTCACATGACACCGAACGTGTAATATAACAATAGGTTTTTGAGATATGCCGGTAATTGTTGGAAAGGGCATGAAGTTCACGTGTGTCGGATACGTAAACAATTCGGAAATACGTGAAATTGTTGTGTACGCGAGACTTACATATTCTTTCATGAATGTAAATTATTCAATTGGAATCCTATCGTCATTATTACTCCACAAAGATGGATACAACAATCGAGGAAGTGGCGCAGATAGTTATCTTACTACAGCAGGGTCACACTCAACGATATGTCGCGCAACTGTTGCATACGTCGTAGTCAGCTGTATCACGAGTCTATCTGAGGTTCCAGGAGACTGGTGCCTTTCATCGGAGACCAGGACATCGAACTACAACTGCAAGAGATGACCGATTTATTATTAGCACTGCACTATACAATCGTAATTTGACTGGCTTTCAGGTCCAACAAGAGCTGCACCGTGTACGTGGGGTAGCTGTCAGTTGCTGGACAGACATAACAAGACTATAAAAAGGAACTTTGAAATCTGCCACAGGACCACTTCTGATCGCACCTCATCGGCAAAATAGGTACTGCACCCAAATTACTCCTGTATC
>JAFIDM010003189.1:4678380-4743347 GCA_023159025.1 Thereuonema tuberculata | reverse complement strand
TAATCTGAATATTCTGTTGGCATTATAAGATGAATGGTAGAATGCACATTGACGGTCATAACCTCGTTCATGGAAAACCACCTTTCCCTCTTCCTGTGACTTTTGCAGATAAATCTTTGGGAATCTTGAATATATTATAAATTAGAATTCAATCCAGAACTATTGTGATAATATTAACGTAAATTATCAATATGAAATTTCACTGCGTGAATCGTTATCTTGTTCGAAAAAATATGCAGTAAAATTTACCTCCTAGAACAATAATGTTTCCTTCTTTTGTTACCACTGCTTGACAGGAACACCGAGGCTTCCTCAGGGATGCCATTGGAAACCAGTTATTAGTTTCTGGATTTAACTTCTCCACGTAACCGACTGGTCTTCCGTATTTGCTCTCACCTCCAATGACAATAACGAAGCCTTGATAAAATACAGCAGTGCTTTTTGCTCGAGTAAGCTGAAATAAAAACAATAATTTGCGGATTTAATTTAATCCACTTAATCATTTAATCTATTTAAAATTAAGATAATTAAATAAATGAGTAAATTATTCTCAGGTAAGAAGTTAACTGTTCACAATTTCCTTTATATCTTGTAGAATATAAAACTTCAAAGAGGAAATAAACATGAACTTGTTTCAACGTTAATGTGAGGACATAACACATTTTGTAAGAATCTCTTTCGTGATGTAGAATTTTCTAATATCTAAAAATCAAATCAAACAGAATCGCTTTTAATATATCTTGATACAACTAGAATTTTAAGTTTGCAAATGTAAATTCAAATTTTCTGTTTCAAATTTTCCTGAGAAAACACTACCATCAATAAAAAAAAAAATTGAAGAGATATCATTACCCGCATAGGAGGATAATTTATGGTATTGTATTGGGTTAAGCTGATCCCAATGGTACTGCCAACAATTTGACCATGAACATTCACTCCACCAACCAAGAACAAGATATTAGCTCCGATGGTTATGGCAGCATCTTCAAACGCTTCTAAATCTTTAAAAAGTACTCTGGTCTGAGTCCATCTTTCAATGTCCAGCGCAAATTTCTGTAGACAATAATGGAAAGACTTCTTCGAAAACCACAGCACTACAAAAGAAGGCTTTCCTGTTTCCTGTAAATAAAAAAAAAATAAGTCAATTAAAAAGAGCCTCTATTTGAATAAATTGAAAAAAATGTCACAAATTTCATTTTTTTTTCAATTTTACTATTAATACGATCTACTAACTAACTAATAAACTTACTTAAAAACTTACTAACCTTCTTGTTCGAAATTTTAAAGTTAATCAACATTATATAAATTAAGAGTAAAGCTTTAATATATTTTTCCTACAGTGGCTCTTTTTAAGAATATTTTCGGTATTTCTCTTTTTTTTTGTTTGTAAAATATTTTTAAATATAAGATTAATACATCATTAAACCATGCTAAAAATCATTTTGAACTTCACATTAAAATTGTTTTTCTATAGAAAACCCTGTAAATACTGCTAATAATATTTTTTTTTTATTGCAAACAAAATTTTCTTAATAGTTTTAATCTGCTGATATCTGTTAAATAATATAGCAATAAAAGACCTGTAGGTTAATTGAGTACAAACTCTATAAAAAAAATGGTAGTGGAGTCACCAGAAACATTTCAACAAAGCATTTATGCATCGCCGGGGCAGCCTTGTGGTCAAAACAACAGCCTGCAGTTTGGCTGATAGTCAGATCAGTCTTCTCTTTCTTCAATTCTAAAGATTGTAGTTATTATTTAATTAAAAATGTTAATGTAAGTTAAGATGTAGTAGTTCTTGGAAAGAAGAGGATATTTCATGCCTCTATTTCTGTAATTATTTTGTTAATTAGTCTATACTTGAATGAGCCTTATTTAGTAAAACTGAAACTAATTCGTTAGCGCAAATTACCGATTTTTATTTATTTTGAATTGAGAAAATAGAACTGGTTTTGCTTAATAACCATTAAGCTTCAAACTTAAATGACCACATAATATTTTTTAAAAATTTCCTTACTGTTCAGATATTGACTGAAATTATTAAAAAAAATTTTTAAAAAATGAAACAATGGGCTAACAAAGAATCGTCTTGGCCATCATGAATCATTAATCCACAACAGAGTATTTTTATAAAATAACTATAAGATATTTCCACAAAATAGTTATAATTAATATGTTGATAAACTTCTTTAATTACTTCTAAACTTCTAAAATACATAAAATTTCTCTTCCTTCAACAGGAAGCTTCTTCGGGTTTTTTTTTTGAGAAGAGGAAAAGAACTTTTTCCTCAAATATAAAACGGAATAACGTACACATTATTTGTTGTCTGAAAACTAATCAGTGACTCATAAGTGAAGAATTTTTAAACTTACAATTACGAATGAATATTGGTATAAAATAATCATCCGATTTGAATTCTTGCTGGAAGATTTAACAGTGCGATACTTACTGATTGCTTAAGAGATGTAGCATCACTGGATGAAGGCGAGTCTGGTTTTGTTGTATCGTCCGCCGTTGATTTCAAAGCCTCACTTATACTCTGTCGGTTAAGTATCTTCCAATTAGCTTCTTTTGGAGATGGAGAAACGTTTCCGTCTTTCGAGGGAAAAACTTTAGAAACCATGACGGAGGAGTGTTGCTGTTGGATTGGAGCATCGCCATCAGCAGAAGGATCGTACACTGCTTCAGGGGGTTCAGGCGATTTATTGGTAAGGTGAGCTGATCTAGGAGAAGTAGATGGTGATTTTCGTGTGGGGGTTACTGGTCTCTCAAGATCTATGGTATGTGTTGGCCCATTGACTGCCTCCATATCCGCCATAACAGCTCCCTTCTCAGGAGAGTTCAATAAATCTTTGGATGGCGATGGATGACAAAGTTTTCTAGGAGATGAACACTTCAGAACTTTTATTTGTTCAGGTGTAAGACGAGGTGATTTGAAAGAATTGAGCCTTGCGCGTGGCAAAACTTTTGGGGGCTTAAGAATATCAGTTGATTTTTGTGTCAAAACTTCGGATTGTACAGAATACCTTCCATCTTTTGCCGCCTTAGGAGCATTACATACAACTTTACTTTCTAATCTGGATGCAAGTGGTTCTTTCTTACTTGTATCAATAACTTCTACATTAGAAGCGAGATTAATCTGATGCGACTTTCTGGGACTTGCTCTTGTAGCTTGAGAAATTTCACCTCTTTTTTCGAGCATTTTGGAGGTTTGAAGAGGTTGCGGCACAGAAATAACATTGAAATTTGAAGTGTAACTAATTGGTTCACGCTTTTCATTGAATTTCGAACCCATTTCGACAGCTAATAGCACCTTTCGATGAGCTGCTTTTGCTAATACAGATGAATCAATTTTAAATTTTAGCAAGAGATTGGATATCTGACGAAGTCGATTTGGTGGGTCTTCATCAGCCCAACAGTGAATAAGTTTAGAGATAATGGAAAGATCTTTTTGATTTTCTTTAACCTGAAAAGAAAATTATGAAAAACATTCTAGCTTTATTTTCATGTTTATTATATGGAAAGCACATATATTATAGAAATTTTGAAAAAGATAAAGGATACAAAAAAAATACTACTTCTTAGTACTACTGGCCAAAGTTGCCTAATAATTAACAGCTTAATGAATCAAAAGGAAAGTGTATAAGAATAAGAACACAACTTAAAAACGAAATTTATTGTCGTTATTGGGAAAACCGAACTGACGATTAGTAAAAATTACTAATAGTGTGCATGCAATTTCTAAACAATGGTTTGAATCAAATGTGAATTTTAAAGGCCTATTTTCGGTATTTTTTTGTTGTTTCTTTTCACTTTCTTTCTAAAAGTGTTTTTTAACGTGTATTAAAATTAATTTGATAACATATAAAGACACACAAACGATCATATGCTGAAATATTTAAAAAATACTTAAAAAAATGTGGAGCCCTTCGGGTCTCTTTGCGGGCAATACCCCTTTTAAACACAAATTAAATTCCTTGATAGGTTCAGTTAAATGCACAATTACTATTATTAACAACCAATAAAAATACTAAAATAATAAACCACAAATGATTGAATAAAATTTAGCGAAGAGCTTAAAATTTAGGCCCCTTACTTTTTAATATATATATATGGATTTTATTAATAATTGTATTAAATTTTCAAAAATATATGTTTATGCTGATGATGTTTTACTCATATCGGGAAACAGAAAACAAAATAATGCTTACTATGCTTTACAAAATGATTTAAATAATATTATGAAATGGTCGTTTAATAATAAAATGAATATAAACTGTAATAAGACTAAAACTATATTAATCAGAAATAAAAATAAAAAAGTTAATACAGAACATGAAAAATACTGCTGTAATTTGAATTCTCAAGTTGGATACGATTCTATATTATGTAGTTGTGATCGAATTCATAATGTAGAAAGTCAGAAATATCTGGGAATTTATTTAGATTATAAATTTTATTGGGATATCCATTACAATTTCATTATTAATAAGCTTAATTCTTTAACTTATTTCTTTTATCATATAAAAGATATGTTTCCTTTTAAACAAAAATTAATTATATATAAATCCCTTGTGGATTCGACTCTTAATTATGGATTGAAGTGTTGGATTTTTATTAATCAAAAACAATTAGGTAATATTAATAAGATTGTTTTAAAAATCTTTAATTATGTATATGTTAATTTTAAGAATAAATCTAATTTAGAAAAACAACATATTAGGGAAAAATATAAAATTTTATTGATTAAAGAAAAATTTATTTATAATACAATAATAATGAATTTTTATTCTGTTAAAAGGGAAAGAAATAATTATCTATCTAATCTTAATAAAGACAAAATTGGCTGAGAAGTTTTGATAAAATTAAGCTTAATAATAATTTTGGTAAGAGATTAAATAGTAATGTTATGTAGCATCTTTTTAATCAATTAAATTGGGATAGATATAATTCTGAGAAAATTAAAATTATAGAAGTTAATTTAATATCAGATGTATTTAATAGTAAATTTCAATTAAATTTTTTAACTCAAACAGTAAGACCTATAATATTTGTAATTTATCTGTAAAAATAATTTGAATTCACTATTGTATTGAAAAATTATTCTGTTATGTTATAAATTAATTTTATAATCAGCACCTACAATACAGGTATTGTAATACCTAGTAGGACTGATTTTATGCATAATATGTTATAAATGAAAATAAAATTTATTTATTTAACGTAAAAAAAAAAAAGCTTCGTCTTAATTGGAGATTCAGTAACCAATGGGAACCATTAGGGAGCCACGTCAATAGAATATTCCAAATATAACATCACCCTCAGACCGGAATCTGCCATTTATGAAAGTTACTTATTTCTGGATACCTTTATTTTTTTCTAAAATTATTTTTTTTTTGGTTTTCGTAAGAATTCTTGCGAAATTTAAAAATTGTTAATATATTGACATTTATAAATCTATTATCTGGAATCTTAGTGTTATAGGAATCCAACGAAACAATAATATATAAATCTATAATTTCCCTGTAGTCTTTATTATCATTTTTCTCCAAAATTAAATATTTAACAAAGTCAACCGAATGTCCCGATTTATACTCGTGATGTGCTACATTAGAGCCGTCCATATTGCCCGTTTTAATGCAACTTCGATGACAATAAAGCACTTTCTTAAACTTTGTCCGCTATTCCTACATAAAAACAGCTATTCATTATTCTGGCAAGATACTAAATAAATAAACCTTTGCTTTTAAAATGAGACCTATCATTATTGCACTGTTGTAAACGATCAGACAATTTATTAACGAGCTGATATCCAACCCTAATGTCAGTATTTTGTAACATTTTCTCTCTATTTCCTGGCAAAAATATCAAATTTCCTGCAAACCAGGCAGACCATTAGTTAACGGTAAAACACTCATATATAGTTTTCCAATTCTATATGTGTATCCTTCTGTGTGTAACACAAGAGATCAGAAAGCTGCCCGGTAAGCCTCACATCTACCTGTGTATAATGCAATAGATAAGGAAGCTGCACATTAAGTTACACATCTGTATGTGTGTAGGTTGTGTGCAAGTCTCACAGCTACTGCAGTGCAGATGTAGTACATGTCGTATGATCCAAGTTCTTCACACTTTCGCATTTTCCAGCATGCCATCTCATCAGCTGAGCTTGAAGAAAGGGGTCAATTGTGATTCTCCTTAGTAATCTCAATCTAAAGAAAGGTCTCTGTAATGGCACACGATTGGTCGTTAAGGCGTGTAAACGCAATTTAATCACAGCAGAAGTTCCTTCGGAAAGCAACAGAGGTGATATCGTCACTATTCCCAGGATCGATTACGAACCGAGTGATGTCAATTTGCCATTCAAGTTGAAGCGCCGTTAGTTCCCAGTAATGCTCGCATCAAGCCTTCAAATTCATTTATGTTCCTAGCAGTGCATAATTTTAATTTTCTAACCACATATAATACATGGCGGGAAAATGCTCTACTATCGTTTTCTTATAAAGATTGAAGTGACGTCGCGTTACACATTATTCTGCAGCTAAGAATCTAGTTCCGGCGTTATTATTATTTCACTCTGAATTTAGAAGATAATTGTTGATTTGAAAACATTGCATAATTTAAGAGACAGAAAATATAACTGTTCAAATTATTAGATTTGTTTATTTTCGATCACACAGCAAGGGAACATGCGATTGGTTAGTGTTGTTGAGGGGCTCATTTCAACATGGCAGACTCTAGAGCATGGCAGTCGTCTCCCTATAAATATTTCAAAAGTAATTGTAAAGGTCAGTCGGTACTTAGCAGTGCGAAACAAATAATTTTAAATTTTAATTCAAAATTAAGTGAATTGGAGCAGCACCTGACTGTTAATGAAAAAATAACACTTTTGACAGGAATCTCGGTGGTCTTTTTATCCCACGAATATAGAATTTGTAAAGGGAGAGAATTTTATTCACACCAGTCAAGAAGAGGCCTCGGAAAGCAAACGCATCACATTCTGATAAAATTTGCTTCATTTCTATGCACTATAAAATGCACTTCATTTTTATAAAAAAAAAAGTCCTGACTGACTGACTGACTCATCAACGCCCAGCCCAAACCTTTGGTTCTAGAAAGCTGAAATGTTGCACAGAGGTTTCCTTTATGATGTAGACAAGGAATAAGGCCGGAGTTTTCGAAATTCCCACGGGATAGGGAGTAAAGAAGATTTATATTTTCGCTTTAAAGTTGCCTTATCGATGTATAGGTGTGTGGCGCCAACCCGCAATACATCTGAGTTATCCGGAGACAGGCTGGGAACTCCTATATTTTCCGATCTCGATATTAATTTGCTAAATAAATAAAGTTTTTTTTTATGCTATGTATGCAAGGGTTCTGGAGCGAAGCGACGGTACCCGGCTAGTCAGAGATAAGATGCATAAAATCTTTTCTCAAAATGAAATATCAACCATAGGAAATGTACTGAAAGAAATTACTGCGAATCCGCAGTTGCAAAGGATTATCCGCAGTACCCGATAATATAGAAGGTTAAAATTGTTTGATTTTTAGTATCAGTATCGGCTAAAATTCACGATTTGATAGTGAAGATATAATCACTTGGCGCCACACACATTTGTTTGTGTTTATTTGAAGAGCCATTTTGAAAGTGGCAGCAGAAATTTGGAGGATGTTTGTAGGACATACCATCAGATTAGAAGACGAATTTTGAAGTCTGAACTGCTTTATAGACCGTGAAGAACAGCTAGCAGTTATTAATCTAAACTCTAATTCTTCTGATAGTATGAGCAATACGTATGAACTTATCACAGTGAACACTTATTAATAAAGCTAAAACAAATAAAAAACGAAAACAAAACAATACAGTGAAAAAAATTATAACAAACAAAAATAAAGTGAAATAAAATTAAATAAAAAAACGAAAAAAAGTAAATACAAAGACAAACAAATTAATAAACAAAGAAATAAAATAAAAAGAAAACAAGTGAATATACTTTTGTGCTAAAGCAATTTAAGGGGGATCCATAATTATAAAAAAAATAAAAAATAATAATAAAAAAGAAAGTACATTAAAGTAAGGAAAAATTGGAAAAAAGTTACGGAAATTAAAAAAAAAACATTGAGAAAGAATAGGTAGATATACGGAATTCGAACCCACAACCTTCCGAATATGAGTGTGAAGCTTTAAGCATCAAGCTACAGCTGACACTAAAATGGCATGATTGCATTTCTAGCATTTAAGCTAATAGAGGAAATCCAATGAAAAGAATGCCAAATATCTCGAACATGGGGGGGGGGGGACGTTGGCCCCTGAAAATACCCTATTCCTATGTTGCTTGGGTCTCAGAATACGATGGTGAAGTCCGTTTGTCGATCGAACCTTTTAGGGGGGGGGGGGTACAATTACAGCAATGACAAATATCTCAAGCATGTGGAGGGCGTGGCTTCATAAAAATACTCCATTCCTACGATGTTTGGGTCTCTGAACACTATGGTTAAATCCGTTTGTCGATCCGACCTTCCGTTCGGGAGTCGTTACGAGTGCATAGATACGGACGGACGTTCAGGACAAACGTAGTAGCTACTGATTTTGTTCGCTATCATAATACCTCCCAAATGGTCGCTAAAAAAAGTACATAAAAAAGACAAAAAGATTAAATAAAAAAAACTGAATAAAAAGGAAAAACAAACAAATATTTCTTTTGCTAATTTGGGGTATCGATCCAACATCCTTTGTTTTACAAGCTGAATGCTGAATCCATTAGACCACCATTAAGTACTTCTATTGCTCTGCGTGGACGTCACTTCAATCTTTACAAGAAACGGACTGTAGTAGTTTAATAATTATTTAAAAATGTATGTGAACAGAATCTTGAGAAAAAGTTAATAATGAAACGACTGTTTTACAAATATTTCTACCATTTCAAATTGTTTTTTAAAGTCTTAGTTTTTAATTAAATAATCCTGGAGTTTGATTGAGTCAAGGCCTTGAAAAAAATACAAAATAAAGAAAAGCTTTACATTAAAAGAAGTTTGTATTAAGTAGATATTTGCTCTAAATTGAGATTGAAATAAAATTAGTAATAGTTTTCAAAACCCAAATAAATTCATGAATTCAACTTTATGATTACATTTTCTTTGTTATAATTTATATTCTTTCAGTATAAAATCTATTTCCTCAACATCAAGTACCTTAGTATTTTGTAAGCTTTATTTTTTTGCTGTTATTTCTGTCCTTTTTATTAATTAAAGTGTTTTAATTCGTGCATTGTCTAAATAGTCTAAATATTTCTGTATCATATTTTCTATATTTTTAAAATATATAATAATAGACCGATTCTTAGTAAGATAGTAAGATCTACCTCTTTCAGGTACTGGGTGATCACATCCTCAAGAGTTTCTTGGTCCAATAGGAGGTAAGTAGAAGCCCGGAAGCTGGTGGATAGATGCATGCCAAGATAATGAATTATTTTGTTCTTTACGCCATTGTCACCACAAATTTTTGCTAACTCCAAAACTTCTAATGCGTTGCACACATTTAAGCGTCCTAATAGTCGTCCAAAGCAAATGGCGTAGAGACGAGTAATCTGTAGCCTATAGGCTGTTAATGTCATATTAATTAGATCAGTGTATTTGTGCAAACTTGGAACACAACCTAAATATACGAAATCCAATGCAGCCTATGAAAAAATATTAAAAGAAATCCACTATGAGAAAATGGAACTAAGAAATTGTTTCAAATTTCAATTAAATTTAATAATTAAAAAAAATGTTTTCTAGGAAATTAAAAAAGATTTCTTACAAATACAAATCTACTATTAGCCAATGTTTTAATGACAATAAGTGCTTCAAAATTGCAATTATAGCATAGTATGATTTGATTATTTCGATAATTAAATTAAACAAAAAATAAATAAATATTTTGGAAAATATTTGGAAAATTATTAGTTTTCGTTAGTTTGCATAGTTATCAAATACTTTCAAATTCTGAATATAACCCTTCGTCCTGGTAAGGCATTCGTTTTCAATCTTTCGGAAATAGTTTTGAACTAAGAGTAACGAAAGAAAGAAATAAAGAAATCATTTTTAATTTTATAAATGCTTTTTTAGCAGTTAGAGTATGAGGCAGCTCTTGGCATGTAGTACGAGGCTCCTGGGAAGTCATGCCAGCAATTTTTTATCTGCCAAACATGCGATAACACTGCAATTCTAGAATTTACGTTTGATAGCCTGTTTGATAATAAGTCAATGCAGTGTAGTCAATGAAGAAAAAGGAACACAGGAATGCTCATTACAAATTGCTAACAGCCCTCGAAGTAATCCTCTAGATTGTTCATCGTACGCTGCCAGCGTTTGAGAAGGCTGAGAATACATTGGCTGCATGTAGGTCATTAAAGTGTTAAATCTCTCGCCGAAATTCCGTAAAAATTTCATGTTTGTTCGCAACTGCAGCTTGAGTTTTGGAATCAAATGAAAGTCGTATGGACTCAGGTCTGGCAAATACATGTGACATGTGGCGTTATCATAAAGAATAATGGCGTTGGACAGCAGTTCCTAAACGCTGTCAACGGACTGTGGGCAATCTTGGAGATTATTTGGAGAGGTGTTAGCAATGTATACTCAGCATTCCTGTGTTCTTTTTTCTTCTTTAGCTGCACTGCATTGTCTTATTAAACGATGATTTCCAAATACGTATTTCCCACTTGCCCCCATGACTGATCCAGACAACATCAGTGGTCCCAATTTTAAGAACATCAAACAGGCTTTCAAACTTGTATTCTAAAATTGCAGTGATTCATGACTTAAGAAACCCTCGTAGAATGAGAAATTAAAGAATGAGGAAAAGAAATAAGAAGCATGAATAGAAAGAATACGAATTAAGGAATATATTATACACTTGCTATACAAACTATATTCTATTTACAAAAAAATACTTTCTGAGCTACTTTCTGAGAATATGAACATCTTTAGGCTACACAGCAGAGAAAGACACCGATGAATTAATAGGAATGAAACACGCCCGGAATGAACAATATTGAAGCAGAAATTTAGGACTATTACAATAGCAACAAAAGACATTTTTTTGTTTGTTTTTAATATATATTATACTGAATAATTCAACGCCAAAGTTCACCATTTCCTGACGTATCGTGTATGAGAGACTTTCTTGAATGCAGGTTCAATAAACATCAATATTACATTCAACCCATATACCATCTGGCCATCAATGGAATAGTTCCCTTCCTGTTTACCTATGCCCTTCACATTATCCAAAGGCCTGACCAAAGACTGTGAAATTTCTTCCTTGGACTTTTAAAAATTCTAAGAGAAATTGTAACAGCCCAAGAAAGAAATTACAGAGCCTTTGGACAGGCCTTTGGGTAATTTCGGTGAATACTAAACTTTTCTTTCACTGCCATGATTCAAAATAAAAAAATCATGCTTCAAACAAGCATTCAGTAAAAGCTGATTATCCCATATTATGTCTATAGCTGCAGTCTGTCGTCACAGCAGCAGTTATAACTCTCCAATTTTCCTATCAATTCAGCAGTCTTTCTCTGCAGTATAGCCTAAAGATGCTCGTATTTTCGAGCGAAGCATGTAGCTCAGCTAGTATTTTTTATTTGTAAATATAATATTGCTTTTACAGCAAGTGTGTAATGCATTTCCTTAAAGTCAATTTACGAACACACGTTAAACTGTAGCATTCAGAAGAATACGAATGGACAGTTTTTAGAAATCATATGATTGAGTAAGAAAGTGAGGGGCTGCAGATTAAAAGCTATGTACGATTAATTACGTTTAAAACAAAAAGAATTACGTTTTAAAAAGTTGCTTTATCTACAGGATTTTCTTATGATGGTGGATCCATAACCAGATATATATTAAACCATTTCTAGATTTCTGTGCCCTTCAGTATCACCGCTTCTTAGCATTAAAGTGGTGCTGATAGGACAAATCTAAATGATGTGAAAGGGGTCGGCTTAATGATCAGTTGATTTTCTGAACGAAAAGACTGACAGAAACAGAGCGTTGAGAAAAAGCTTATATCTAGTGTGTTATAATTTTGATTTACCTCCACAATATGTTGGTCTGTGTCCTGCAAATCCACTTCATAGAGTGATATATCTTTATCAGCAAACAAAGCACTGGCAGTGGCGAGAACAATGCGATGACCGTGGATTCCCGTAATACCACTGGTAGTATGGCCTTTCTTGCAGCACAGGAAAACCAAATCGGTCATCACTGCCGATCTGCGTAGCTCAATCATATTCATTCTGGCATTTCTTAAATGATTCATCTGCATTAAATTTTCCGAGATCAAAGTGAAATAGTCACACTTCTGATCCGGCACCAATGACATCTTCGTATCAGATTTCGGAACGCACGCCATTGTGCTAGAATAAAAAAAGAAGAGGATGAACATAATTTTTTTCATAAAAACATCGTCCCCTTTACAAATTTTTTAAAAGAAAATAGTAAATACTTTTTCAAACTAATAAGTTTTATATCACCTCTTACGATAACTTATTAATACTAAACTTCAAGTAGGTATATAGCGTGGTTAAAGTATCATACTAATAGAAACTCCAAGTATATAAATTAAATTTAATCTACGAAAACACACTTAAAATGAGACTGAAGAAGCATGTTTACGAAGGCCTCGTCTGCTTCTGCTTTTCCCTTAAGACTTTTTTTTCAATTTTGTTTTGGATGAGTGGGGTAGTCGATAGTTATCTTTCCAAGACTATATGCAATTCTTTCTACTTATGCTCTTGTCTTCTTTCTATTTGATTTTAGTGAATGCTCTTCTTAAATGTAATGTAAACAACTCTTTAAGATTTCTTAAAAATCAATTGTCTTATATAGTGATCTGAGAAGTCAGTTAATTGACTGACTCTTTCAATTACGGCATCAAAGGACTACAACAACCAACAAGAACATCCGGAGGCTGGAAAAGAGAAATCTTGGAAATCTAAATTAGGAACAATTCAGACTGAAGGAGGTAAAATCTTAAATTCAAAAAAGATCTGGATAAATGATAAAACATTTAAACAATTGTTACCATCTAAGCCTATCAATTGAAAACTAGATGGTCTGTCTCTATTTCTATAAAATTGTAGTTAATTTTCTTCTTTCTTAATAAACCACATTAAAATAAGGATATTTGAATGTATAAGCAAATTTGTCCAGAAACAACAAATCCTTCTTTAATCTATTCTACTAGTTTAAATTTCATCAACGGGAACAAACTGTAAATCAAAGAATTCATCAAATTTGTTAGAATTTTCCCTAGTGTGTTTATTTTTTTTTTTTTTCATATTAATGTTATATATTATTCAGAACATTCAAGTATATTCCTTCATTTTGGTGAAATTCCTACTCAAAAGTATTAAGAAGTTTATTTATGTAGATTTTTAATTTTTGTCATAAACTTTATTCTAATCTATTTGTATTAATAATGATTAATATTTCGACCCAACACAAGTCATCTTCCCCAACAATCCAGTCGATTCTATAAATTTCAACACGATCAGTTTGTAAGTTGACAATTGGACACTGTTATGAGCTCAACAGAGGCAAATGAGATAGATCTAAAAGAAAAAAAATAGTTTTTAAAGAAAAGTTAAGACTTACTCGAGGTTTTCCCAGTCAGAAATGTTGCTACTTAACTGTAATCTTCGTGGAAGAGATCTTTATAGGTTGATGTATCAGTCATTTCAACTCTCAAATTTGGAGACGCTTAAGAAAAAGATAGCTGCTAATTTCCCGAATGTAGTTTCCAAACCATATTTGCTATAGACGACGGAATAATCAATGCAGGCAACAATGAGATAATAATCGAGATGAGGAATCAGGTGAATGAACGTGCCATTAAGCCATTTTAAATATGCTGCTGATCATTGCTTTGTTTTTAATTTATTGTTTTGAGGCCTTAATGAATCATAAGTTTCAAATTCATTTTATTTTATTTTTTGTCCAATGTTAGACTCGATAAAGGTTTGATTGCTTTACTTTTCGTATGTTTTGATATCATTTCGCTAATATTTATTCGTAGTCAACACTGTCTCAAGAACCTGCTAACATAAACTCTTTCTGAACGAACGCCTGATCTGAGCTTTGAACAGATAAACCTCTTCAGTTTCATTTAGCTTTTGGATGCATTTTTGACATTAATATATTTGATGTTATTATAAAACATCAAGTAAAAATAACATAAAAAATTTGTAACCTAAGATTAAAAACATTTTTTTTCTGATTTGTAAATATACCAGGCAAGAACGAATCATAAATTTAAATTGTATGAGTAGTATTTACATTTTTAATTGTTTTCACAAAGAATGGAGAATGTCAGTGATGCATTTCCAATAAATTTATTCCGAACTTGCCGTTGTCGCATTTCTTCAGTATTGATAAGATTCTCACAGGTCCCAAAGTGGAGTGAAATTTAATGAAGAAGCGTAGTTAATATTACTTTAATAAATAGAGATTCAATCCCTGGTTTTGATTCCTTGACAGTCATGTTTTAATCATATCTAATGAAGTCCATCTCTACCTTTTCCACTGTTTCTTTTAATTTTCTGAAGCTGATTTCTGAAGAGTTCGTTACTTCAAAATAACTTTCCCAGAAAATTTTGGTTTTACTGATGACTCCTGCTTGCAATTAATTAACAAAGATGGTGTTAATATCTAGAGGATATTATAGGTTTGGTCAATTGTTCTGACTTATCTATTTATTTTCTACTTCTTATTTGTCTAGGAAAAGGGAGAGGTATAAATTAAAAGTCTTATGTTTGTGTATGTATATATGCTCTCTAAAAATTTTTGAACCAATATATGAATCTCTTTCAAGCTTTACATGTTGTTTAGGGACATGAGATGGTCTATCGTTTATATTGGAAATTTTCCCTTTTGGGATCCTTGTTCGTTGTTTGCAGGTCAACGTGACGAAAGTTGCTACTGAAACCATAATAAGGGAACAGTTTGCTGTTCTTTCGATCAGTGCAGCGTAATCCTTTTAAATTTATGAATATTTTCATTGCAAAAGATTAATCGGATTCAAGGATCTAATAAGGTTTCAACAAATGAAAATGTGATGGTAAGTTATATTCGACAGTACGATAACTTCCCAACACAGACTTTTCCTTCAAGACTAAACTGCAGTTAAGAAAAGTACGCTCCAAGTTCTTAAATTCCAAGTCATCTTACATTTCTAGTTAATATAATAAAATCATAATTATTAGTTTTAACTTTCTTCGAATTTTACCACCAGGAAGTGTAACAGAAGGCAAATTTAATATCAGGGCGGGGAGATGGAGCAAACAGAAAAATGGAAAATCTACACCAGTTTTGGTGTAGAAATGATAAAATACTGCTTATTAAGTACGAGATCTGGTTGGTCCGATGAGTTTTTCTACTGCTGCAAGCTTCTCTGCAATTTCCTTTCCATATATTAATCAAAAAACGTAATCAGAAAGGAGAAACAAAGTAGAAAAGGATAAATCATAAAACAACAGACAAAGAAATCGGCAAATATTAATTGTAAAGAAAGCACAAATACATGAGAATAAATAAAATACGAATAGCATGGTTTTATATTACATTCTCATCCCGAAATTAACTCGCTCATTTGCATTCCTGAAAAGTCTTGATGAATCAGAATTACTCATATCGATTTTTAATGATAATTTTAAGACCAATAAAAGTGTAGATGTGGCAATAATTATTCTTCCAATAAGGAGGCAGCAAACACATCCCAATGTAAGGTTTATCTAAGGATTAATCACGTGAGTTATGATTTTTACGAACAAAAACAATATGTTCATGATAGAAAAAGTTCATTGATTGATCGTAGGAAGCGCAGTGGTTCCTCAAAAGAAAAAATGAACAATAAAAGAACATACTAATGAAAAATTAGTGAGAAAATTCATGTGCCAGTAGTGATCCGGCCTCAATGATTTTTTTTTAAAGCTTAAAAAATTCAATCCGCGCATTGAACTACTAATAAACAGCAATGGGTGAGACCAAATTGTTTACCAAGTGATATTCTGAAACAGTTGTTTAACGCTCTTTGGTGATCATCAGTCTGAGGCACCACGCTTCCGACGATCATTTATATTAGCATCAGTAGTGAGACCTTGTTTACCGGTGATAGTCTCACCCATTGTTGTTTACTTCCTTGATTAATTCACGATGAAATGAGAACAATAAATTCTTATTACTGTAATTTGCAATGTGTTTTTGTCTTCAACAAATAAAACTAAAAAGAATTATATGCACTAAAAGTGGACGAACGGGATTAAACTAACGTCAGACCTTCACTATGGCAAAATGATAGTTAATCCTTACTTATTCTTATTGCGAAATTAGGTAAATTCTTTCAATACTACTTTATTCGAGGCGAGACGCAGAGAACATGGCTGCGGTTATAATTTGTTGGCTGACGGACGCTTGGAGCCTAGAGCCTAGATCATATAAACGTCGAAGCCAAGCGATGTACATTCCCGCAAGAATAACTTACTTCCTCACCTGGGCTATTTTGCAAACTAAATGACGACTTTGCTTTCTCTTTTTCACTGAAACTTACAGTCAAAACTGTAAGGAGAGAAAACTATCCTTCACCACACAGGTTGGTTTCATAGATTTTACATTAATTGTAGATTAAAATAAAATTGTAGAAAAAGTAAATTTATTCCATACCGACGATGTGAAATGAGCAAATAATATAAAATAAATGATAACCTTCAATCAAACAGATATGTTTACAAAATAATGGCAAATTGATGCAACAGGAAGGGAAAGAAGATAGCAAGGAAGTGATATAGTCCAGTAAAAGTGTACATCAGACCATGCATCAGATCGGGTAGATCTGAAATTTTGCTGAGTTGTTTATGATGTTATCCCAATGTAAGATCCAAGTTTTCGACCTCGAGCGCCAAACGCAGCCTTGGCAAAAATCCAAAAAACCGCGAAATTTGCCATCCTTCTTCAGTGTTTGGCAATTTTAACCCTGAAGAACCATTGTTGTGGTAAGAAGTACTGAGTACGTTTAGAAAGGAGACGAAATTTCCTAAAGTTTGAGATCAGAACCGTGTAAATGGGCATAATACTTTCCTAAATACAACGTTACAAAAATTAGTGATTTTTGCGAACTCTGTAAATTTTAGCAATATTGTGATGGTCTGTGGGAATAGCGAGCATGTAGCCTATGTTCCGCAGAAAACAAACAAATATGTGAAAAAATACAACAAAGGAAATAAACAATGAGAAGGAATACATAATGTGCGGAAGTGAAACTGATAAGAATAAAAAACAGAAAACACTCAAGAACATTTTCCCCTCTTGGAAGGGCCCGGTTGCGCATCATCGGGTTCCCCACTTTGAACGGCTGCAGCGGAATCATTGATGTTTCCCAAATGACATCCTCCATCATGTCGATATCTGACATATCGTCGCTTTCTGGGGAGTGCGAATCAACCGCAAGTGCGATGTACGGCACATTGTCGCATGAGGTCCCGCTGCAGTAGCTGCAGACTAAAGAGCACTTCAGCCTTCCTGCAGCTGCACGCGTTGCCACAACCCCTCTTACAGCCACACGAAATCATCCGAAACAGGTGTTGTGGAGCTGCGTCTCTGGTCATCATTTTGGGGCTGAGGCCTTGTGAGGTGGATATCCACCCCCAGTCGAGAGGGTTCAGTTCGGCTCCCAGCCACTGCTGCACCTGTAACAGAAATGGACATGTATAGTTGAATAGAATATCATGAAAGACTTGTTTATAAAGAAAGTGTGTATAGTAAAGTAAGTGTATACTGTATATAAGACCGATGTATACCTGATGGTAGGAGCAGAAGGAGTGAAGTCGGGCCGCGTCTCGTGTAGGAGGTAACCTGGCGAGATTGAAGCCCGTTTTTGCCGCAGCCCTTGCAAATAGGTGATAGCGCAGCTCATGAAGGCTCTGGATGTCTGGGTTGCCACCATACAAAGCAACTATTATCCGCTCCCCTGCTGCTGCTATCTCATCAGGTGTAGAGGTGGTGTCGAGAAAAATGGCAGCTACCGTATCGAGGTCCGAGTGTTTCTGGAGCATGGACAACAGTTTCATTTTCCCATGGCCGAAGAAGGAGGATGTCGAGTCACACCCACTGAAGGCGTGGATGAAAAGGAAAAGCTCTGGGTTGAATGTGTACTTTGAGGAGGTGATGTTGGAATAGATCGCATCAGTAGCCATGTTTCTGCCACATTTCTTGAAAAAAATTTCGCGTTGTTGTGCGATCCCAGTGAGGAGTAACAACAAGTCGATATCCTCGCCAACGACTAACAATACATTATAAGAAGAGGCAAGAGTGACAGCTGTAGTAATGATGAGCCTGTCAGCATCTTCCTCGGCCTGCAGTACTCGAATGTTATGGTTTGCCATTTTCGTTTTCAGCAGGTCGATGAAACGAATTTTGTTTTTTTCGTTTGATAAGAAATTCTCTTGTGAAACCTGAGCCTTGGTATGATTATCAAAGATTATTTCCGGAGATGAGTGTGACTTGGCTTTGCGAACTCTCAGAGCTCTTAGTTCCTTTTTGTATAGCATCGGTTGGGTATCCATCGAAAACCACTGTCACGCTTGAGCCATAATGAGTACTGATGTACTGGGTGTACTTGTCAGCTATGGAAGCAAATGATGAGCCTCGAGGCCACACAACTTTGTGAAGTAGATGACCTCCATCCAGTACTACATATGTCGTTGTTCCTTGCTTGTCATCGAAGTTTACAGGTTGAAATGCGGAATATAATGTGGATTTCGTGCCCTTTCTAAGTCCCTCTTCGGTGAAAAGTGACAATGGAATTGGTGACAGCTCATATGTAAATAAATCTCGCAATTCGTCATCCGACTGTTTTAGGACACATACCCTGTGAAACAGTGTTAGAGGATTGACAGTGACCTTGCGATCACCAACAGCAATAGTTCGTACAGCTGAAGAATGGGAAACCACATTGTTTTTACGTTTGAATTTCACGTCCTTGAAGTTCTGCCCAACCGCTGTTAGCATCGATTTCGTTCCAATCTGTAGAACCATGTGGCTGTTGACAGTAGCTTCTCCAACCTGTCCACTGCTGATGGACATAATGAAATCCGTTGTGGGAAATGGAGGGTGCTGCGAAAACCAACGACAAAGTTTTGCAGTATCTGATTCATCTCTCGCGGCACGAGATGGTCGCATGTCTACATGCTGTTCCGTTGTTGCAGTGTTAACATAGCAGTATGTTTCCACTTCATTGCAGATATTCTGTAGATACACCACGCCCAATGTCCGTCGCGAGAGTACACTTGTTAAATACTGCAAAGCTGTATTGCGAACACTATTGGGTCTCGTAACAATTTACTTGATTTCCTGAAGCAAAATAGCCCTACAGGATCCCACAGTATATTGCTAACAATTGCCGAGTTCGCAAAACTCACTAAATTTTGAAACGTTATATTTCGGAAACTATTAAGTTCATATACATGGTACTGGTCTCAAACCGTAGGAAATTATGTCTCCTTTCAAATCGTACTAAGTCATTATTATCACAACATTAGTCCTTCAGGGTTAAAATCGCCAAAACCTGAAAAAGGGTTGAAAATTTCGTGTTTTTTTTTTATTTTTGGCAAGGTTGCGTTCGGCGCTCGAGGTCGAAAACTTGGATCTTACATTGGGATAACATCATAAACAACTCTGCAAAATTTCAGAACTACCCGATCTGATGCACGGAACCCTCCCTTTCAGACGACAATTTTACTGGGCTAATAGTAGATTCGTAAAAAAAAAAACAAAAAAACAAAAAAAAAAAAAACAGATCGTCATTAAGAGTATCAGATATACAGGGTGTCTCAAAAAATGTACTAACACTTTGAATATTGCCTTTTTTGTTTTTGCAGGTGTAATTAGCGTCACAGCACGGCAGGAAATCAACTTACCTTGGAAGAGAGGAAGTGTATCCCGAAATGTTATTGGAAGACCGAAAACGCCACGGAAATTCAAAGACGGTTCAGAAGGGAGTTCGAGAAACCGCCACCAACGCACCGGACCATTGCTCGCATCAGAGATAAATTTGAAGCAGATGGAACCGTTCACAACGTCAACAAGAAACGTTCTGGACGATCACGTGCCCTGGAAAAGAAGAGCAGGTGCAGGACACACTCCTGTGATCCCACGGAAATCTCTTCGACAAACTGCTCGTGAGACCCACATCTCAAAAGATAGCGTCCATCGCGTAATGAGGCGTCTGCGCTGGAAATGGTACATTCCAACACTAATCCATGCCCTCAACGAAGACGATCCTGACCGGAGAGTTCAATTCTGTGAATGGTACCTGACAAAATGTGCAGAAGATGCAGGGTTTCCACACAAAATTGTGCGGAGCGATGAGGCCTCCTTTAAATTAAATGGCTGTATTAATCGCCATAATTGCACGTACTGGGGTCCTGTAAATCGTCATGTAACAGTTGAACATCATTTAAACTTACCAGGGGTTACAGTGTGGTGTGGGATATCCGCATTGGGCATCATAGAACCATTTTTGTTTAACGGAACTGTCACTGGTGGGAGTTACCTCACCTTGCTGCAGGAGTTTGTCTGTACACACATTGGAGATATGCAGTTTGACGACGACATTTACTTTCAGCAAGATGGAGCACCTCCCCACTGCCATCGCGATGTGCGAGCTCACCTCGATGCAGCTTTTCCACACAGATGGATTGGACGAAGGGGTAGCATTGAATATCCTGCGCGTTCCCCAGACCTCATGCTCATGGACTTCTTTTTGTGGGATACCTCAAGGACAGAGTTTATCGCACCAAACCAACAACAATTGATGCATTGAAATTGGAAATTGAAAGACAATGTCGCGCTATTCCAAATGACGTGTTTCTTGACATTTGCGAATCCCTTGGTTTACATTATTTTGAGACACCCTGTACATCAAATCACGATTGCAGCATAAAGATGAAGACAAAAAATGAACACGACAGGGAAATTATACAAAAGAAAGAAGTGTCATGAGAAAAAAAAAAGGGATAAAAGTGACAGTTTTCTCGGAAGTTTTGTAATTTTTGTAATTTATTTTTAAACATTTTATTTTGTATATTATATGCATCAGCACTTGCGTGTATGATCATAGAGACATAATTAAGATTCAGAACTTTCTAATTATAAATATAATTAATGAATTTTAATGTAGCTGTTATTCAATAATGTGGAATTATATTCACTCTATTCTAATTGCTTAATCATTATATCTTCTATGTTTCATTGTATTAAAGACATCCTTTGAGTTAAAATACTTATGATTTATTGATTGATTGCGCGGAATGTGGATGACACGGAAGCCTAGCACCGCGACCTGTAGGTCAAAAATACTTAAGAAGTATTCTTACTTTTCGTTATCAAGTTGCCAAAAATAGAAGACATGAAAATTTTAATTAACATGGCAAATTTTGTCTAAATCTAAATTCCTTTAATTCATTTTTAAATTTTATTATACAGCGAATATTACTTAAAATTTAAATGATTTTTTAAAAAACAGTATATGTTTAGTAATTTTTAATAAGGACTGAAATCTTAAATTTAAATAGTAAAAATGATAATAATAACTTCAACAATCCTATAAAAATGTTTATTTCTCTTTCAATAGACGTAGAAGCTTGAAAATATTTCATAAATAACGATGAGGAAATTAATGCTCTGAAGTTCAGGAAATTTTAAAAAACTACAATGAAGTGACAGAAGCCAGAGCCCAGCAGGAAAGCTGACAATTTGCTCTTAGTAAACTTTAACCTCGGTTCATGACCTCATCACGGAAGTGACCTGACACAGAAATGACAAAGTCATTTGATCAATGTCAATCGGACAAAAAGAGAATTCTACATTACCTATGATATATTTATAGATTTTTCTAAGGAATTAAAAATTAAATTATTCTGTAAAATTAAAAGGGTAATAAATGCTTAAGACTATTGATGTAGTACGTAATCTTTAGTATTAAGGAAAATAATTAAGTATGTTAAAAGTATCATTCTATCCACTAATAAAATAATACATTAAACACCTTGAAGTGTCTGTATACTCAATGGGGATGACATAGTTACATGGACAGTGATTTCCGGAAGAGTCGTTGCTAATGTTTTTTGCTTGGAAATATCACTTTCCTAACAGTCTAGGACTGTTCTATTTTTATCTTGATGATTCAATTTCACTGAAAGCTAATCTTATTCATTCAAATGTTCTACGGGATTATCTCGTTAAATTTCATCATGTAATATACTTTTAATTAAGTACTTCATATCTTTTAAACTATATTAATACACTGAAGCTCGATTACAACACCGGTCTTTTGGATCCAAGATTTCGAAGATTGCGATATAACCGCGATTTAACCGAACTTTTATTACTTCGCGACGTCAAATGTCGTACATCGCACCCTATTATCGCCCACACGATTCCAAATCGTTTTAAAATGGTCATTTCGCGATTAACTACATCATTTAGAGCTATGTGAGAGAATTTTATATTTATAAATACATAAATCATTACGTTTTCAACACTTTACGCTTTTCAACACTTAGCCAAAATCGATTTGGCGCCGCCATCTTGTACAACGACGAGTCCCGTGGATCATTTTGGTTAAACGAAAAAGTCCGCGATTCTGGTACTTTTTATAAAATATATTGTATTTGATGCATTTTCGTTACCTTTAGGGTGGGTATAGAGTCTCAATTACTGTAAATAATAAGGAAACAAGCATAGTAATTTACACCTTTGATTTGATTTTAGGCGAAAAAACGGTAAATTTTGCAATTTTACAATTATACACCTTTTCCAAAATAGAACGGGTCGAAGACCAAATCGCATTATATCCGAATTCACGATATAAACAACTGCATTATAACCGAGCTTCAGTGTATATTTTTAATTACATATACGTAGGCTATTAATTAGAGGGGGTTGTTTTGAATAAGAGAATAAATCTTCTAGACTTCCAGTCATTAGCGGATTTCTAATCTCCAGCCTACAATGAGGGAAGAAAATTCAAAAATGACATTAATCTCTGTAACTCCATTTCTAACGAAATATATAAAAAAATAATTATAGATTAAGTCATTCTAAAAAGATGTGGAAAAAGATCGGACGACGCTTGTCTCAAAATGATGTAAAACACTGTTAATATTAAATGATGTAATAAATAGTGTATCCGAGGCTATAAAATAGTGAATTATATTAATAATTGTAAGTTTTTCGTATAATATTATTCCTAGGATGATACTTGTCATTTTCACTGATTAAGTAACGTAATAGAAGGCACTTCACTGTGGGCTGAAGGAGCAGGGTTCAGCCCCTGAAAAAGATAGGGAATTTCCCACGCTGTCTTCTTCTTGATTCAGACGAATAGTCGTAAGAATGAAAAAATAGGGAGCGGGGTTCTTTGTTTAAGGCGGGAGGGAGTTGGGCTGACCACCCGAGCCTTAATCCTGTGGATCACAAAAGGCGGGGTGTCTTAACTCCCGAAGGGACAAATAGGTCTGTAGTGTTTAACTTAGGTGTTGATATCATAGACTTCGTTAAGTGTTATTAAAGCTCAACATAAATCCTCTTAAAATGGCCTTATTAAATTGAAACGCAGTTGCTTTGTTTTGAAATGGATTTGTTTTGATGTACAGCAACTTTCCTAACAACTTAATTTCGTTTACACAAACATTTCTTAAGTGTTAAGTTCTTACAATATCGAATTTTTTTTCCTGTTTTTTGGTTATTTCTATAGGTTGATGGGAAAGATGCTCAGATATGATTACAGATTAGTTTCCATTAAATGTTTGTTATAAAAATCCCAGGTTTCTAATAAGTTATAAGAAATTCATGTTAAGTAAAATTCGTTTGACACAAAAGATCGTTACCGGTGATTAGTTTTTTAAGTTGTGAGATTTGAATTTACTTTTTACTTCACCATTAAGTCTTAATTCTTTTGCCAAGAAAGATTACAGGAAGTATTTGCTGTATTTCATAGATAACGCGATCTACTACGGATGAAATGATTCTCAGATTGGTATTGAGTTTCCATTGATTCTATCATTTGAAGATTCCCTGATCCACAGTCTGTTTCTCCAAAGAATATCTGTGCAAGAACCTTCCTTCTTAAAATGGTGACAGCAAATTGTTTAGGCTTTTTAGCGGTCCCAAGGTTACAGCTTGCCTGTAACACCGCTAGGGGACCGCTCTTGCTTTTATCCTGTATGTATGTCACACTCTGTAGCGGCCAAACAGTTAGATATATTAGAATGAAATCTTCACTATTCGCTGGTCCAGAATTATAGTGTTCTAACTGCACCCATTACAGTACTGAGAAAATGAACTTTGAATACTTGAAGTCATATTGCTACTTTGATTATAATGTCAATTAGTTCATACCTTGCACTTTTTCTGAGTGACTTTATTACAAGTCACTCAGAAAAAGTACAAGGTGTGAACTAATTGACATTATAATCAAAGTAGCAATATGACTTCAAGTGTTTCAAGTTCATTTTCTCAATACTGTAATGTGTGCAGTTAGAACACTATAATTCTGGACCGGCGTATTGTGTTCAGCATCAAAAAGTAGGTGACCGCGTACAAAAAATCAAACCTCTAGGACCACTCACTGACCCCCAAGGCGTTTTCTGTCTTTTAATGGCGTTTTTAAAAGAAAGGAAGTGGTCATAGACGTCTGACTTTTTACTCGATGTAACCTACTTTTTGATGCTGATCACAATGGTGAAGGTTTCATTCGAATATCTCTAACCGTTTCGCCGCTACAGAGTGTGCCATCCAGACAGCATAAAAGCAATGTTAGCGGCCCCTAGGTTACAGATTGCCTGTAAAACATAAGGGATCGAAACCTTCATCATTGTATTCAGCATCAAAAAGTAGGTGACCACGTCCAAAAAATCAGACCTCTAGGAATACTCCCTGACCGGAAGTGGGGTCAGAAGTGGCCGCTTCCGATAAAGTTGTGTTTATAAAAGTTTGTTTATAAAATTGTGCATATTATGGGGTCGCTTTGCTTTTGACACTGTCTAAAAGCATTAATTATCTTGTTTATCAACGTGAAAGTTCGTATTATGAAGGCAGAATTTCATTAGGAAATAGTTATAGGAAATTGCAAACATACCTAAAGCTAATAATTTTAAAAATATATAAATAGAATCTGGATCGTTTCCAACGTTGGTTTTACCAATTGCCACAAAAGAATTTTAGAGATGCTTCTATTTTAAGTAATGTTCTTGAAAATAAATATTTTAATCTTACCACATATTGTTCTGATATATTTTCAATTTCATCATTAATCAGCATCTGACTTTTAAGAGAAAAGATTAACTTTTGAAGATATGTTAACCTGTTTTATTTTCGCAATCAAAATGATTTCTACAACAACAAAACAAAACAAAAAAGCATAAGTTCGCTTCGTAAACAAGACACGAGAACAAACCCATATTTTTTTTCATTCTTTCTTGGGTTGGAGAAGGAAGTGGAGTAAAAGGTTAAAATTGTTACAGCTGTGCGACCTTTTGACATTGTCACAAATCTTCGATGCCTCTACCTCTGCCGATATATAAATACTCGGAAATCAATTCAACTGATTACACTTCATCTGATCAACACACGGATTCACTTTGACGGTAAGTACATTTAGCAATCAGTTAAAAGGATTCAATAGAACTGGATAGTTTAGTTCTCAGATTTTTAGAACTGTATGATATATTATTCTTGAGATGCTATACATTTTATTATTTTGTAATTGTTTATTGATGTTAAAGTGTTTATGTAGTAAATTTAGACTAAAATTTAAATTTCAATACAATATACATGAGAGTCGTGAGAAAAATGGTAGCAGGCAATTTTAGTCCTAGCTTTTATTCTCTAGTGAAGTAATTCTAAATCGGACAAGTAATTTTGTGAATAAACATGGAAATTTAATATTTTTCATTTCTTTCATTGTGGTAGGTTAGTTACTAATGTAACTTTAAAAAATTGACTCTATTTAAAATTAAATTTTAATGATTTCTTTTAATTCATAAATAAATATCGGGAAAAAAAGCAAGGCTTAATAGTAAGAATTTCCCTTACAGTTAATTTTTTTTTTAAATACATTATAAAAATATGAAAAGCATGAATTTAATAGAAATAATACATTTTAAAGTAAAGAAGTTCTATTTTTGATGAGAGATAATTAATGTACTTCACATTGAAAGACTTCCTTGTAAATGTTAGTCCTATTTTATATTTTGTTTACACATCGAGTTTGCGACAAAATAAAATGAGAAGATAAATAAGATTTAAATAATCTAAACGTAGCACTAAACTTTTAGCTCAACTTATAATTAATTGTTGCTTTATTTGGGTCTTTAATAGGATCGTAGTTTTCTCCCTTTCCTTATTATGTATGGGTCTGTCGAAATCAACAACTCTTTAAAAGAAAAAAATGTCTTTTCTAACTTCTAAATTGCAATTTCATCTGACCTGGTCTGATATATTCACAGAAAATGGTTTGGTTTATAAAATAATTTTAAGGCCCTTAAAGAATTTTTTGCACCTTCTTTGCTCACCGACATACACTGTCTTCTTCCTTCATTTACGATATACTGAAGAATAGTCAATCATATTAACATCAATCCGGTTTTTTGATCACTGTTATCATACTTCGCTGCTTGTTACTAAATATCTCAAATACCTACGCCCTTTGGAACCACTGTGCACGTGACCACGCGGAGATTCCAAGTGTCGCGACCTATTCAGATAAATATAACATTATTCCCACTAACGGCAGTATCAAACACTTTTTTCTTTTTAGTTTTTTATATCAAAATAGATGGAAAAGAGTTTAAGCTCTCTAAATAGATATTAATTACAAATGTTTATTTTTTAAAAAAAAAAATTTCTAACTTTTTCAAACTGAATAAATTTCAAACATTTTTAAACGCTTAGTACATATTTGTAATAATACCTAAAAATATATTTTAATTCCATCTGTTTAGAGAGCTTAAACTCTTAGTCATTTTTAATTTTAATAAAATTGAAACGTAATTAGAGTTATAGATGGTTGTGAAAAATTTAAAACTTTTATAGCTGTAAGGAATGTTATGTAATGTTTTCATGCTTCACAAAATTTAATTCTCTTTTTCTTCATTTCAAGGTTTTCCACTGTATTAGTAAAGATGAGATTAGAGAAGCTGGTGACGTTTGTGCTTTTTATTGTGGTATTGAATTTGCTTGGCTGTAAAGGCGATGAAAGTGGCACAGAAAACGGAGGAAATCCCGATGGAAATGGAGAAAGTACAGGACCGGATGAGAATGCGGGTGGAGATGCAGTTGGAAATGAAGGTGGAAGTGGAACAGAAAGTGAAGAAAAGCCAATGGAAGGAACTGAAATGAGTGGTAACACGGAAGGTGATGATGAACCTGAATCTACCGATAGCACTTCTGGTTCTACAGACAGCTCCTCTGGTAGCTCCCCAAATGGCTCAACTGGAGATACTAACTCCTCTAGTGGTGGAAAAGGTGGAAGCACTGGAAGCATGGAGGGAAGTGGAAGCAAAAACCCATTTCAGCAAATCGGCAGCCAAATTGCCAGTCAATTTGGTGATAAATTTGGCAATAGTTTTGACAATGTAAGTAAATACAAAAATATAAATATGATTCTTGAAAAAAGAAATAAAGAGAAATGGCTAACAATAAAGAGATTGCACATTTCATTCATCTTGAGCTATCGTCAACTGAAATCTGGGACAACTGTTAGTTCCTTATTAGGATTTATTAGCCAGTTTTTACCCTATGGACGATCAAATCGAAGGAGTGAAAGTCTACTGTGATCGTTCCCCCTCCCGGGAGTGGACAGCCCACAAACAACAATTAGAACCAGTACCAAAACCTCTCCCAGCTAACAATTGGCAGAAGACATTAAAGATACGAAAGAAGCAAAGGGCCAATGTGGTCTCAATATCGGGGAAATTCATGTACACAAACGGGAACGATCAAAATATCTTTTCACGCCTTCGAGTTGATCTGGCTGATACGTCCTAGTTAGGATAAAACTGGTGTCCGAGATTCTTGTTGATGACAATTTAAGACGTGAATGAAATGCGCAATCTTTTAATTTCTATTTTCATGTTTCAATTTGTGTGCATTAAACTCTCCTATGAAAGATGTTGTAAAATTCTAGCTCTAAAAATTCAACATTCTACTTCTATCAATACTATTTTAAAAATCCAATACATATCGTTTATATTATTATTTTGTTCTGACATTCATAAAAGTCAAGCGTTACGTAATTAGCAGTCAAATTAATTAGCAAAAATAACCTTTAATTCATTAAGTCATTAAAAAAAACAACAATTAATCAAATTCTTACAAAATTTATTAAAAAAAATTGTAAGGCCTACATTAGACAATATTATGATAAGAAAATTATAAGTTTTTAGGCACAGATGAAAGATCTAGAAGGTAGCTCATCTAACTTTGCCACTAAGCCTAAATGTGGGTTCAAAACCCATGGACCCTTTCTTCCGCTTCTCTTTCTTCCCTTCTACCCATTGTCTCTGATTTTCACTGAACACGGTTTAAAAACTATGGATTCTAGTGGATAAACCCTGACCATCTCCATTCAAGAAAGCATATAATAGTCCACAAATCATCAGCTTCACTCACTCTAGCCGTAAGAAACAGATCTTTCAAGACATAACCATCAGAGAAATTTTCAATTTTTCTTCAGGTTAATTAAGCAAACATGTAATAATAAATGACGAGGAGCGACAAAGCATTTCTTTAATTGTTGTAAAATATTCGTTATATCCAACAAAACTTTCCAAGGCTTTTTCGAAAGTTTTCTTCTTCAGAAGAGTTAAAGTGTCCCACTATAGCCTATTTAGACCCTTGGAATCCTGGGAAGAAAGGCTCCAGGCAAATCCTCATGAACGAGTCTACGTTGAGTTCGGGTAGTCATTCCGACGTCTTTAACCTCGATGCCTATTCTTGAAAGTGCTGGGTGTACCCTAAGACCAGTCTGGACGAGAACTCAGAAAGTTGACTTCCGCCGCGGTGGAGGATCGAACAGGCTGTAATCCAGCGATTTACCACTTGGTCACTCTTCACCAGAAGAAGGGCCTCAAAACTGTTTCTCAGATTACAAAAGCAGGTTCACTCATTGTTTTCTTAAGTTTCTAAACTGAAAGTTCTATCAGTTACTTATCTAATGCACATATTGTAATAGGAAGATAATAATGCACGAACCAAAAAAGCACTTAACGATAGAATTAAAGAAAAGATTTTCTTGATTGCATGAGATTTCAAATGGATAGATCATCCATGCCTAGATAGAAATCGAACATTAACACCTACGGTGACAATTGATTGAACGATTTCCTAAATACGAAATTGAGAATCAAAATTCAGTAATGGACTTAAATCTAAAACCTTTTTTTAAAAATTCTTTAGTTTTTAATTTATTTCGAAATCTTTTTTCCAATAACTCTTCTTTCAATTTTTACTTTTTGAAATAAGACCTTTATTATTTTTGTTTGTCTTTTACAGTTAAAGAACAGGCTGACATCCGGGAAAAAGAAACCATAACCGACCAACAAACTTTCAAAGATTAATTTTGCATTACTACTTGACGTTATAGCTTTATAATAAAAATAAAAATACAATAGTTAATATATAATACTTAGTCTATGATTCAAAATTTTAGAAGTCAAATTTAAATAGTATTCAATAAGGGTAAAAATCTGGCTTAAAAAAACCGCAACAAAAAATAAGTAGAGCATTTAAAAAAATTTATGATTAAATTTGCAAAAAAAATATATTTTATTTATTGTTGTTTTTATAATTGTAATTCTAACTGAAAATAGAAGACGCTTTTGAATGCTTTTATTGAATTTTTTAAAAATAAACTCATTTAAATAATTCGCTGTAATTCGTTAAATTTTCAGCAAATTTTAATTTCGTTGATTTTCGATTGCAAATCATCATCATTATTTGTTTACATCATTATTTGTTTTAGATATCTAATGCAAAACTATGTAACTATTAATAGTTATAATTAAAACTTAAATGTTTGTATTTGTTTAAAAAAATATTTGTATTTTTATAAATAAAAATAATATAAAAAAATTAATTTGTTTTTGTATATTCAATAAATAATGAAATCGACACTGTGCTTCAGAAAAATTCAGAAAAATGTTTATTACTTAAAAAATACATGCTACAATTTATATGATTATGTAAGTTAAAAACTGTAGCATATTGAAGATTAGCTGACGACCTAAAAATATTTTGTATAAAAGACTAATGACCTCCAGCAACCAGCAAATAGCGATCCAGACCTAAGATAAATTATCAAAATTAGACAAAGTAACTCATTGGACGGAGTAAGCACTCTTAACATCGCAATATTCTCCTACTTACTGATGTTTCATTCTGTTGATCATGGTATCGAGTAGTTCAATGGCTTCGAGTACCGAACCTTTTCTGTTAAATATGTTAGAATACCTTGCAGTTGTTGTTAGGAGGTTGAAGGCAGCTACACATGTTCCGAAAGTATTGCAGACATTTTCCATAGGAATAAGGCTGGTATTGTCCTCCAAATGAGAGATGGCCGCCCTGTTTTTGTGAGATCTGCGCATGTATGATCGATTAGTCTGGTCCGGCACTTCCGTCTGATTTTATGACAGGATGCCGCCATTACGGTAATTGCTTGTTACTTTGCAAAAGAGCATTGCATTTATAAATAATATATATTTATTTATTTATATAAATACTTATTGTTAGCAACTGGTATTGAAATAACGCTAAATAGTCGAGAGAAGTTTTAATTTGGCTTTTTCAACATGTCTTTCTCAGGGAAAACAGACGACGGCGTCCATTGTGACAGGAAAACATAATTGATCAGCTACCGGAAGGGCTGCGCAGTTCAAACTTCCGCCGGCCAACTTTCATTTGGAGGACAGTAGACATTACTTGTCAATCCATGCATACAACAGTCTTCTATTAAAGATATTGATCTATCAAATCATCACAAACGAGTAATATTATACTAATAAACTTTACTTAACTTCATAAAAATCTCTCTCCATTACAATATTTCGAATGGCCTCAACGGCCCATTCTTCTTCAGGTAATTTACATAAATGGGAGAAGAAAATTTACCATAACTTCTTCCCAAAAACTCTACTACAAACAATAGTGAATTAATAATTCCATTACAACAAACATAAAAAGCGTGATATGCTCCATGTATTTGAAATAAAATTATTTCAAAAATTTTAATGTTATTGAAATGTAATAATACTTCGTTTATCATATGATACACAGAGCAATCACGCTTTTTATGTTTGTTGTAATGGAATTATGAATTCACGATTGTTTGTAGTAGAGTTTTTGGGAAGAAGTTATGGTAAATTTTCTTCTCCCATTTATGTAAATTACCTGAAGAAGAATGGGCCGTTGAGGCCATTCGAAATATTGTAATGGAGAAGTTTTATTTTTATGAAGTTAAGTAAAGTTTATTGATCTATCAGTTTAGCTCGGTGTGGACACTGCGTTAAGTTCTTGTAGAAATAATATATGGCCGATTGCACTGCTCTAAGAACGAACATAGGCATCCAGGACATCATTGCTACTCATCTAGCATTGATGTTTTCTCTTAGAAAAATGTATAGTTCTATGCTTCGAACTAACGATATGCATCCCAAAAATCGCACTAACTCCAAACATAAGTGTCACTTTCATGGAAATCAGATGGAAAATACTTTGATTCTCATTCTCGCATCAGATGAGAGAAATCAGTAGCATCGCTTAAAAAAGTAAATCTAGAGTCATGTTTCACTAACCTCCAATAACACTAAACTCCATGAAATCCAAATGATATAAAGACCTCCTTATTTCAAGAGGAGGATTTTGTTTGTTCTCTCTTCTAACGGCATCTCTTCTTTTTCCTAATTAATGAAACTCATTGTAAATAGGAATGAAAAATTCTAAGGAAGGCTTATTATCTTAATAATCATACATAAATTCTAAGACAGATTATTTGTTACAAAACAATATAGAGTAATACTGGATAATTCAAGTTAAAGAATACCTGCGCAGAGCACTCTGGAGAGAGAAGCAGTAGGCAAAACAACGTCAGATTTTTTTGGACTCTATAATTCCAGATCATGGGTAAAGTTCGCATTCTGCTATATAATCTGCAATAAAACAAATTAGTTCAGACCCACCGAGAATTCCCGTAGAATCACCTGGGGAAAGATACTGAGATGGTATCTCATTTGCCTTCCTCAGGAAGTCAGTATAGAATGGCTTCAGACTGAACAGAAAGTGAAGCAGTAAAGGAAATTGAAACAACGAAGCCGCGACCGGGAATTGAACCCAGGTTCCAACGCATCTGTCACGTGAGACCACTCCGGAACGGCAATTGGATTTAGGCAACTTAAAATAAGTATTTGCTAATTTAAATAATATTCAGCAAAAGGAACTTTTTTTTTGATATAACAGATATTAGAATTTACAAAATACGGAAACTTCTGCTGTGTTTGTATAGATTTCAGAAATTTAAAACAATAAAGAAAATAAAACACAAAAATAAAGTTTCGTTACAAAAAAAAAATAATACTTCAATTCTTTCTGGAAATTCTTTTGTTTTCGTGAAATATTGTTAAATAAAAAAAAAGTAATACTAATGTAAATGTAATCGACTCTTTTTTTCTTCAAAAACAAAAAAACAAAAACAAAACAAAACAAATAACAATAAATCGAAATATACAAATTGAAATATAACTTATTTTATATTCGTATATATAATAAAGGAATTTCATAGGTTTTAATTATCCTAGGCATAATTAATTTCCATTATAAAATTACTTACTGATAATTCAGATTATTATAAGAGTATTTGGAAATATTTCCGTAAATATTGTTTTTAAAATAATTATGCCCAACCATTCATATTGATGGCTTTTGTTTAGGTGTGGGGGGCACCCATGTTCCTTGTTACGCTACTGGATGGAATGGAACATTACTTCTGTTGTTTTGGTAAATTTTGCTTTATTTTAATTTTATAAGATTACGTAAATCCTTATCAATTCAATAATAAAACACAACCAAAGTGAATCATTAAATTTGATGTATTCTGATGGACTCGTGTATCAACTAAAGATATAGATTTCATGAACTGAATCTGATTCAGAAATTTTTTATTGCTGATAGTTAAAACTTAATGAATTCTAATTATTTGAAATTAGATAATTCATTAAATCAAAAGAGAATAGATAACAATATCCAGAAATGTTATTCGTTTTCTAGGCTTTGAAAATTCCAATGATTTGTACAGTATTTTTCACGCAGTTTAAGTTTTCAGTTCTTTGAATCGTAAAACATTTCTAATTCCAGAATTTCAAATCAAATTTTTAAGTAAATATCACAAAGCATCTACGCGTATTAATTTTTATGTTTAGCAAAGAGGATCATATTAATAAAGTCTCGTATAACGGATCAAACACACGTCAGTTCGTCAAATAACCTAATAGATAAGTGCTCACGGCTGCAAGAGAGTCATAATACCTAAAATATACAACGAAACTTTGAGATTTTAAACAAATAGATCTGGTTAAAGATATTTCGAAATGTTTCGAGAAGACCATCTGTTTGTTACATTGGTGATTTTGATAGGAATATTGTCTGTGTCAACGGAAGACGCAGCAGTAGCTGAGAATACAATACAACCCCCTACCCCTAATGCAGGTGCAGTAGCTGATAGCACAATACAACCCTCTGTCCCTGGTGCAGTAGCTGATAGCACAATACAACCCTCTATCCGTAGTGCAGGCGAAGAAAATTCACTTGAAGAAGGTCATGGATTATTGGCGAAGGTAAATAAAGACTTTAGAAACCTTATTGATTGATATCGGTTATCAAAATATTAAAATTCAATAAACATCACTGTTGTCGCATTTGCGGAGAAAGAATTATGGGTAAAGAAAAAGCAACTAAACCGCAATTGAAAAAAAAAATACAACAAAACTCTTATGATCATTTTTTTTTAGTTGTTTAAGCATGTTTTAATGATTTAAATGTTCTTTTCAATGTATTTCCATGATATTGTATTCCAAGATTTAAAAAAAAATACCTTTAAATTGTAGAATTAATATATTGGCCGAACAATGTTAAAATCCAGACCAAAATACTTATAAAATATCTCAGTAATCTAGAATTCTCAAAATTTTAAAATGAAATATAATTTTTTTCTAAAAATCGAAGAATAAATAAATTGGCATCAATGGCCAAAAAAAAAAAATAAAATAAAAAAAAAATCTAAATTTAAAAGCTGCCAAGGCAGAGAATATGGGAACAATGGTAACTGAAACTTAAACAAAATTTGGTCAGTTTAATATTGATATAAAATTTAAATAAGAAATTCATTACAGGAAAACAGACTCTTTTTTTCCTCGACTGAATCATTGCAAATTATAGGAAATAATTTCATACATGCCTTCCTGGTATTTATTTGATATTAATGGTAATATGATTTTCAATACCAGACTATTATGTTACACTATTGTAAAACGCAATGCGAAGTTGATAGGACTAAATCTTATTGTAAGTATGGATATATAAATTTAAAATTTGCTCGAGAGGGAATTAAAGGTTTCCTAAATGTAATATAGGCATTATTACATTTCTATTATTGTATTTGAACAATTGTTACAAAACTTTTCTCAGAATCCAATTCATTGCTAATCATTTTATAACAGCTATTCAATACTTATTACAATAACAAGCACTATTACTATTTACAAAGAAAATATTATATTTAATAAATTCAGCCATATTTCCCGCTTTATTCTATTTTTTTTAAAAAATTTTCAATATTTCTAATTTTGATGAGTTACTTTTTTTTTGCATTATATATTTTTCAATCTGGCATGACATTTCTGATTTCTGGTATTTTATTATGAGGTTAAAATAAGTTCCAGAGATGAATTCCTTTCCGATTTTAAAGTTAGGCCTAGGTTTCTTTATCTCTAAATGAAAGATCAGCAAATTAACGCAATTGAAAGTTGTTGAGAACTTGAAAATATAGAAGAAATTATATATAAATAGTTTGAAATAATGTATAAGTAAAGGATTTGTTTAGAAAAATGTCTATTTTCCCACATTTCTTAAAGATGTTTCAATTGTCTTATTTGTCTGAAATATTTAAACAATTAGCACTTCACTATTTGATTTTCTTGCTATTACTTGAAAAACATGGCTTCCAATTCCATCATCTGGACCTCTGAAGTTTCCTTTGGATTCCAAAAAATAAGAATTAAGTTGGAAATTCCATGTGAAAAGAATCTGAAGGGATTCAGTCGTGTAAAGCTGCACCATTTGTAATTTGAATGAAGTTAGATCATTATTTTATATCACGCCTTAGATAGCAGAAAATTTACATTCGCTTTTTATTAAGTCATGACACCTTTTCTTTTAATTCACAATTTGCAAATCATTTGAAATTCATCTTAGAAGTTGTTGCGAGAATTTCTTTAATATATCACAGTATAGAGAGAAACTTGTAACAGTAATGAATACTCAAAAAATTTACAGAAGTGATTATAAAAAAATACCTGTAGGTATTTATAGCGTCAAATAAAAGTTATAAATAAATATTTTAATATTGTTACAAGAATGGACACACTTCACATAGCTCTATACTACAGTGGTTTATAGCATGGCAAGAGATGTTACAGATATCAGCTACACATCGGAACTAACTGCAAGCTCTGTTTGAGCTCTATTTATATTACAGTAAGAACATTCTAATAAAATTCTAGAAGGGACTTTACTATGGTTATATCCGCGCTGGGCAGGTTTTCTCGGGGTTTTCCCATTTCCCCTGCACTTCTCCCACCATATTTCTCAGTCTTTCTCTTCTTCTGTCCTTATTTCCGTGGGATAGTATAATAGACCCCCGGGCTTCTCTGCCACCCATATTCACTATATAACATAACATACCATTGTTACAACTGACATATAACCATAGTATTTCAACGTGGAATCTGAATTTGAACGTGGATCTATCACATTCCTATTGACGCGCGCCTTAAACAATTGCATATCTGATAAATAAAAATTTCTTGTTTATCTCTAGGATTTAGTAAACTAATTGAATATTGAGCTGTTATCGGTATTCACCTTTCCATTGTGCAGTCTGCAAAAGACTCTTGACTTCTGCAGTATATTATTATATCTTTATATGTACATACATTTTATCTCAAAAGAATTCAATTACAATTTTCTTGACTTAACAAATACTGAAAACGGGATTGGAATTTTGTTGTGTACTTAAGTTCAAAATTTCTTACTAATTTATATTTATTTTCTCAGAACTTGAACTAATCATGTCTTTTTCTTTAAATATAACTTTTTCATTTTATTTTTTTATGAAAGATTAAAGATGGAATCATTACGGTTGCTGTAAATATGAAGAAGATGCTTATATACACACGAAATTCAGTTCAAAGTGGTTTAAAAAATTTCGTTGCTTTCATTGCAAGAAAGTACAGCGAAACCAAGGAAGCTCTGAGAAATCTTAAAAATAACGTAAAAGAAGCTTAGGCTAAAAATTCCTACAGTACTCATGTTTGGGAGGCAATACAATAATTAGGAACGCCAGAATAGGCGAAAAACTCTTTATTGTTTATATTCTTGAAATATTTCATATTTTGTATTTTAGTGAATGAAAATATAATTTAGTGATTGTTGTTTTCAAATTTCAAAAATAAAAGGCAAAAACCCGTATTGAAGAACTGAAAGAAAAGCTAACGATAGTTAAGATGAAAGAAGAACAAATACAGAAACGACTCGAAGAGTTAAAAAAACGCATGAAACCCCAAAACCAGGGAATTAATGACAACAAACCGGAAATTACAACGAGTTATTCTTCAACAATAAATTATTAGTATTTCGAGATTATCTGGCATTCAAGATTCATACTTTATTCTCATGCTGTTAAGTTATTAATTAAACTGTTAATGTAATAAATAAGTTTTAAGTAACTTATCAAAATGTATCAAAAATAAACTATTTTTTGTGTAATTGTCTTGTGTGTCTAATTGTGAATTTTAGAATTTAAGAAGTGAAAGTGACTTCAGAATTTAAACTTTAATAAATCAGGATAGACAACGAAAGATTTCAATGGTGATGAATTTTTGATTGAAATAAATGAACATTAGAGTATTAGAATATCATCATCACCGAAGGTGAAAGATTTTATTAAAAACGAGACAAATAACAGTATGCTCTGAAGATTGCTCAGAACTGGGAACAATTTTTTATGAAACAGAACTATTTTATTAATAAATGTAAGAAGAGATACTTCTATACATTACTGTTTATTGAAACACCAAGAAATGTTTGTGAAAACGAAATGAAGTTGAAAAGATAGAATACGGGATAAACGAGATTAAAACGTGCGGGTTTAAGATTAAAAGGATCATGAGAAGAACAAAACAGACGAAAAAGTGTGATTAAAAAAAATACACATTGGGTAAGTTTTGTTTTTTACACATTGGTTTTTACACATTGGTTTTGGACATTGGGTAAGTATAGCTTCTCATAAAATTAAAATTCAGAATAGCACGGCAATAAATGAAATTGTAGAACCAATTGATGATGCTACATTTCAACTTATGTAAGCATCGGGGTAATCTGAGTATCGTCGTGGTATTCCTCTAAGTCCTAAAAAGTGTTGGGGGGAAAAAACTTAAATTAACTTCTCAAAATATTATAAAAAAATGAATTTTTAGTATAGTTGGATTTATAGAAATTCCGAGGAATAAGGGGAATCACTGTGTAATTCCTCCTTGAATCGCAAATATTGCTTCTATGGAAAGAACATAATGAAAATGAGCTGCTACATAGTAAGTATCATGCATTATAATATCAATAGATGAATTAGCTAAAATTACTCCTGTTAAACCTCCAATGGTAAATCAAAATACAAAACGGTAAATAAATATAGAAAGGGGGGGGGGGTTCATAGGTAAATTTTGATCCATGAAGCGTGGCCAATCAACTCAAAATTTTAATTCCTGTTGGAACTCAATAATTATTGGGGAAAAGAAGCTTTACGGAGGGTGATTCACGTTTATTCGGTCGATTTCAAGGGCGCGTGCTATCTCGCACGTACAAGTGATGCAGCACTGTTGCGTTCGAATCAGAGGTCATAAGCTTGTATTTGATTATCTGGCAGCTGGAATTGTGTTGCCTTCTAAATATGCCGCCAAATATCCCAAATTGGTGGGAGGGATACATAGTTTCTCTTTCCTAAATATGCCGCTTCAAAAATTGTGGACATGTGAAAACGCCGAAATTTTCATGTTTGCAAGTCCACCGTCAATCGGGTAATACCCACGACCTGCAGCAACTCCTAACGTAATTAAGAAAATAAAGGCTTTGATTGTCGGCGAGAACCCTAGCACCCAAAGGCTGGTTGCCCAGACTGTAGAAGTTTCTCAGCCGACATTTGCACGGATAATTAAGCGTGATCTGCAATTAAAAAGCATCATAAAGCTCGCGTTCATCGGCTACTTTCTCGTCACGTTGCTGAAAGGAAGACCAACAGCCGAATGCTTTACGAGCGCCACTTATTGGGAGGAAAATGGAAGTACGTCACTACTTTGGACGAGGTATGGATCTATATTTGTGATAACAACAAGCCAAAGGCAATATTTTATCGCTTTTATGAAGCCAAAAGACTATCCGAGTGGTACCACGAATGCAAAGAAAACATTTCGAGAGGATTCATGATTGTTGGAGGTTACAGCTACTGAGGAAAGTTGCAACTGAGGAAGGTACCTGCAAATTAATGCTGCCTTCTACCGATAGCATATCCTGGAACCCTTATATCGTGACGAGCTTCCTGCATTGTACGGCAGTGACAAAAGAAAGTGTGGATTCATCAGGACAAGGCGTCGAGCCAATCAGCTAGAGCGACCCAGCTGCACATGGCCAATATGACCCCGGAATACGAACAATCCCATACAGTATAATTCCTGTAAAATCCCCCGATGCATCTGCGGGTTCGGCTACTTAAACGGGCTCTGGGAACACGACGACCGAAAACAGAAGGGTTTTGGAAAGCTAGCAAAGAGGAGTGGAACAAGATCCCCATCGTCTACCTCCAACGAAGCCTTCTTCAATGGAAACTGCGATGCAGAGCCATTGCCAGAATGCAGGGATATCCCACTGAACACAACCGGTGTTGGAGAAAAGGGTTCTGCTAAGTGTATGACGTGGTCAAAATCGACCGAATAAACGTGAATCAACCCTCTGTAGATCAACATCACTTTAAATTACAAATAGGTCTTTAAAAGAAAAATTGTGGACGTTAAAGATATCAAAATTGATTCGTCCTACCTACCCAGTGATTGAAATCCAATTTCCTGGGCTTTCTACTTACAAAGTCATTGATTATGTTTCTTTTCTCAAGACTTTGGGCCACTTCTTATCAATAGAAATAATAGCTAGGCTATTCAATCTGTCTTGACTCATACTTGATCTTAGATAGTTTTTAATAAGTTTAAGTTTAAAAAAACTTCTCTCACCCGAGACAAAAGTCACTTGTATTACCAACAGGGTACAATATGCAACACTAATATTGGGGGACTGATTTTTGATTCGAGTAGTGAATTTTAGTACCTCGAAAGGTCTTCGTTTCTTCAGGTATTCCGTCTCTTAAAAGTTTGAGCTCATTCACAAAATGTTACAAGTCCAGATGGCACCGGCAGCATCTGTCAGTGTAGAATCAAGCGCCAGAAGTGGTTGAGTAGATTTATACCATTCAGTGATCTCATAATCTGAGCATTGAAAAGAAACCATCTAGTTGGATGATGCAGGTCTCCATAAAAAACTTGGTCTGGTCAGGAAGACGAAGGAAGTAGAAAGGTATTTCGGTGATTTTCTCAAAAGCTCTTCATCATTCTTTGCCTTTTCATTAAAGTGTGTCTTCCTCTTGCTTGCCCGACATTAGTACGGCTGGAATCTGAATTCCTCGTACTATTCCCTAAACTGACACCATCACCATCATACTATTCCTCCATCACAGTCGAATCCTGACTATGTACTTCCTGAAACTCGATACCAATCCTTTGATATGTAAAACTGCTACATCTAGCTACATGTCTACGTCTTGAAGAGTGAAATCAAACATTCAATGAAATCAATGAAATTCAATCAATGAAATCAAACATTCAATTTGACTTATTTCTGACGTGGGCTAAAACGTTAGGATATACTTTGGTGTGAGGAATTTTCCCACTCCGAGCGAGTTTTACTCAATATTTCGGCTGGGTTCCTCGAGCCTCCTTCAGGAGGATGAGATTGCTTCTCCCTCTCACGTTTAACGGAAGGATTCCCATCACGCAATTGAAAAGATGTCCCCAAGGATTTGTCCTGCTTCAATCTTCACTGTTCCCTACAGCCCCCGTATATAACGGCTTCAATGACTACGGCTCTCAATTTCTCTGAGAAGAAGGCCACGGAAACATTCTCATAATCTCCTGAAGAAGGCTCAGGGAACCGAGCCGAAATATTTGAGTAAAACTCACTCGGAATGGGAAAAAAATCCTTCACAAAAGAATATATCCTATCATTCAGTTTGACATGCAAGAGATTCTGCTTCGCTTTCTTTACAAACTCATTGATGATAGTAGTTTAAAACTATAATATCTCAAAACTTTTATACTCTGAACTCTGCATTCCCAACGGATTTGGGTCCGGGGTTTCGAAGTGCAACCTTTAACATGTTTCATTAGGACTGATCATCCCTTTGTTGATTCCGCAAAAGTGGTGTAACGTCTTTGAGTGATTACCAAAAAGAATTGCGCTTTGGCCATATCACCAAGAACAAGATTGAGATTGTGACAGCTACACGGGGTGTAAAAAGCTCGCCGATTCATGTCAAGTATTCGCCTTTGCTCTTTCCCCTTAATATTGGCTACATTTTCATATCCTTGACTTCTATAGTCCCCAAGAGAGAGAGTCCTAATTCATCAAAAGTTCATATAACATTAACCAACTCATGGTCAGATGAATCTATAAACTGAAATGCATTGCAGAAACCTTTCCTCTATTTCACTTCAGAATCCCTGGATATAAAACGAATAACCAGAGACATTTGTTCGTGGTGACTGATGACCGGGATGCAGTCCAGTATGATGGAAAAATACTTCGCTTTGGAAATTTTCTTAAGTGTACAAATATAATCATCTTCAGATACCGTAACATTACAAATACTTTATTACTTAAATAACATCTTCTTATAACTTACACAACCGGTAATATTTCGTGGGTGTTAATCCACTTTTTCAAACAATCTATAAAAATTCCTTAGGGAGAGAACACACCTCTCTTACATCCTAAATTTCACTGAATAACAATACAAGAATTCTAAAAACGTGACAACACTTTAACAATAGAAACGTGGAAATATTCACGTTCACTTTAAAAAAACAAATTAACAAGTCCAAATCATTAAAAAAATTTTAAAAATTTATAATTTTTTAAAAATTTATAAATTCCTTTATAAATGTCTTAATCTCCTCTTTTTGTTTTAATGTCTTATTTTTCTTTTTTTAAATGTCTTATTTTTATATACACGTCTTTCGTAGAATCTTCAAATTTAAAGAATTAATCCATCTTCTTGTGAACTCTTACCGTAGCCTTCTTACGATCTTAAAATCTTCATTCCCCTCTTCTTTCTCCATCTTTGCAAGCGCGAAGTGTAGCTCTTAAGTGTAGTTTTCTGGACCTTACTTCCAAGTTGTTCAATCAGTTCATTATGAACCCGATGGCCTAAGTAATGAACGTGCATTGTCTTTAATCCGATGAAAATGCTCTTTCATTATAGGATCAAACTCACCTGCCAGTTGTAATAATCCGTAGTCTGGCATGAAAACTTTCTCATTCTGACCTGAACGCTAAATTATGTTCAGCCAAGTACTGATAGCTGCGGTGATTCTGGTTAGCACATTTACCAATTGGTTTTCTCTCTCTCCAACTCATCCTGTAACTCTTCTTTTATTGTGATTTTCCTTTGTAGTCTTGATTCAATCCTTACCATTTAATCAAGTTTGCTGAGTGATTTGAGGAGAACTCATGAGACTTAAATGAAACTTAGATACTGTTCCACTTACTGAAACCTCTAGTGCACAATTTACTTATTCTGTCTTGATTGGTATGGAATGGAGTACCAAACAATTGACAACAAAATCTTTTCAGGTTTTGATTTCACTAAGAATTTTTTCAAGGATGCAGTCTGGCTTTCAAGAAAATCTTTTTTTTCCCCTTTTTCTGGCCTTTTCGGCTTCTTCATGTATACATCCTGAATTTCTCTATCACGGCCTGAAATTATACTGATATAACTATATAAGTAGTAAACTAAGTAGCCTATTAATTTGTCTTTTAGAATCAATGGGCAAGAATCTATACATCGAGCAATTTATTTTTAATGACTGAACACATTCATTCACAGCAGATAAATAATGTTATAATAATTTATAATAAAGATATTAGTCACAGTCAGCACATTGATACAACACGCACTACAGTATCTTGCAGTCGATTTCACAAAAGTATATCTGTTACAGTGTTTCCTGGAGATCACAATGACAATAGTTACGAATAAGATCAGTAAGTGAATAAGACGTATTGTGAATAATAATTTTTGTTTATATTGGTTGACTACAGATGTAAATAATAGAAATAAAATAAAACAACGCTTTGATTCAAGAATGATATTAACATGGTATTCATATTTACGGCAACCAATATCTCCGAAAATCCATGACTCAATCTTTTTTGTTTTTAAACTTTTGTGATTTCGACTACAGCAAAATTAACGTCAAAACGATCCACTACCGAAGTTACTTACAGCTCATTACAGTCGTAGGCTGTGTTGATTTTTTAAACAAATTTTAAACAAAGAAAATAATCCTAAAATTTTTACGGCTGAAGTTAAGCAAATAATAACGAAATAAAAATTCTCAACCAGCTGCGGGGCCCAAGGCAGCCGCTTAGATTCGCTCCCACCCCCGGACCGGCCCTGCAAACAGATTGACTGATTCATAAAGCTAATTTTCCTAGACTAAAAAATACCTTTAATTAAGTTGCCAAATAGTTATTCTGAAAAATCCCTTTATTCTGCATGATTTGATCAACATTAACCTAACTGAAACCTGAAAGCATTTAAGTTATTCTATAAATGCTGATACTTGATTTCAATACACTTTTAATATACGGTAGACAGTTAACCTGCTGTACTGGTCGTATAGGAGCCACTCCCCAGACATAAAACGATGAGCATCCTTTTTTCTCCACTTGCCTGTGCGTATAAAAACTCAAAATCTTGCCAGAGTATAAAGTGACACACTAAATACGAAGTGAACAGACTGAAGGAATCGAAATGATAATGGTTGCGAGCAATCGATTTGGTCGAAGCTTGTTGACCATAAGCGCCATATGAGCGAAGTGTCGAAAATCGGGCTTTTCGTACTTTTAAAAAAGGGAAATTAAAGAATTTATGTGCATTTGGCAATTCCTCAGACATTGTAAAATTCGCTTTTCTTTCTGACGTTAAAACTATTTTGACCAATAGAGGCAGGAACAAATACAGCTATCACTCATTTCCTAAATATTCTGTAAACTTCGCTGTAGTTGGTTTAGAACTGCCTTTATTCTAAATTTCTAACATTCATGATAATATTCTTGATTAATAGATATGATTAATAGGCCACATTTTTGTATCTATGGACCAAGGGCATATGATTCTGTTTTTACTGTTTCTATAAATTCATATCGTACAATCACAATTACTGGAGCAGCTTGGATCAAGACAAAAACAAAATGGAGGCAAAGACTTTTTTTGTCTCATTTGAATGAAGATAAATTGTGCAAAGATATAGAGGAAACCTTTATTTTATTATTTACTAGCCGGGTATCGTCGCTTCGCTCCGGAACCCTTGCATAAATATAGCATTAAAAAAAATTATTTATTTAGCAAATTAATATTAAGATCGGAGAATAGACGACTTCCCAGCCCATTGTGGCCTTCTCCGCTTAACTCAGGTGTATTGCGGGTTGGCGCCACAGACACCTGGGGTTGCCGCTACACACATCATGATCAGTTTGTCAGATTATTCCCTATCCCGTGGGAATTTCGAAAACTCCGGCCTTATTCCTTGTCTACATCACAAAGGGAACCTCTGTGCAAAGTTTCAGCTTTCTAGGTTTAAGGGTTTCGGGTGGGCGTTGATGAGTCAGTCAGTGATGAGTCAGAACTTTTCTTTTTATATTTATATTTTGAAAAAAAGTTTTTATTTTTGCGTGCCTTTACAAACTTCTCACAATAGCCAACATAAAATTTTTCATATTTTTACACGTATCTTGCAAACGCAGAAATGTTTGTGAATGGCTGATATATCGTTCGATAGAACTTTCCAATACCAACATTTTCTCAATATAATTTTCTCTTCAAACTTTTATACTTTTCGTTTAAATTGAGAAAAAGTCAAAATTTGACCCTTTAAAAGACGCCATCTTGGAAATCAAAAAAATTTTTCGAAAGCTTTTTGTAGTATTTTGTTTGTCTTAAAAAGATCTACATTTTATCCATTTGCATGACCAATCTATCTCTTATAGTTTGGTCACAGAATTGGAAAAACTTTAAAGTCTTATGACAGAATGACAGACAGAATAATGTTTTTACAATAAATAATGGTGCAGAAAGAGGGAATAACAAAAAGATATACTTCTTCTCGTCTGTTTTCATTTATATCCTTGTATAGTATTCTAATAAATTTCATCCCAAAAATTCTCTACAAATATTCACATTTTCAATGTGTAATTTGATATTCATCAGCAAAAAAAAAATAATTAGTGTCAACTTTTATATTAATATTTATCAGTAGATCAGGAAAATATTATTTCACTGTTAAAGCAGTCTGTTTTTTTTTTAAAATAAGAAAGTTTCTTCAAAGAACCGTTTATGTCCCGAAGTAATAACATAATGTTCAGTATTTTTTTAAATAATATTTTGGAAAGTCTTGCATTTCTTTTATGTTCTTTTCTCAGAGGGAAAGGTGAGATAAAAACAATTCCTTAAATGTTTGTCATTTAAGATTCATATAGTTTGTCATAAAGGAAAGCTAGTGGAACATTAAACGTTTATAGATAAAATGCAAGTAATCGGTTTACAGCCGATAATAGGAGCAGATGTGCACATGAAACTTAACTGAAAAATAATATTATTATTATTATTATTCAAAATGTTTTATTAGCTTCTAAAGCGATATCACAAAATATTTTATCACAACACACAATGCGAGAAATTTGGCTAAAATTAACCTCCTATGTGAAAAAAAAAACATTTTGCGAGATACATATTTTTTCAGGTTTTGTCAACTGTGTCTGTGAAGTTTAAATATCTCGTTTGTTTATTTAAACATGTCGCAACGAAATTAAATAGATCAAACACAAATTTATTTTCTTTTTGTGATCAAGTTAAGATTTTTATGTTCACGTCTGTGGAAAAAAGCTTCAGCATAAATTTACTATCAGATAATATAATCATGATTTATAGTAACCTTCGACTGAAAAACTAAAAGCAAATATTAAAAATCTATTAATACATGATTTATTATACAATCTAGTCACTTTCAGTTGTGACTATTTTATTATTCTACGTTATCTTCAGGTCCTCGGTTGGTAAGTAAAAAAGTAGTTGTAAAAAATGGATAAAATGGCAGAACAAACAATGATTCACAAAATATCAACGTTTATAAGCAAAATTGGAATTTCATAAATATTTAACATTCCCGATTGTAGAATAATAGATATTTCTTCCATAACTTGTTACGTTCTTACTTGGCACAAAAAGATGATGTCATTCCGGATCTACGCTTGAGGAATGCCATCTAGCGTTTTATTCTGTTGGCATAGAATCAAAAACTATTCATAAATAGGTTCTAAAAAATGTACTAAAAGCATTTTTGACATTTTTCAAATAAAAAAAAAAAAAGAAAGAAAAACGAACTAGTATTCCATAAAACCTTAATTCAATAGTCAGAATGATTTATAAACAAGTATTTCTTTTTGTTTTTCTGTCAGGTAAATTCTTAGAAATAGTAGCGCAAGAATCTCAAATTGCTCATTCAGGAACTGAAGAAACACAGAATTTGGTATCGAGAGTAAGTATTATGGTATTTAGAGTAAATTGGGTTTTGAAATTACAGATCAATAATTTACATAACACTTGCAAATATCTTTATAACATAAATTTCATGATTTTTATCTGATTTCTCTAACTTATTGAAGAAAATATGCCCGGAAGATATCACGCTTGCTCAAAATCATTATGTACAATATTTTTAGTAGTAGAGGAAGGTGACCATATTTCGGATACCATTTTGTTTGTAACCTAAAGAATTTAAAATATTGAAGTTTTGGTTAAGAATTTTACTTTGTTTTCTTCTATAAATAACATAATTTTAGATCCCGAACTGGTAAATATCCATTATAAAAAATAGATAGTTTAATTATTTTTTTTTTGCAAAACATTGCTGTTTTTGTTGTGAAGCAAATGGGGTCTTAATTTCGGATATTGGAGACCCAGTGATCAAAAATGCTTTACCCTTTTTACCTCCTTTTTTTTTTCGCTGCATTCTCACAATCAACATTTTTACGATTCTTGAGGGCAGGCAAAGGACTTATATCAGTGGGTTTTACAAATTTAGACACAGATGTGTTTGCATCCGGAGATGCGGTCAACTGTTTCTGTAGGTCTACTGGGTTGGTTGAATATTGTGAGCTAGAGATAACACTTTCGGATACAAGAGGTTCTATGTTGCTGTCTACCGTTATTTCTTCTACACGAACTTCAGCCTTTGGGGTTGTTTTCTACAGTAAACGGATATCCGAAATTAAGCACCATTGACTATCCGAAATTAGGACGTTATGACAAATATTTTTGAATCAACATTTGAAACTAACCTTAAAATCATACACAAAGATGCGACTTGCCACTTAAACTACATTTTATGAACTTCATTATACACTTTAAAATAAATTATTAGAACTTACCACTTGCGCTTCAGCTGTGTTCGAAGTTGACATCTTTAATAATTCACTTTTTGTAATATTTTTAAATTATTTATTGTTGCGTACCTGCAGATCGAAGGCTCACGGCGACAAGACAGATCACATATGGCGGCCAGAGCTTTCGCTCATGGTAGACCCTAATGCAATCTGCTGACCAGTATGCGATTTATCACGCTAGCCGAAATTAAGGCACCATCCGAAATATGGTCACTTTCCTCTATACATATTTTTTCAGTTACTTAATTCTGTAATATTAGATTTCCTTTAAAGATGTATAATCATGTACAATGTTTATTATATGTATACTTTAAAATCGCTGGGCAGTAATTTCTTTTTTTCAATTTTAACTTAATTTTCACTAAAACTTTCACTAAAACTTTCCAAGTGAAACTTGGATAATTCGAAGCTGAAGGGACCAGAGAAAAAGTTCAAATTATCCAAAAATTTGAATTACATATATTCTCTCAAACAGAAGAGATAAATAAAAAAGATTAACTCCACGATCAAAGATTTAACACATAAATTTTATCTAAGAATACTGCTACATTGCTTTTCATTAAATCAAACATTTTTTTCTAGCTTAATTATTATTCATCACTTTCAAAAAAAAAAAGCAGATATTTTTAATTGCTTCATTGAATGCAATCTTTGTGTCCTAGCATATGATTCCAACCTGTGGGTTGCCAGGTCCTCTCGTTCTTTTTCTATTTTTTCCATTGCCATTTTGGAATTCCAAATTCCTTGGCGATTTCCGATTTCTTTTTAAGGTCTTTTTCCACTTCTCTAATCACCGCTACCTTTTCAGCTAATGTTAATGACTTATAAGGAGCTTTCGCTTTTGACAACGGCATAGTAAGAGCATATAAACAATACTTAAAGCACAAGCACAAAAACTAAAAATGTATATAACTGCATTAAATCATTCACAGGAAGCGCACGTGACTCGGTGTGGGAGGGGGGAGGGTAACAACAGAGGCGGGACAGAAAAATCCTCGGAAATCCCCACAAAGTGACATTCCAACCCTCTCTTTTGTTTTCCTTACAAAGACCGTTAAAATAAATAAAGTATCTTAGCAGAGAAAAGTCTCAGGAACAATTTTCACCGTAATATTTTAAGGACAATCGTACAAAAAATTCGAATTATCCAAAATAAAATTCGAATTATCCACAATTTTTTAATATTACTTTAATACAGAATTCTAGGGACCGAGCAAAAAATTCGAATTATCCAGAATTTCGAATTAAACAAGTTCGAATTATCCAAGTTTCACTGTATATGTAAAATAAAATATGCAGAAGGAAACTAAATATCATTCAAAGTAAAATTTAACATTAGAAAATATAGATGTTATTATGTTTTTAATTTTGAAAATAGGTTTTGTAATTTTATTCCGCTTTCTGTAAATTTTTATCGAATGATTACAATGAGAACATTATAAAATAATATATTATAAATTTTGTGATTAATGTGGGTTTGTATTTTGTCAATTTTTGATGAACCAAACAGCAGAAAAAATATCATGAATTATTTACTATTCTTTGCATTTGAATCATTTTTCACTCAAAATTCTTTGCTTTCCGTCTACCCCATTATGGATTTGGTAAAGAGAAGATTTGAATTAATTCCGAGTAAAAATTTCTCCAAACTTTCAAATTGTTGATTCTTACTGAACTTAAAATCTCTTTTCATATTTCTTTTTTGTCTACTTTTTTTGACTCGTCTCGTATACAGAACCTGAAAGCTTTCAAAATATATCAGACTTTGGTTTTGTTTAATTCCTCTTGCTTTGTCTCCTCTTGCTCTGTTGGTCTTCCTAATAAAATTTATGTTTAAATAAACAAAATATGTAGTTAAAAGGATTGTTTTAGTAGAAAAATTAGTTGATATTCAGTTGCTTCTATTGTCAAAAATTTTGAATCTACATTTCTGATTGACTTGTTGTGAAACTCTTTCTTTTTCTATCTTTCAGACTAAACAAGAACTACATAAATTACGCTTAAAACTGAAGGAGATTCTGGACACAGGAAAACCACGATTTCAAAACCTAATGGCTTCTGTTCGAAACAAATTTCAAAAAATGAAAAATTTTGCTTATGGACAATATAATCGGACACTTAATTTTACCCAATTCCTCACTGACTCCTCTTCAGCTACTACTCCAACTGTATTAGAAAAACGAGATTAGATAACATTTTGTTGACATTATTATAAAGATTTCATAAAGCACATACACAGTCTTCCGTATTAATTCGAGAACACTTGAGTTCAGTCAATGGAATAGTGACACATAAATATAAATATTTTTTTGAAGATTAAAATAACCATAAAGCAGAACAAGTTAAGTGCTCATGTGCAAATCTGTAACTGCAATGATAAAATTAGAATTGTTATTAAAAAGTTTCGCTTACCCGTTTAGTAAATATGTTTTTTTCACCAATTGTTTCTCAAAAAAAATATATATAACGGTTTCCTAGTCTCTTCTTTTAATTATAGCAAATAAAAAACGGAAAAGTCACTTCAAGACAAAACAAGTGGGGGTAAGATGGGCTGTCGGGGAATATGGGCACCACATATTTTAAAAAAAATTTTTAAAAATTACCGTTAGATGGCAGCAGTTACCCTATCAGGCGACACTAAAGACAGACAAGTCTGGAATATTATAAACAAATCCCGAAATAAAAATGGCGCCGTAGAATGCGGAATCACGCCGTATTTCCTGAATTTTGCCAAATTTTCAGCGATGCAAGCATCGACTACCCCTTAGACACTTCACTTCAGTAAGGTAAGGTATTCTAGGTTCGTATATGAATTGATAAATGTTAAATGTCGGTGTAACAAAGTATTAGTACTGTACAGAGTGCTTTAATAAGCACGCAACAGTTTAGTTGAAGTTTGGTGTTGAAGGCCTGGTAAAAGGAATCGCTACTAAAGTATAGGGGGAAGATGGGTAGATTAAGACGGAGGAAAACGGGCATAGGCAACATTCAGCCAACCCAGAAACACTGCCATCAACAACTAGAGTCGCTACATCACAGTCTGTTGCAACACCTGTCATTCCTTTGGAAACCAGTGCAACATTAAGAAGTACACCAAACGAACAGAGTGCAATGCCAGAAACTCCAACCGGGCGTGATGCTGTTGGCTTTATAGACAATCACCATTGCCTATTCTTATCGGACCAGCTCCAGGGTGGCGAGGCAGAGGACGTCAATTAGGCGCACTGACTATGATACCACGGCAACGACAGGCAGCAGTTGAACGTGTTGAACGTGCAGTCAAACGAAAGTTAACAACACGCATCCATTTTTTCGTGGAAGCCGTGCAGGAGGTCTTACCAGTGGCCGGGAAAGTCGTGAAAGTCGTAATAATCCACTACTACAGGCCATGGATCAGGTGAACCACCTACTGCACCAGGACCATCAACTGCATCGCAGGTCCAACTATTGCAGTAGTTGTGGAGGAAGCAACTACGATGGTGATCCAAATAGAACTGAGTGGATATGCTGTCAACCATTCACAAGCTGGTTTCATGATGTCTGTGTAGGAGCTCAGGGGGAAAAGAAGTTTGTCTGTGATAACTGTGGTCAATAGCCATTACCAACCTATGGTCCATTTTCCTTTTAAGCCGTGTTCATCTTCAAAATAACACTATTTTGTTTTACTGTTTTTTAACAATATTAACTATATTCGACAATCTTATATGTTATGTATTTTTGTATTTTAATATGTGTATTAAACAATGGGATATGTAATTTTGGATAACTGTTGTCTGAATCCGTTTTATGTATTTTCTTGATGAGAATGCCCTCTTACCCCCCTACTCGCCCTCTATTTTATTTAGATGTATCTTTATTAATATTCTTTATTAATTTATTGGAATTTTATTTAAAGTTCTTTTTAATTTTAGTAGTATTTTTATGAGTTACCTTATGAATGTCCTACAAGTATTAAATATTAATGTAAAAATGAAAAAAACAAAAAATAGCTTTTTTTAAAATAAAAATCGTTATGTTTAGATCAAATGTAAATAAATTGAGTAACGTGCAAGCATGTGATTTGCTAAAAAAAATATAAAATTCACATAAATAAACAAAAGCTTCTCGCATCCTGACCTATCATATGTGTTCCACGGTTATTTATCACTATTGCTTTAATTTTGTTTGAGGGCCATTTCGGGGAGGTGAAATCGTTTCCTCATATTTGTCTCGCATTTTGAGTTACCATCAATGGTAAATCCCGCTGAAGAAGCCTAATAAGATTGAAACAGCTGTCCCATTTTCCAGACATTATAGCTCATCGTTCGAGGATCTTTTGTTTATTTATGTGCATTTTTATGTTTAGATTAGAGATCTTCGCAGGCTACAGATTCCCTACATTTACGTCACTCGCAATTCTCCGAGTCCCACTATCCCATTGCTTTTCTTCCCTTTTCAAAGCGTTTATCATTCGAGATTGTATTTATACTATTGTAGTTCAAAAATATACCAATAGATGGGGTTAATTGTCGGTAATTTCCCGCGGAATCCCGACGGAAGTCACAGAAGTGGAGCACTCTGCCGCCATGTGTTTTGAAGCATATGGCGGCATATAGTGGTTTCAAGGTATTTGAAAATGGCTACATTTTTGTATTGTCTACAATATAATTATAACAATATAAAATATAATTTTACGTTGCATAGTAATTTTTCTCTTTTGCAATATTCTGTATTTTTTCCTAATAGAGATATCTGGTAAAACTTTTTTTTTGTCTTCATTTTTTCACTTCTTTATAACTAAACGGTATATTAGATTTTATCGTAAATATTATAATACATACAATAAAATCCAATATACCATTTTGAAGAAGACAGATTACTTCCTTATCACTGATCGATTTCCAATTAAGTTTGCTTTCGTGATAAATGCACTTTGAAAATGTGCGAAAAAAGTTCTACCTGTGGGGAAAAGGAGGAGAGCGAAGGGTTAGACCCGAAAATGCTAGAATTTTATATGTTTTGAGCCTGTGCTGTTAACTTCAGATATTAAATCTGCAAACACATCTCTACTGGGAGGGTTAAAAGATGTCGTTTCTAAGCTAAAGATGTTCCGCACCAATTACAGTAGCTCAATTAGGAAAAGAAAATTAGAACTTTCAATGGTGATTAGATTTAACAATAAAAGCCTTCATTAAGTCACAAAGATAAATGTGATTTGGACACAAGGAGATTCAGAAATTCCAGAAATCTAATATATTTATTAAATTGATAAATAAGAGAAGTTGTAGCAGGAGATGGTATCTAGATTAAGAAAATGTTATATCAACGAAAAATTGAAAAAAAAAATCACAGAATTCTTCAATGTAACACCAATTATTCAAAACTTATATTGAATTTAAATTCAGATTCGCATTGAAATCATATTCTCAAATAATTTTCCGGTCCATCAGTGTTTCTATCAATGAGATCCAACGTCACAGGAAGATTTGCCTCAACCAGAAATTGAGTTTCATCACCATGCAAAGACTGTTTTGGAAACTCCCTCTCTAACTCCTAAATTCCCTTACGGCTCAATCTTACATCATAATGCCCGCGATGTCAACTATTATACAAAACCTGTTCATCCAAATAAAATCCATCTGAACTTCATATTATCATTCCAGGGCAGAAACCTTAAACTTAACCTAATCGGAGAGGAGCAAATAAAACATCAAAGCCTGAATTAAATGTTATTTAGTAATAGATCTGAATGAAAAGACAAAGTGACTGAACTTGCAATTGTAAGTTTATCGTTTAAATAACAAATTTATTCACTTCTTGGAAATTTGACTAAACTATTAAATATGAAGTGTAGTAAGAATATATGATGTTTAACAGAGACTAGGGCATCAATTGCTGTTGTTGCACTTTAAAGACTCTTAAGGAAACGTTTATATCTATTTAACTGATATATAACCATCATTGAAAAATGCGTAGAGCTTACAAAAAATACCAATGATTAATCTTGCTTTTAAAAAATAAAAAGATGATAAACCAAATTCTTCAACGATCTTTCTTCTTTCCATCTTGAATATTTTAGACATATATAGACTCTTCCACACATCACATTAGTATTTAAAATATTTATTAAATACTAAATACAAAAGACAAATTTTCAGGAAGCATACATCTTCCTTTTTTCAAGTCAAAAATTAGAATAAAGTAACAAACAAAGAACGGGTTGAACAGCATAATAAAATAACGGCATGGAAATATCAACAAAATTAATTGTTGTTACAATTATAAGTTAGTATAAAATGAAGTCAGATTATTAACAATAATTACTAATTAATTAATCATTCATATATATTATTAATAGTTCAAATCTACAAGAGTTGCTATTTTTTGGGAGTTAAAATTTTTAAAAATCCTTAATGAGCATAATGATATTATAGTCTACGAAGGCTCCTTCGTATTTATTGAAGTTTTTTGTTTTAGAATTTTTAATAATACAACTTTCTAAAATTTTCCTCAATTTTAATTGAGTTTCTTTATATAGAATTTGTACATTGGTGTCCATGATATGGCCTTTTTTTAAACAATGATATGCTATGTCGGAAATATCCTCGTTTTTATTTTTTTAGGGCCCTTCCGTGCTCAGAGACCCGTTCCGCTAAGGTCCTTTTTGTCTCGCCTATGTAAAAATTCCCGCAAGTTTTGCAAACAATTTTATATATCAAACCCATTTCATTTTGATTTCATGCTGATTTATTTTTTTATAAAGTAAATTTTTAATTTTATTTTTATATCTAAAGCGAACATTAATATTGAATGATTTACATAATTTTTGTAATAAAAAACTATTATAATTGAGATAAGGGATGAAAACCCTATTTTCAAATTTATTCATTTCTTTAATTTTGAACATATTGTAAGAACTAATTTGGTGTTTTATAAATTTTTCAGAATAGTTATTTTTCTTAAGAAGAATAGTCATATCATTTATTTTTTCTTTATACACATTTTCATAACTGGTTTTGCAATCCAATCTTCTTAAATGATTTTCTATGATATTTTTCTTTATAAAAATAGATATTTTGTCTAAAATATAGATAATTTGTCTATATTTTAGACAAATAAGAGTCTATATTTGTCTAAAAGATGATAAAGTTTGAGATCATGAAACATCATGGATTCTGAAATATTCAAATAAATTAAAGTAGATAAATGATTGGTTCAGTTCCTGGGTACTTTTGATGATATTAAAAAACTGGAAATAGTTGCCATAAAGGAGATAAGTTTCCCATAGATGTTGAAAAAAGTAAAAAAGTTATATTATAATTCCGGATTCAGTTATTTTACATCTTGAAAAAAACTTTTAATCGTAAACAAAAAATTAATAAAGTAAAAAGATGAACAAAATATGATAAAAATGGATAAAAATTTTAATATCAATTACTTACAGAATAATTACTGACATTTTCATTATAGCAATAAACGGATAGTAAAGAATTGATAAAAATTCAAAAAAAAAAAAAAAAAAAGAAAACAAGAATTTAAAAGGACAAAATAATCTAAATCAAAAATCAACCTGAAATCGCAATGTTATTGAAAATTTTATTCAAATATAAATAAGCTGTAGAGCAGAATTGAAATTGAACTACTTTCATCAGTTAATTATAGAGCTAAGAAGTGTTGTAGAAAAGAAAAGTAATCAATCTATTATTTTTGATTTATCAGCAGAATATTACATATATAAGATGGACAGAAAAGACTTTTTTCTTTTCTCTGGATCTTACATCATGAGCCTTCTGATTGGTGGAAATACTAGAGGCTATTCGCTAGTTAAATATCAAAACATTCATTTCACATTCATTTTACGGCATGATAATCACTCAAGTACAATCTTTCTTGATACTTTTTTTTGCTTTAAATGTTTTTTTTTTTGAATTATTATTTGTTCGAATTCTCAGAAAATAAGTAAATATTGTAAAGAAATAACTGTCTTTTATTGTAAATAAATAGTAAGTAAATGTCTTTTAAAACTTAATTCCTATAATAAAATTTATTAAAGATGGTAGAGAAGATGGTTAAGTTTCACATATATACCGAAAAAATCTTTTTTTTTTTTTCTTTTTTCTTTTATTAAAATGTGAAAATAATTTTCAAATATAAATAAAATTAGAAATTTACGTGACATGTTAGAAAATAAATGCTAGGAAACTTTCGCATTCCTTTATGGTAATGATTTATCGGCCTGATGAGCATTATCCGCAAAGGAATGCGAAAGCTTCCAATATGTATTTTTAGCATGTTATATAAATATTTAATTTTATCTGGTTGGTGAGATGGGAAATTTATTTTCACTTTTTAATATAATAATGTCATTTTAAAGAAATACACGTGAAAATATTAAACCGGGTAAATAAATGTTTTTCTTTTAGAAGAACGGAAGTAGATATCTCCTTTCCATTCCACGGATTTCAAAGTGTAAGAAAAACGAGTCATATAAAAATTTCAATTGAAAAATTCCTCTTGATAAAGTTTCTATCTTAAGTGGTTTATGTAATTTATAGGCTTTTTTGAAAATAAAAAGAATATCTAAAATTAAACAATAAAATAACTGTAAATCTTTCTTCGTTTCTAATTTAATAGTTAGCAGTTGAAAGCTTAAGTTGGTTTCCTCTTCTAGTATTTTATAGTTTGTGTAATCCGAATCTAATGCATTACTAATGCTAATGGACTTGACTGACGTCAGGATTTGAAATAAACATAAACGTTCATCTCAATAAAAAGAAATTAGTTCCTGATAATTTATATGTTATTCTTTCAGGCCATTGAATGTTTTGTTTTGATGAATTCCAGACATTATTTGCTTTATCAATCCAATTTTTTTAGAAGAAATAAAAAAATTTATAAAAAAATATTTAAAAAAAAATTTAAAAGAAATTATAAATTATTATTTGTTAAATTTCAATGAAATAATGTTACTTTTTTTTCTCTTCCGTTCCGGTGATTAAGAATATATTTTGAAAATAGGTGATTTCAAAATGAAAAATAGGACAATCACTTCTTTTGACCAATGACTCCTCCATCACTTATAACCAGAATTTATTTAATTGATAGTAAGTGGAGAGAGCTTATACATAATTCTTTCAAAGTAATTTTAAATTTTGATGCGAAATAGTTTTGGCATTCTATTGAAATTATTTCAAGGTTACATAAGTTCTTAAATCTGTTATCAATTAAAACTCTTCAGAATTCATTTCCTTTTCGTACATAAACCTATCTTTGGAAAACTGCGGTAGGATGTCTATATCTTTTACCTCCTTCGTCACTTTATTAAATGGATTTCTCTGATTGATAATAAGTGACTATTGTTGCAAAATGGAGACATGTCTTACATTTTATATCTTTAAGACTGTGGGAAGCAGTTCAGTCACAAAGTGGTCATTTCTACGTAAGTTAGTGTTAAAGCTCGAGTATTTTGGAATGTTTATAAATTATTTTCAGTTTTTCTGTTGAATAAAACGTTCCCATTATTTTCATTGCCAAACCACCTTATTTGAAGTTATATGTTTCAGTACACAGATTGTTATTAAGGAATATCTTTAGTAATATAGATTACTTGATTATTTAAATTGATTAACTATTCTTTATGCTGTTGTTACTACTTTAAATTCTACAACCTAACCAAATTCATTTCATATATTTCGTAAACTGAAAGCAGTCTGGCGTTTTAAAATGAGCTTAAGAAGATGACAACTAAGAAGCTACATTATGTGGGGGAGCATCTGGATATTATTTTACCCAATGCCTGCAGAAAAAAAGGTTGATCTTTGGAGGCAGGTGGAATAGGACTTTTTTTTTTAATTTATTTATTTCCTTATTTCTAAATTTAAAATTAAGTCCTGCTAGGTTTTCAATTAGAAATCCTGTGGTGCAGGTGCTGCAAGTATAAATAATTTCTACATATAATATTTGTAAGTCAGAGAACAATTACAGTAATATTACATTAATTATATAAAAATTAACATACCTCAGAAATACAAAAAGAAAATTAAATAATAATTATTATAAATATCATTCATTATAATAAAATTTAAGGTTGCTAAATTATTTTTTTACTTATTATTCTAATTACAATTTCGCTCTTTAAATGTTTATACTGTTTAACATGAAAAATTTCTAAATCTTAATGTGAAAAGATTTTAAATAACAATCTATTATTATCTCTCATACCAAAATTATTTTTTGGAGTATCAAAACTAATTAGAGAATTCCAAAGATTTCTAGTATTTAATATTTTTATTTTTTTTAACTTGTTTGACATAGAATAGAAATTTTTTAAAAAAATAATATACATAATTTTTTCAATAGGCAACATAATGTTATAAAAAATCCTATCTGGTTTTTGTTCATCAGTATAAAATTTCTAATCAGTAAAAATTTGATTTAGTATTTTTTCAATTAATCTATTTATATTCTCTAATTGTGTTTTACTTAAATGTATCCAACATTCAATTCCATGACAAAAAAAAAAAAAAGATTTATAAATCATAATTTTTTGCTTTACTGGAAAAATATATTCAATATGGTTAAACATAAATAAAAAAGAATTTAATTTTTTAACATTTCAAGATAATGACAATTCCTACTTATACTTAAGTTGGAATATCTTCATCTAGACAGATACCCAAGTATTTTTGTGCTTGTACTTTTTCAATTTTTTTACAAAATACAAAAGTAATCAGAATTAAAAATTCCTTTACATTGAATATCATGTAAAATAACTTCTACATCTATAGTTAAGGGTTAATTTTTTTGTTTTGACAATTATTAATTTTGTTTCAACATGTACATTTAGAAAACCATAGAAAATAATATCAAATAACTTCTCTAAATTAACTTTAAAAGAAATACAATGAGCAATTTCAATTTTCGAATTGTTCGACCCTGAATTTTTCTTTTATCAAATGGAAAATGAGTTTTATAAACCTTCCATTAAACTTCTATTTTTCTAGATAATAATTTCTGTTTATTATTAAAAACAGCACCTGAAGTCGACTGCTTACTCTGAATGATTTTATCCCAATATTTCGAATTTCGAGATATCTTTTTAAAGGAGATTAATAAATAAAAAAAATAAAAAAGAGAAAAACGAAAAGAAAGTTCACGCAATTGTTTCTATTGGGAAAAGTGTCTATCTTATATCCCCCACCCCCAACAAAAAAGAAACCAAATAAGATAGCACAAAGTCTACTTAAATTTCAGGTAGGACAGAACTTGTGTCAATAATTTAAATCCTGAGGATTTCAAAACTTAAATATAAAATAACGACAAGAAATTTTAACGTGCCTGTTATAAATTAATCAATAAACCAAAAAGGCACCAAAGTAAGCAAAAGATTTCGCCTCTCAGCTATCAACAGTGGAACGGCCCTTTCGTCCTCTTTATGGACTCATCAGCCACACAAATCCTCTGTCGAAAGCTCAGATCGCGACACCAAGTGAGGAAATCCACCAACTTTATTTTGCTTTTGTTTTATTGGGAACCCACAGGCGGGTGCGTCGATGGATTATCTTACTTGGTTTCGCGATCTGAGCTTTCCACAGAGCGTTTGTGTGGCTGATGAGTCCATAAAGAGGACGAAACGGCCGCCCCACTGTTAATAGCTGAGAGACGAAACCTTTTGTTTACTTTGGTGCCATTTTGGTTTATTGATTAATTTATAATAGACACGCTAAAATTTCTTTGTAATTTATGTGGCTTGCCAGTAGCCTTTCTTTCTTCAATTTCCTTTGTGCCTGACGGATTCGCAGGCCAGGAATTGGAGCTTTTTTCTTTCGTTTTGATTTTTTATTTTGCTTTTGTTTTATTGGGAACCCACAGGCGGGGGCGACGGTGGATTTCCTCACTTGGTTTCGCGATCTGAGCTTTCGACAGAGGGTTTGTGTAACTGATGAGTTCATAAAGAGAACGAAACGGCCGTCTCACACAGTTGATAGCTCAGAGGCGAAACCTTCTGTTTACTTCAGTGCGCTTTTGGTTTATTGATAAAATAACTAATTGTCTCTAGTTAGGATGGAATATAAGGTGGACCGTTTGCATTACAGTATATGTTTATATGTCATATTATGATATCATAAATCGAGATAAATTTACATTTACCCTAAATCTAAGACTTTGATTGCGATATAATTAACTTTTTATTAACTATTGATTATTTTTGGAATTATTAAAGTTATAGATTAATAAAATCTTCGGATTAACTACAAAAAAGGAAATATTTTCTCATTGATTAAGTAATAGGTTAAAAAAAAACATAAGAATGGAATAATTTTAGCCGGAATAAACTTTTATTTAGTTAGATTCCAATTGCGTTGGACATATTTTCATTAAAATTGTGTTGTTTGTCAATTTTTACAACCTATTCAATTTGCTGCTCGTTATAACTTGGAATTTGCAGTCGTTATATTACCAATTGCCCATCAAGTGCTTTCTGATCGTGTTTCTTACTAAATGTTTTTGTAATCACCCGTAAAGTAACAGACGCCTTTGTGTTTCTCAGATATTAATATTTTATGCGCATTCCCGGATGTAGGTGAAGTAATACGAAGCCTCAGATCGAAGCTCAATCATCAGATTCGATTCTAACGTCTTCTTGAAGTAAACAGCTTAGAGACGAAGCCTCTAAAATGAATTCCTTCAATCAAAGAATTACTCTGTTCTTGCTACTAACTGTAGTAGCCCTGAATTGCATTCAATTTGCGACAGCTGAAGAAGTTAAAGGATGCTGCGGAGCAGAAGAACAAAACAAAATAAGAAGGAAAAGAGACGTAGAAGAAAGTTTGGCCGAAGCCATGGAACCTGAGGAATCCTTGTCAATAGCAAAAAACCCAGATTCAGTCAGAGTCAAGAGAGAAGACTCTGAATCTATCAACCAAGAAGCTATCGAACAAGTGGATGAGGAAACACAACCTTCATTGCTGCAAAAAGTAAGAATTATCGTTTATTTTTCAATGTTTTATTTTAAACATGTAAATGAACAGTATCACTGATAGTTAGATATGTTAATTATAGAATGTACCAAATTTTTTTAAAAAAAGAAATATTTCTTAAGAATAAAAACTGCATTATAACTGTTAAGTGAAGCTAATAAGGGTCATAGGCTTCATGAGTAGAAATCATCAAAAGTTTCTTCTATAACTCACAGCACTCACTTCTTTATTCTATTTTTCTTTGACTCTTTCTTTCCTTGTTTTTAATATGTCATCGCCATTCCTATATTCTTTATTTTACAATTACATCTTAGAGAAAACCTGTAAATTATTATAAAGGTAACTTAAATAGAAAATAAGTTATTTTTATAGAAAATAAGTTACCTTTTCTAACACTGCTTAAATTATAACGTTTATTAAAACCTATAGAACTACTTAATAAAGGCCGTGCTGGCATGGTCGTGCAGTCTCGGCGGCGGCCGGTCGTGGTGGCCAATGCGCCAGTACCTGGGTTCGAATCCCGGCAGTGGCATGGCTGTTTCAATTTCCTTTCTTATGTGTTCGTCTCTTCTTCCCCTGGGGTTGGCGCCCCTTCGTGGTATCCAGCTAATACCTCCTATTGTAGGAGGCCGTCCAAACCCTGTATGGGTGTTACGGACGTTAACTAACTAACTAACTAACTTAATAAAGCAAATAGCAGAATTTTTAAGAAAATTACAAAATATTCAGTGATTATTTAGTCTTTGGTGAATTTAACTTTATTTGTTTTCTTATAAATAGAAGATTCGACCAATTGAAATTATGATTTGTAATGAAAATCTAAGAATGATTTAGCCCTGATAACAACATACTCTATGGGTTAGAAAATCAAATATTGTAAGCGCATAAGCCTAAGTAATGCATCAATTATTAATAAAATTTTCTTAAAACATTAGTACTTTTCAATTCTAATGTTACATTTGTTTAATATCTTCAAACGGTGGATTTATAAATCAATCGCAAATTCTATTCAGTAAAATTTAAATTCAGCCACAAGGGAAAAACAAACCTCTAAATGAAACGCTGAAATAGCAAATACATATTATATGATTTGGAAAAGCATAACTAATGATGTTCCTTTTACTGTAGCGAGACTAATTATCCAGGCAGAACAGAAAACCTTAAGGTAATTACACTTTCACATTATCTTGAAATAAACATTACTTTTAATTCTAGTAATTTCCAATTCCTAATTACAGCATTTCTGCAACAACACTCTTTTGACAATAAAGTTATCATTGTCCTTCAACTTTTGAAAGCTGCTTTTTACTTTGCGAATTTAAGATCAATAGTAAAAAAATTAGTCATTAGTTAAATTTTTCTTAACAAATATTTTTAACGTAGAAAAATCATTTGAATTAAAAATAATTTATATTCCATTTTTTAGATATATTTTGGATTTATTTACTCTTTTATAATTATTCCTTGAATTCCTAAGTTTATTTCATTTTTTGTTTGACTCATACTTTCAAATATAAATATTTACAAATATATATTTAGTCGTCTTATACAATTTATACATCCTAAACTTAAATAAACATCACAAATATACATAAGAAATTTAAAAATCCTAAATATAAAAAACGTTGCAAAACTTCTATCTCTAAAAAATATAATATCATTTTTTTTTCCATCTTTCAATCTTATACAGAAAATATCTTGAACAAGAAACGACGACTTTTGAAGCCGTCTGAAAACAAAAAGAATGTTCAGAAACATTTGGTCTTATTCATAAGAATCTGTCAATTTCTTCCCATTCTCTTGTGGATTGTCTCTTGTCCTTCGTCTCGTTCTCAAATGTCATTGGAATAAAAAAATGCATATTTTGATTTATGAACTAATAGCCAGAATTTTGATGATTTTCTGTCTTTTGTATTATACGAAGTGTCTACACCAAAGTAATAAAAATATATACTTTAGCAAAATAATGGTTTTCGATAACAAACAAATTACATTTCAATTTTCACTATTCTCCAAATCTTTTTTTTTTTTTTTTTCATTTTATTTTGAATGTAAATTCCATTATAATACAACGACTGACATAGTTTGTTATAATTAGAATTAAAAATAAGTTATTTTAATGGATTAACATATAATTTCATGATACTTCTTACTAATATAAAACTTTATCTTAACTGATGATTATAGTACAATTAATTGCAAAGTATTTTAAGAATATTAATTTTAGGTTCAAGGTTGAACTAAGCCAAGTACGCTTTGAATGGCGATGAAATATAATAAGATAATTAGTTTAGATTTAGATTAATAACTTTTTCATAAAATATCTGGAGAAATTCCAAAGCTTCATTCATCCATGTCAATTAATTCCATCCGGAAGCTAAAATTCCAGTTCTGATGTTGTTTTTTAGCATAAAATCTTTAACGAACTTTGTAATAACAACAATCTTGTAAAAGATAATCTTTTTAGATAAAACTGATTCTTTGAAAATAAATGTCAGAGGAATGACAACATCACAGTGATAGTTTATCTCATCCAATAACTAACTTTCTTTTTTGTTATATTTTTAATATTCGCAAATAATGCAACTAATAATTTTCAATTAAATCCTGACCATTTCGAATAGATAACGTATACCATTTCTGTTTACATAATTATACACTTCTTCTTTTTTCTAAAAATCTAATTTTCTAAAATTATTAAAAATTTTAATTAAAATCAAGCTATTGAGTTCAATCGTAAACTTTTCAAGTTTAAACGTTAAAATTCTGAAATGTATCTAAAATATTTTAATTCTATAAAAGTTGTATTATCACTTTACTATGTGAAAAAATTTTTAGTGTATTTATTGAACTTGACATTCTAAAGAATATATATTAATGCTTGGCATTAATATATCGAATAAATTTCTTTAAACATATATTTTCTCTGAAAATGTTAAATTAATAACCAATAAAGAGAAGTTGTTGAATATAATAATTTCTTTTGCAACACACTTTATTGTTATTTAATCATTAGAGAAATTTTGACAGGGTATTAAAGGACTTTTCGTAATAAAAACTAAATTACATTATTATATAAAAACTTTTCTATTTTTTTATTTTACAGACCAAAAATGGCATCTCATCAATGGCAGGTAAAATAAAAGGATTTTTCGGTTAAGAAGACATCATTTCGAAGTCAACTTCATCAGATGTTCATTGTTATAGTGCAATGTTGTATATCCATATCGAAAGCCTTTGAATTTTTAGTAATAAACAGAAACTGTTCTGCAACAAATGTGATTTCATGTCTTGAGTTAGCAATTTTATTGTCAATTATATTAAAACCAAAGTTACTTAATTTAATCAGTTTTTAGGCTTCTGATACCACGTATCAGACGCCTTATATCCCCGCTTTGTCTGTCCGTCCTTGGACAGGTATCAGTTCAGCAACAATCACAATAATCGCAACAATCACGCCTTTTGCATTCGTAACAATCACATTGATAATATAGCCCAGCAACACTCACAACAATCACAATAATCGCAACAATTGCGCCTTTTTTCATTCGCAACAATCACATTTATAATAATAAGGAAATTAAAGCAATATCAATTATCGTTACTTATACGTATCAGAAGCCATTGCGAAGTATTGTGATTGGTTTACTAATCGCTATCGCTACCTTCTTAAATAATTTGCTACGCATGGCGAAGTTATTAGTTTCACCTAAAGTTCGCCATGTCTAGCAACTTAGACATCTATCGCATCTGAGTTACAACCCGTTCAGAAAGGGTAGATGGCAGGGACATATTTGCTATCGGAGGACACAACTACTTCACAAAACTTCTTTGTTTCATGTAATATCAGCAGTTGATTCTCGAGGCTAATGTTTTTCAAAGATGTAAATGATCTTCGTATTCACATAATAGCTAATTATGTGAATAATTTACATGAATAATTTATGTGAAATTTACTCCGTACTGAAAAAGAAAAACCTATTTAAATACTTTACTTCACTTCAAAACAAATATATATACATCAGAAATGACCAATATTTCGTCTTTCCAATCAAAAGACTTTTTCTTTCTTCTCTCTTAGTTATTTATTTTGATATGTTTTAGTTTCATTATATGGAGATCTAGAAAAAGTCTTTCGATTAGAATGACGAAATAGTGGTCATTTCTGGTGTATAGGTATTTGTTTTGAAGTGAAGTAAAGTATTTAAATAGAAATGTCTATCAGTTACTTGTAAGAAAATCCTATGTTTTGTAGTTAATGCTACATTATTTGCTTTTAATCTCAATTTTAATTTCACCCAATTTTGATATTGACAGGATGTAGGCGAACGTCATGGTTCCATTTTAATGAATTTTAGATAATGTTTTCCAGCGCGGTTTCCATATTCAATGATTTGATTGGTTTAACATTTCTTAGTTTTTATTTTTTCTATTCATTATCTGAACCATATTTACAAAACTACTTTTAATTTATAATGAGTTCTTCATCCCGCTGTAATTGAGCTCTTTTTTTTTATTAAAAGTTGCTTTAAATTTTTTTATAAATAGGTATGTAAACAAAGTAAATGTTTTCAACATAATTTAAATTTTACATCGGAAGCGCAGTGGTGCCTCAAAGGAAAAAATACACAATGAAAAACTCACCAATGAAAAAACCAGTGAGAAAATCCATGTGCCAGAGGGAGCGGCCTCAATGAATTTTTTTTGAAGACTTCAAACTGCACATTTGAAATGTTGAAAAACAACAATGGATGAGACCAAATTATTCACAAGTGACATCCTGGAACAGCTGTTTCACGCTCGTTGGCGATCATCAGCCACGA
>JAFIDM010003189.1:4639004-4678370 GCA_023159025.1 Thereuonema tuberculata | reverse complement strand
GAGTAAATTGTAATAGTTCATTGATTTGTTTCAAAATAACCTGTAAACTGTGAACTTTCACAAACGAAACATAAAAGTTTACAACTTTCAATTCATAGGGACACCTAAACATTCTCCAATTGATCCAAATTTTGGTTTGGTAATTTACTTTGCATAGTGGAACAAGGGCAGAAATGTGGAGATAAATATTTTTAACTTTTATTTTTCTCTTATCATTTTGAACCACCATAATACACAGACAACAAAACAGCTGGAATAAAAAATAAATTAGGAAAATAATTTATCCCAATTCAACAGAACTTATACAACATAGCAAAAATAGAACGTAAGAAAAAGTAAATATAAGAATCTAGAGCAAAAATACAAACATTAAAAAACTAGGACAAAAAGGAAATTAAAGAAAAATAAAACTATCTCGAATAATAGAATTTACTAAACATAACAAGAAGGGTAGTAAAGAAGAAAATTAATTAAGAAGGCAAAATAAATTTACAAAATAAAAAGAAGGAAAAGCTTAAAGTGATAGACGGATAAACGCCTTAAAGTGAAACAAAGTCAGAAAATGGGGAAAAAAATAAAATTTAAGAGTCAACAATAAGCTATGGACAAAAATCAAACAAGTAAAACCTACGAGAAAAGAAACTAAACAACAATTAAAGGGTCATCGATTAATAGTACGCAAGATTAATAGAACGCAATAGAATACCAAGGCTCAGCAAATGTCAGCAGTGGTACATATCGGATCTCAATTCATTCAGAACGATTCGTTGTGAAATTCACAGATTAAATATTTCTGGCGATGGTGTATTACATCAAGCCCTCGTTACTGCCATCAATGCCAAAACATGCCTAAAATAATGCAGAATATCAAAGCTTTTCTTATTTCAATTATAAGGATAGTTATCTGCGAAGACATCCGATAGAAGCATAACATCCTAATTCTTCAGATCCACCTGTAAAACATGGAAACGGGTCTGTACAAATGTAAATGATTACAAATACTTTAATGATACAAATAAAAACTACAAGTACAAAATTAAGATAAATAAGAAATTAAAGACAAATAAAGGCAATTAATGTAATATACACAATATAAGATAAAAAAAGAAAAGAAAAAGAAAAGTAAATTGTAAGCAAATAATAAAAAGAATAATCATAAAACTAAGAAAGATAAAAAAATAAAATATTAAAAGCAAAAAACAATGAATAAATAATTAAACTATTCTAGGAGAAAGCTAGGATAAAGAAACAGGTAAAGACTGTTTTTACAGTCACCAGTGAACAGAATCAACACAACAAGAAGGAAAAGTTATATAAGTTCTGTTGAATTGGGATAAATTATTTTCCTGTAATTTATTTTTTATTCCAGCTGTTTTTTGTGTCTGTGTATTAGAGTGGTCCAAAATGATATGAGAAAAATAAAAGTTAAAGAATAATCTAAATTGAAAGAATCTAAACTAAAAATAAAAAAAATGCACAACACGTTAAAATCTTGGAAAAGGAACATTCTTGCCAAGCAGTCTTATTATCAGTCACAGTTCTTGGGCCAAATTCATTATTTGGAAGAAAATGAAGCTACGAAATAATGAGTTTCCTGTTCTTCGGTTTGGAAAAGAACTGCTATTTATACCAAGAAGCATGAAGTTTTCAAGACCTTTAGACTATCCATTAAAGCATTGTTAATCTTTGATACCCAAAGGTAAGTGCTAATGTTCCAAAGATAAATGGTAATGGTAACTTTTTTCCTCGAACGCCAATGTTAATATTACTGCCACATGTTACTAATAGTTAATGTGTTTAATCCTGAGTCCCGAAGTCAGTTTGTTTGTTTCTTTGAGGAGAAAAAAAGTCCTCGTAATTTCTATTATTAATTATTGTCAAAGCTTTAGTAGATATGCATATCTTTAGTAGCAAAGATTTAAGTTCTTCATATATAAACATAATACGTACGTAAAAATTACGAGAATGAAACAAATACATCTATTCTTCTTCTTCAAAGCTATATTTCGCAGGTTATTTACTTTACCTGCTTCATCAGGCTTACAAATACATAGAATGTTCCTTATAAAACATAACAAAACTTCTACTAACAACATAGATATCACAACATAGAATCATTCATGGTAAGGATGTAATCATGTAATCATGGCTCGTTGTAACAAAATGAATTAAATTCATGCGTAAAATCAATACATATTGTTTTTAACAATAAAATGAATTAAGACAAAATGAATTAAATTATTCACAAAACAAAGAAGTAATATATAAATTGTTTATTATAATAAAACAAAGAAATAAAATTATTGAAATTTTTCCAGGTTTCCATAATTAACTTTTAAGATCTCGAGTAAAGATTTAAGTTAATTTTATTAAACATTAAATGGAATAAAACATTAAATTCCTAGTTGGAACTGTTATTTTTCCCTGGTAACATAGATTGTTATTAAAGTTTATTAATATTCAATTGGGCTCAGCACTAGATTTTTTAAAGTTTCCAAAAGCGGAATTGTAATCAAGTTTCTTTACCTAATAAATAATGAAAAAGAGTCATTATACTAGTGTTTACGATAGACATGGCCTTTGAGATGCCCTTACAGCCTAAAAGTCGATGGAGTTGATATCCGCCGAACTTTGTACGAAAATGGCAGCTGTCGTCGGTAAAAGTAGCCCAAAGCAACCGCTTCATTCAGGTAGCGATGTAGGTGGGGCACCATCCTGAATGAAAACTGTTGCATCCATATATTGACGCTGTTGAATTGTAGGAATCTGATTGGGGAAACGTAGAGATTCGGTGGAGCTGTACGAGTCGGGTCGCAATTACAGCCGCAATTGCAGCCCCCTCCATCCCATAGAGCCACCAGCCTTGAGTTTCCAATGGGGACGGCAGGCTTTTGTTGTCAATGAATTACTAAAGCTGTTCTCCTCACAACTCCGAATGAAGTCCCGCCCAGGGAGGAGGATGGACCAGTATTGGGCGACTGCAATTAGTTGACATCTATTACACAAATTTATGAAAGTAAGGAAATTCAATTAAAATTTAGATCCTCATTATTAATATAAATAATGTTTTAAATATTATAATTTTTTAAATTTATTATTTCGAAAAAATAATAAAAAATGTGTTTGCCTTTAAGTTTATATTCATTTTAATTTAAATTAGCAGATGAATTTATGTTTGAGAAATGGATTTTTTTTTTTACTATTATGATAAAGTAACGCAATAAATCTTGTTATTTTTTTAACTTGTAATTAAGTTAAACCTGAAAAATTGAATCTTTCTGGAATAGTAAAAGAAAACAAAAATAATTAGGAAAGAATTGATAACTTTTACATCTTTTTTCGAACATTCACTTATATTGATTAATAAATGATTATTACAACTTACTATTGGAATTAAATCCAGTTAAATTTATCATTTTAAGTTTATAATGACTCCGTAATTAAAAGAAATTACGTAAATACATTTAAGAAAAAAGAAATGACATTCCGTAATTTATTGATACTTTTTGCTAATTCTGTTATCCAAGCTTTAAATTTGTTTAACGTTAACATGAAACTCATGAAAAATTATTTTAAAAATTATTACAGAATTTTATACGAAACCTAAATAAAGAAATAAATAAATAAAAATTAAAATATTAAAAAGTTAATGTTTATTTATTTATAAATAAAAGTCACCTCTCAGAAAATCCATTGAGACTTTTAAGTGCGGGAAGGTCACCTTCTTTGCCATGGACTTGAGCGACCCTTCCCATGCAGCTCCACTGAACCCCATCCACAAAAGGCTTCTGCAGTTCCCACATTTCTATACGGAGATAAACTGCACTGCTGACTCATGCAGCTACATCGAACTCCTAGTTTAACAGAGTGCATATCGTGGGCCAGTAACTGTGCAGGTAACGGGACCCTCAGGACCGAGCTCTTCGAAAAACAAAGGTCGGATGATGAATCTGGATGTGAAACTACACCTAATGGCGACTTTTGGTGAATGTCGCAGGGCTTGTGGATTTAGCAGACTGTGCCCAAATTCTGCAGTTGTACATATTCACATCACCATGCAGATGGAAGTGAACTTCGCCAGGCCATAAAATCTTCCAGTCGGCTTATCTTTAAGGTGGAGCAAGAAACAGAAGGGCAAATTTCACGTGCATCTCTTTCGGGAATCAGTAATTGCTGAACATTGCAGATACTGTAGGGGTACCAGCGCAAAATGAGTCGAAGAAATTATGAACAGTGCTTATGGGTTTATCTAATGACCGCCACGACATTTGCCATCTTTTCTTCCTGCATCCTCTGATATACCGGGTGATCAAGAAATAACAGGAGGTGTTCGGAGCCCTGTAGCCTGTTATGTACTGGACGAAATAGAACAAATTTGGCCACCATACACATTAAAGTATGCGGTTTCGATTTGTCAAGAAAAAAAAATTAGTACCTAACAACTCCGATAGAGGAAATTCTGGCGCTGCAAGCGCATAATGTGCGAAAAAATAATACATAACTGCCAATGGAAACAGTAAATAACACACCAAATACCAAGGAAAAACGTTTATTATAGCAACCTACAAATTTGGCTCAAGGTGACCATCAGCCTGATGTTGCACTTATTGCATGCGGTACACGAGGTTTTCGACGGTGGCTCGAACATATCGGCATTTATTCGTCTGACATGTAATGTTATTTGATCTTTTAAGGTAGGAATGTCAGGAACATGTCATTGATACACAATGCTTTTCAGGTAGCCCCACAACCAGAAATCGCAAGGGTTCAGATCAGGGGACCTCGGAGGCCAATGCATGGGAAATGCGCGACTAATTACTCTAGCGTCTGTGAAATGTTGACGCAGGACATCCTTCACCCGATGTCCGATGTGCGGTGGCGCACCATCTTGCATGGAAATGATAGAATCGATAGAATTTCTTTGCTGCAGTTGAGGTATCACAAAGTTCTCGACCATAGCGGCATATCTGTCGGAATTGACAGAGCAAGTCACTAGTCCATTTCTACCAACTTCTTCATAAAAGTACGGGCCGATGATAAAAAAAGCAGTGAGCCCACACCAAACTGTGACTTTCGGCGAATGTAAGGGGATCCCTTGACCAACATGTGGATTTCTATCAGCCCAAATACGGCAGTTGTTTGTGTTGATATCACCGTGCACATGGAAGTGAGCTTCATCGCACCATAATATCTGCCACGGCCACTCGTCATCCACTTCCAATCGAGCCAAAACTCTCAAAGCAAACTCTATTCGGTTATTTCTGTCCGCTGGGAGCAATTCTTGAATTGGTGTTATCTTATACGGATAAAATTTCAAGCTCTTACGCAATATCTTCTGCACCGTCGACAACGGGATATGTTTGTCGTGATATTAAACGTGCACTGCTGGTACCCTGCTTATTATCTATCGGCTGATCCTGAACGCCAGTTGCAACTTCTTGTTCCTGCTTGATATGTTTACGTCCTCGGCCTGGTTGCACACCAAGAGTTCCTGTTCTTTAAAATTTTTCAATCATTCTTCGTAAGTTAGTTATGGTCATCGGTCCTCTACGTAACTGTTTTAACCGCCGCGCCGGTATTCACGAAGAGCAGCATTGGCATTTTCATCCCGCTGATAAAATAGCTTGACTAATAAGGCACGATCACATAGTGACAACGCCATCGACGGGCGACTTCTTGCAGAATGACTAGAATTCCCGCAACCCCTCCTTTTATCCTCGATATCGTGTAACAAAGTACCGGTATACGCAAATTTCTTGCTGCATTTTTCGATCGCAGTGCCAGAATTTCCCCTATCGGCGTTGTTTGGTACTAATTTTTTTATTCTAGGCTTGGTGAATATTAAAACAGCACACAGAGCAAACAATACGTTAGGCAAGTTACTAACAAGTGATAAACCAACAACTAACATAAAAGATAAAACTGGGGTTATATATGGCATCCGATGTAAAGGGGGTGACCAAAAGTGTATATACGTGGGCGAGACAAAAAGAAGGGTCTCCAAGCGTATGTCAGAGCACGAGACTGCAATCAAAACTCGTAATAAGCAATATTTAACAACAATCCATCATCAAAAAACAGGACATGAAATCATGTACGATACACCAATAATCCATACTACAGAAAAGGATTGTTACCTTAGGAAGTTCTATGAATCATTAATAATCAACATGCACAGATGTTACAATACAGATGTTTCAATTCGAAATGCATTATCGTGTGATCTAAAATGATTCTGTCAACTTGATGTATTATTAAGAATATTCTTTGTTATTATGTTGTAGTTTTGATTACTTATGTTTTAAATATGTTTTTCTTTATATAACTTATGCATCTGAAGACGAGAAAATAATCTCGAAACATGTTATGTGAAGATATATTTTTGTTCATGAAGACATGTGTGTTATGGTCTCTTTTGTATTTATACAGTCTACACACAATGTATAACTTTAATAATTTTTTTTTTTTTGACAAATCGAAACCGCATACTTTAATGTGTATGGTGGCCAAATTTTGTTCTATTTCGTCCAGTACACAACACGCTACAGGGCTCCGAAACCTCCTGTTATTTCTTGATCACCTTGTACGTTTTTCCTTTTTTTAACGTTTTTACGTCGTCTATCAAGCTTCACCTGTAAGGCTGACCGCACACCGGAGCTGACAAAACGTCAGCGACAAAATGACTTGAGGCAAAAATGTCAGTGACAAAATATTTTGCTTCAGACTACCTGTGACTGTCTGTGAGTGTCTCTCATTCTCAATATATGGTCAATATAGTTAATATAGCTAGTCAATATAGCTAGTGATGAACAAGCGGTTATTTATTATTATTTGTTATGTTTACAGGAGGAAAGACCAGATGGCTCGTTTTGGGTTTATCCTATTAATAAAAAGGAAAACTCAACATGTTTTTAGATGAATTCAATTTTTTTAGAGATGAAAAGAAATTCTTTAATTTTACAAGAATGAATATTTATTAATAGTTTCGACTATTTATTAGGATTAATCAGTAAAAAAATTGAGAAACAAAACACAATTACCGGAAGAGTGTGACATCTGCTGGAAGGTTATTAATTACTCTAAGGAAAGTTCTTTATAATATTTCTTTTTAATTTGTTAGTTACAATATTTAAAAGTGAAATTTAGTAGACACAAAATAACAAATTTTACATCATACTACAAATTTAATGTTGATGTGATTTATTTCATGTAACAAAACTGCGCATCTATAGGACCGTGCCTATAGGATCTATAGAACTGCGCATATACTGAATGTTGTTGTTGGTTGATTGAATGTTTGCATAACGAATAGAATAGTCCCCATACCCCTGAAAGGTGCTGATTTCAGTTGAAGGGGAATAAGTCATGCTGAATGATGACGAGGCCTAGATGAATTTTCAGCGTTTTCAAGCTCTTCTTCATCCACCGATTTGGTGGATATATAAAATGAGTATAACCTGCCATATGTATTCGTTGCGGACGAAGCTTATCCTCTGAACCACAATTTAATGAGACCTTTTCCTAAAAAAGCCCTGACACGTGCAAATCGAATATATAATTACCGCCATTCTAGAGTCGAATTGTCGAGTGTGCGTTGCAAGAAAATTTTGAATGTTTGAAACTATCATGTTAGTACCACCAGAAAAGGCTGAAAAGATAATGCTTGCTTATTGCGTTCTTCATAATATGTTAAGAGAAAAGGAAGGAAAACTATCAGATGTCATCAAGAAGATGATAATGATCAAGATGTTCGAAACCTGCAGCGCGGATATAACACTGCATACGCTATTCGCAATAAATAAATGGATTTTTTTTTTAATTCTAAAGATGGCAGTGTTCCATTGCAAAATAGGATAGCCCTTTTGAAATGACTGTAGTGAAACTATTCACAAACGATATGAACTTATATGCAAAAACTTCGACTTCTGTTATTTAAAATATTGTCTAGATGTTACTTGTATTAACAGGAGATGATCAGAACAGCCTTTTCTAATAAATTTAAGAATCTTATAAAAGATTATTAAATATTTTAGGAAAATAAAATAAAACATTCGAAAAGCATGCCTTCTTTTTCTTATTGCCTAAATTTTATTTTGTTTTTATTGTCTGTGGGAACCAATTTTTTGAAAAAAATCATTTTTCACAATTTTTTTTCCCTATATGTTTCTTTCAAACCTTTTCTAATACTTGTATTTTCATTTCATTTGTAGTTTGTTTTATTTTGAACATAACATTTTTTATTTTGAATATGATCGTATTTAAAAAAATAGTATTTTGCTGCAAACCTGAAGCTTTTATTTCCTAAGCTATTTCATCTGATAATTTGTCAGTAAATCTTTTTTAGAATGATCTTTCAACTGATAATTATATAGTGTAGACCTTGCATGAACTAAAACAAGCAGATTGTCCAAATTTATTTCCATAATTTCAGAAATTATACAAACCCGTTATCGCCAAACACAACGAAATCTCATTCAACTAGTCTCGTAATGAGTGATAGCTAATTAACACGCATGCGCAAAGCGAAAGGCCTCGAGTGTCCAAGAGGCGAGACATAATTTGAGGGAGCTTCACTGTTTTGTCACAGACAGCCTCTGACAGCCTGAGACAATTATCAGGAGCGGTGTGCGGTTTGCGGTTACAATGGTTTCACCACCCATAGAAAACCATTGTAACTTCTTGGTCGAGTCAGCCTCTGACAAAAATGACTCGTCTCGAGGTGACTCGTCTCGAGCGGTGTGCCGCCAGCCTAAGGAATCTGTCTCTTCAAATTTTTGGATCATTTTTCGAAAGTATTTGCTAACATAGTGCCAATTTTTAGTTCCTTTACTGTCCTAAATTTTCGCAAAGTTATTAAGGCACAGCTGTCATTTTGATAAAATAGTTTCACTCGAAATGAGTGATCCTTTGGTTGCATGAAGTGAAACATTCCTTACCTGTCTGCTTTTATAGCAGTTTTCAATCACGTGTCATGGCATGTGCATTTCTGATTTGCGTTATTCACTACAGTATTGCAGCGCCATATATCGCCCTAGCAGCCACCTTCGGAAGTAAATTTTTTTGCGCAAAACAAAATTCTATAGACCCGGACGTCCTTATGTGAAATATGAAGTTGTTCCCCTGATTGGTTCACCAGTTACAGCCTTCCTAAATGTGAACTTCGGAGAAACTTGTATAATTATGAACAACTTATATAATATAAAAAAGAATTCCAATAAAGAAAATACAAGGTAATTCATTTCAAAGTATCGCTATGCAAAGCACTCTGGTGAGAGAACCACTGGGCGAAACAAGATTAGACTTGGACTGTATATATTCCAAATCATATGAAAAGATTTTTACAATTAAAAAAAAAAAAACAGTTGATTAAATGATCGCCGGGGCGAAATAATGGACTGCGAGAGGGGCCAGTTGTTGAATTTGCTTAGCGCCTACTACGTATAGGTATAATATTAGGTATCGTATCGAATCAAATATAAAATGAAGTGTGAGGCTGGTCAGAGACATTCTTCGACGAGCGCGAAGTTTCTAGCGTTATAGGAATACGCCGTACCTTTAAAGTTATTCTACCACAACGGTGAAAAAGCTGCTACGGAGCTTTGCGAGTAAATGGTTGCGGAAGCAGACGCCGCAAATGATTGCGGAAACATCCACTGACACCATGTGCATTGCGACCGTAGTTCATCGATATGAGGAGACGGATAGCTTCACAATCCGATCAGAAAGATGGCATAAACCTCAAGACAGTGCCGAAGACATTGCAACTGCAGTCGTAAAGCAATCACTTGAAATGTTGCAGGTACATGGAATGCTCATGCCATAAAAGGCTCTGGAAAGAGATACGTTAATTTGAATCACCTTGTAAATAAAATACAGATAATAACTAAAAGAACACTGATAAAATAGCATATAACAGAAGCAAATAGAAAGGACTAAAGTTATCTAATAGACTCTTAAGAAATAGATTGTAATGATGCTACAATCTATTAACATCAAATAGATTGTAATGTAATAAAAATCGAAATTAGAAAAAATACTACAGATTTAGTATTATGATCAAGGAATTGCCCATCTCCAATTATTTCACTCTCGACCATCATTGATTTGACGTTCCTGTGAACCTTGAATGTTCTGGACATGGACTGGGACGGAGCTAATATTCTGAGCTGTTACTTGAGGTACATTGCTTTGATCAGGTTTTTCATCACGCTTTGAGATGTCCTCTTCACGATCGTCGTCAGGAATACCATTCTTCACATAAGAACGAGTTGAATTATTGTAATGATGCTTATTCTGGGATCATTTCTAGACTAAACGGGATGATGCCATAGCCTTCAAAACCACACTGAATGTAACGGACTGGAGTAACTGATTTTTCCCAGACTGGGGTAAAACGGAGAGAAATTTCTGCTTATTAAATTGCGCTTCAATGCTTGCAGGTAAGAAGTTCATAAGCTCTGCATCCAAGAAGATTTCAAAAGTTGGAAACACGATGTTATCCGACGGCTGCAATTCTTTGGTGAATTCCAGATTTCGTAATTATTACAGAAACGCTTAAGAACGATGATTGACCCCCCATCCATCTTTATAGCCCTGCTGGCTAGAAGCAAAAAAATGGTTTGGCCAAATCGAAAAAGCTTCATGGGCAATAGAGCCCTTAGGAATTTTTCTACATGGTGGGCAATGAGTTACAGTAAAGTATTTTGTATAAAATAATAATATGCGGAAATCAATTCAAAATCTTTATCAAATTCAACAAGATACATTAAGCAATGTAAAATAATAGTAATATTGGTGTCAATGCAGCCCTCAGTCGCCTCCTTATTGCATGTTGACAATCATTTGGCTCGCAGAGTTGGATTCGTAGCCACATGCGTCTGCTAGCGCGCAGAAGCATTTGAATAGTGATCGTCATGAAGACGAGGTGAATCTTTTCATGTAAATCCTTGTAATCAGTATGCATTAATAAATCAGGGAAACCCTAGTAATAAATAAACTGCTTATACTGTTTATATTCAAGTGGTTCTGTTTTGGATATATATGCTGATGAAGTCACTAATTGCGCCAAAGAAATCTACAAGGGAACAATCGGCGGAAATATACAATATAAGAATCATGTGTCGTCTGATGAATAAGACAGGTTACCATGTATAATTGATCTAGGGACAAGGGGGCGTTCGTTATCTTCGTGCACGATCATATAGCGTTCAAGTATTCGAAAATTGTGTACCAGATTTATAAGAGAAGATTCACCATGACTTCACGATAAACATTTTGAATTGATTTTTTTAAAACTTGTTCAAGATGACCAAAGTCTTCTTGTCTAGACTTACCATAAATAAGAAAGCCATCCATTACGATTTTTAATCCTGTATATCTCCAAAAAGCTTAATCATTTCCCTAAGAAAAATTTCAGGTATTGCATTAATGTCAAAGGGCAATCTAAGAAAACGGTATCTTTCTTGGGGAGTTACAAAGGTACACAATTTAGATGACTCATCATCCAATTTTAACATCCAGAAATCCGAATTTGCATCTAAGACTGAAAAATATTTTTCACCACACAGTTCAGACTTAATATCATTAATATTAGGAAATGGAAAATGCGGTTTTAGAATTGCTTTGTTAAGCTTATGGGGATCGAAACATGATGGATGTAACTAAAATCGAATTAACCCATTCAGTAGGCTCATTTACATTAGCAATAACTCCCTTTTAATAGACGTTCATTTTCTTCTTATACTTAACTTTGTATTTTGAATGATATTCTGCGTTCAAATATTTACTGAAGGAATGACATCTAGCTCAATAGTTAAATGACATTTATAATCTTTAAGAGATCCTAGATAAGAAAAAAACAACTTCTTTATATTTCTGTATAAGATTACTACAATTAATATCATATGCTAAAGACGTGATGGTACTGTTTACCTTTTCGATAAGATTCATATTTTTACATGCATCAAGACCAATAACTGATTGACATATTACATCAATGACATGAAATTTTAAGCTATATAATCCATCATTCTAAATGCAGTTAATTTGACATTGACCTACAGTAGGAATTACTTCCCCACAAAAGTTGAAATTATTTTATCAATTTTACTAATTAGCTTTGGATCTTAATTTAAAAAGTTGAAAACTTTTCAATGAAATAACATTTGTTTTAGCACCAGTATCTATAAGAAATATAGGTCTCCCATGATTTATTGTCAAATCCGTGGTCGACATTCAACTTTTCTTATCCCTGAACTTCACACCATTTACATTATGATAATAAATAATATCTTAGAATTTAGTATTCAGACCTGACTTTTCCTCTATAGTATTAACTATTTTGGAACGACACATTTTAGCAAAATGATTAAGATGGTTGCTTTTTCTACACTTCACTCCTTTCACAGGACACGATGTAATTCACCATAGCGTGAACTTATTTTTGAAGATTGTTGAGTCGTCGAAGATTCTTTAATTGGTGGCTTCACTGGCTGACGTAATACTGAGTGATGTTGACGATCACTAATAATGAGTTTTCCTATTTGTTATCAATGGTCCCGTATTCATCAGGTTCACAAAGTTGTTTCGCTAGAACCTAGATTTTCTGTCATAATTTTCTCTTGTATGAAGCATTTTGACTGCTTCAAATTCCAACTGAATATATCTTTAAGAAGACTAGCCTATCTCTTAGACTTCCAAAATCACAAGTTTGACTTCTATTTTTAAAGTCAGTCACGTATGTATCAATGTCTTCATCTGAAAATTGACAGCGGTTGAATAAAGGATGTCTTTCCATCATTGTGTTGACTCAGTTGGACAGACTGCAGAATTTGTACCGCCAATAGCAAGTTTCGTAAGAATACATTGCCGACGGGCATGTTACCGCTTCCAAAGCTTACGATACTGCGCAAGGATATATCACGTGATGTTTATTCACGTGATGTTTATCCACATGTCTTCCAGTTCCATGATGTTCTGAAGGCCTCATGGCAGTCGACGATGAAGAGCAATTAAGTTGTCCGGAGAGATTACGTGCTGTTTGGTCAACGCATATTTAGCCCAATTTATGTGGCGGTAAAATTTAACAACAACAAAACAATGTTCCAAAATTTCATCCATGGAATCATTTAAGTATATCCGCCACAAACCAACGAGACCGTCAAATAAGGCAAGCCTAATTAGTTGTAGGTTTGCGAAGTAAGGCTTACTCAGTTGGACTTGGTTGTAGGTTAGCGCGGTAAGGCATCGTCAGGGTGCACGATTTGTCAATTGCAGTTAGCTCTGAGTTAGGTGAGTTGAGGTATCGTCAGCTGCAGGATGTACCTGTTGCTAACTTTTGAAAAAAAAAATTTTCCTCTTCAAAAAACATCGCTGATACATCCAACAACAAACGTCCTTTACCAGAAGTTCAAACATCCCTCATCAACTTCCGGTTTCTTACAAGTAGTTCCAAAGCCGCCAAGTTTCACAATGCGATAAAAAAACCAAAAAAACCGGTACCGGAGACTGCAGTCTTACCAAAAATAATTCTCGAAGACTAAAACTAACGTTTCTAACTCCACTACATCAATGTTCAGATCAAAAGAATAGAAAATATTAATACCTTCCTCACCTTTTTATGAAGTGAAACTGCGACTTTTCTTTGACCACTCTCCTTTTCCAGTTTACAAGGACGTAAATAAATCTTAAATTGGATTATCCAAGTTTTCGATACCTTTGGCGTATTGTTGGACTTACAATTCAATTGAGTTATTCTACTTGTAGAATTCAATATGGCGTCTCGACTTGTTGCTTCTTCTTTTGACATTTTTCCTTTTTTTTTTTTTTTTAATATGATACAAATCTTCAATCATCGAATTAGGAATGTGGAATCTATACCAATACCTTATATTCCACTTGTTAAGAACCAGTTTTGACTATTAAAAATAAAAGATAATATTTATTCTATTTACAAACATGCCATTAAGTCTGGCTTACGAAAGACTACTCTAAAAAGATATAACAAAGTCCCCGCAGCTCACGCCGCGTGTCACGTGAGTAACAATGAACATATGCCTATGCATTCTTGACAATACCATAAACAATATTCTCACTCATTGCAACACTCATTTCTGTATTGTTTTAGAAATTAGCAAAGATTACCAATGAAATAGTTATTCATTGTTTAATTTATCTTGGTATTTTTATTGGATTTCAATTCAAAAACATGAAAAAAAAACGATTAACTTAAAATTTATTTAACATTGATTAAAGTATATTTGGGTTAACGTCGATAATCAAACCTTTGCAAAAACTTCAAAACTATATTCACAAATCAGTTATGTAGTTAACTCATTCTAAAAACAAAGAAAAAGATAAATATTCTTGTACGATCCGAGATAAAATGAACTCTAAGAATTCGGTAAGAAATATACAGTTTTATTTGTACATATTTATACATAAAAATAATACAATGTAAGTATATAATTTTATTATTATATCACTAGAATTCGAAACCTGATTGAAGGTGGAAATTGTTAAAGTAGAAGCTTACTACTTCTTCATTCCAATAACTATAAAAAATACAGCATACAACAAATATTCTAACACATTAGTAATAAAGAATTTGAAATATTCTATCATAAATAAAATGTAAAAAAAAGAAATTTAAAAATTAAACTGCAATTTTAATAAAAATACAAATTTCATTATATTTAAAATTAGATCGAAGTAAAATTCTCAATTCATTTTGGTATTTTTATTGGATTTAAAAATAAAAACGTATGAAGAAAGAATTACCTTAAATTTTATTTAACATTCGATATTTTTATTTCTAATTTCATTAATTCATTTCCAGTAATTAAACAATGGTGTTGCGACAAAATTGCAAGCATCAGATTCTCAGACCACTGATTTAAAAAGCCGAAAACATTAAAATGATAACAATCCTCTGAACAAGAAACATTCGACAATGAAAAGGTAAAATGAAAACAATGACCGACACAAAATGGCAAAAGTGCTATGTACGATATAAAAAAACTATCTTAAACAAAGGATGTATACTGTGCTATATACCTCTATAGCACTGACTGAAAAAAAATCAGACTATAGCTTAACAATATTATAATAAGTTTACCAAACAATAAAATACATTTGCAAAGCTTCAGCAGTAGAAAAAGGCCAAAAGTTTGAAGAAGAAACTCACGAAGTTTATAAAAAAAAACTATCTTTCTGCTAAATGTTTAAACAAAAGAACTTTCTGAATGAATTTCTGAGCGTGGAATAAGTGACCGAAAATTAAATTATAAAAATGTTTTCGGTTTTTTTCTACTACAAGTATTAGAAACTATAGCTTAACTACGGAATATCAAAACAAGAACAGTCTATATAATGAATACTCCTGCTAAATCTACCAAAGCAAAGATAGGAAACTAAATAATTTTCTTTCTCAAATAATTCATTTATGCATTCTCTCTTACAAATTCTCTTTTTCTCACCCATTACTTTTTTTTTGTCTAAATCAAGTCCTTTTGAGAAACCTCCAGTGTGAGCTCATCCACAAGATTACAGAAGAAGCCATATTTAACCTGTTGTAAGTGTTAATTATAGAAGGCCAAGACACTGAGCTTTTATTGATCAGTTCATTATTACTACCTGTAAACTTTGCTTTCAATATAAACGTATTCTTCGGTTAAAAACGTTAAAGCAATTCCTCTACAGGCCAAGCTGACCCTTGGGGTCGCGGGAGGTCAGGGCTCCCAGCGTTAGTGACCAACGGGACTAAGGTAAGGTCGGATGGTCAACCCGACGCCCACCTGCCTTTAACTCCCGGGAAAGAAACCCGGTACCCATGTTACAGAGGGTTGGGTAGACCCTAGGACCCGTTTGGAAGAGAAAGGAGTGTGAAAAATCCTCGCCCTCCGCGGAGGCCGGGAATGGATCCCGCCACCTCTAATCCGCAGCTGAGCGCCCTGACCACTCGGCTACCGGGCCCACATGTCTTCTTCAGTACTTTTCATTAAAGCATTCTAAAGATGTATGGTAATCTTATGAAGATATTATTGTGACTGTATATTTTTTTTCCCTTTCTGTGCATTTTCGATAAATCTGAATCTAAATCTGTTGGAAACATATATTAGAAATTTGTCTAATTTCTAATTTGTCAATTTGTCCTAAAGAAACACAAATATGTCAACAATTGTTCCATTCTTCTTGGCATCGTCCGTAGACTGCGAAAGAAGAGATTAATTATTCCTTTGTATTTAGTTTATAATTGTAGCTGTTTACAATCTCAGATAAAATAAATCAATTAATAGTAATGTTAATGAATATCTTGGTTTACAAATACTAAATTGGAAACATCATTAAATATCAATTTTAAAGAAAATACAATTTTACATTTACACTTTTAATAACATTAAAATACTCGTCTTTGAATAATGGATACAAAAGACAAAACACCTTAGAAAATGTTTAGATTTCTGTTAAATGAAAAATGTTTTAATAATAAGTAAAAATATAAGTATTTAATAATAACAATGGGTAAGACCAAATTATTTCAGCTGTTTCACGATCGTTGGCGATCATCAGCCAGGAGAAATCACAGTAAATGACAAGGTCTCCGTACTGAGGATAGTATGAACAATACATCGGAAGCACAGTGGTGCCTCAAAGAAAAAAAAAAAAAACAACGAAAAACTCATCAATGAAAAAATTAGTGATTACTGCTGGCACATGAATTTTCTAGCTAATTTTCATTGGTGAGTTTTTCGTTGTGTATTTTTTTCTTTGAGACACCACTTCGCTTCCGATGTACAAGTATTTAAGTTTATAATTTTGCATTTCAGAATAATTAAAAATAAAAATAAACTTCTGTTTCCTGAAAACTACATCTGTAACTAACATTAAAAAAAAATGTTCAAATTACAGTGATTAATCAAATATTTAATCAACAGATTTTGAAGTTTAAAAAGTACTAAAAAATGAGTTATTGAGTTCAGGAGTACTTAAATTATGAGAAGCACAATGAAAACATTGAAATGACATCAATACAAAATTATTTCTTAAATTTTCATCCAAAAATTAATCTTTTTCATAGCACTCAAACTGTATCATAACATAAAAATATCTTACAGCATAAGTTTACAGCATAAGTTTCTTTCTTTTTATTATAATAGGTCATTCTGATTTATGTAATTACTATCTAAAATCTTTAAATCTGTTATAAATAAAAGTCAATAAGATTTCTCTGCTTTCCAAAATAAATTCTGCCGTTTCCTCACTATTTACTTTATTTATAGAGAATTATAAGAACTTTCTGATATTAAATTACATAGTCTAATTAATCTGTAAATTTTGTTTTCAGTTGCAATGTATCTAACTTAATCTTTAATAATTCGTAACAACTTACTTCTTCTAATATATAAACAAATCAAAAACATCGTTTTTTACAGTATTAAACATCTTTTATGGTTTCTCAATATTTCTACACCCTGAACGGGTATTTTCTTCAGGAGAAAAATAAAATATACATCTTTCTTCCATTTTAATGAACAGAAGTGTATATTAAAGAAACAAACACATTAAATCTGTATTAAATTTAACTTACTTATGAGTGTAATAATTTATATTAATCTTAAATAATATACGCTTGTAATTCAAAAAAAGTGAATGTATTATTTTAAAACAATTATATTGCAATTGTTTCCTTCATAGATATCTACAGTTGATTGATACCAGGAGATGCTGTAGTGTTTTTATTTCTTTGTTTTATTTATATTGTAACTTTGTTGTAATATATTTCTTTAATTTGAATTATTATACTTCACTTCTGTTCGTTAAAATGGAAGAAAGATGTATATTTTATTTTTCTCCTGAAGAAAATACCCGTTTAGGGTGTAGAAATATTGAGAAACCATAAAAGATGTTTAATACTGTAAGAAACGATGTTTTTGATTTGTTTAATCTTTAATGTTATAAATCAGTAAAATGAATATTTAGAATTCTCATAAAATATACAAACAACTCTTATGTTTAGTTTCACAGATGTTTTGATAATATAAGCTTTTAGAAAATTTAGAAATTTATTACGTTTCGCTACCTTTGCTACCTTTGCCAAACTTGCTTTTTATTTTATCTTTTGCTGATTTAAGTTTACCTTTCACGTAACCCCAACTTCTCTTCATCTTGTCTTTTAAGGCCACGTTTACCTTTTTTATTAAACCCGCCAACTTTTTTGCACCAGCTTTTGAACTTTCAGCCATTTTTTTCAATTTCTCTTTGATCAAAATTAGTTGTTCTTTAGTCTAAAGAAGAGAAAACAAATACATAATGCATTATAAAGTTTATTATAATTAGGTATACATAATAGTAAATCATTACTATAAAGCAACTTATAATCACTAGCTAAATTCAAGATTCACAGCTTTATCTTTGTAAATCCTCAGAGTTCTTGAATAAAAAAAAACAAGCTGTAGGGGAGTCTTAGCTAAATCGTACCTCCTATAGTATGTATAGTATCCTATAGTATCCTCTGCAATAAATTAGGCCATTAGCGGCAGTTATCGTAACTACCATTTGGTCATATTAACTCGCATCGACAACAGAGGTCTATCGCAGTTTCTTCAAAAAATAATCGAAAAGTAATACAAAACAACCTACTTCTTCATCCAATAATATTTCTGTTTTTTATCAAAACCCTTCTACAGGAAAAATAAAACAAGAAGAGGAACCATCGTTTTCCTTCTTAATAACCAACAAAATTTGAAAAACAATCATGAACGTGAAAAACAAACAATTATGAACTTAAACAAACCTAAACGTGAAAATACAATATAAACATTTTTATATAGACAAACAAGAAAGAAAGAAATAAGTAATCTTCGGGCACATTAAACTTCTTTTCGTTTTAAACAAGTAAGAAACTTAGCTAAAACAATCAAAAACTAAAATTGAACAAATTAAACACAACAAATTTAATTAACACCAAACAAACGGACAAATAATTCAGCTTACACTGACTTTAGTTTGGCTTTTAATAGGCCTATCTTGTTTTTTTCCATACATTTTTTAAATAGACCAAATGAAATTTCATTCACCGTTAAAACCTTCTCCTTATACCTTCATACGCTTACTCCAGCTAATAAAACAATCTTTCTGCCTCATCTTGAGACTCGTAAAGAATGTTAACTAAAGGGCCAGGTTTGTGGTCAAACTTAAGAACATGGTCCGCCCAATCTGATATACCTTTGCTTTTCTTTCTAAAGGCCCTAACATCTTCATCAACCGCTCTTTGAGAGATCTTCCTGTACTTCCTATCAAAATTTCTCCATATTCCCTACATTCTAATATATAAAAAAAACCCATTTTATAAAAAATTTTAGATTCATCCTTACTTTTAAACTTTTTCTTTTTGAATAAATTATCATCTTTATAGTAAACAATTTTAAAATTATTTTCAATACAAACTTCTCTAATGTTTTTATCTACATTAATACCAATAGGATGAATTAGCGGGAGATTTAGTAAATTTGTGTTTTAGTTACCACGAAATGTAAAATTTGAATAATTACATTATTATGTTTTTAATTTTATTGCGTTGTTGATATCAATAATGTTTTGACTCTGAGGGTTATTAAAATTTTTTTAACAATATTTCATGTTATAAGTATGTTTCATGCTCGTGTCAATGAATTATTACAATCGGAAATTGTTTTAAAATAGGCTTGATAAAGGAAAGAAGATTTCTCTTTCCGAAAATTTGCTGTTTTTAAATATATTTAATAAAGATGTTGTTATTTATAATAATATGGACTGAATACTTACAAATTTATTTTTATTTTTTTTTCTAGTATCTTTAGATATCTTATATCAAATTCCAACTTTCTAATGACATTATTCTTTTCTTCTGTTTAACAGGCGAGCGGAGTAGAGTTATCACTTCAACCTTAGATAGGACCAGAGTAAAGATGCGTCATTTAGGTTTTCCATCACCAAGAAAACTTAATGTAAAGGAGCAGCATGGACTAGATCCCGAGTATCTTAGAGGAAAAGGTGTACGCATTCGCAGTTAACACTAAAACGTGGAAGTTATTGGAGATTAAAGCCTAAGGAAGAATCGAACTCAAAATAGCGTCGAAAGGTCGATCATCGTCACTTCAGTTATGTTTTGTTTTTTCGCTTTCTTAAATTAATTATAAGAGTTAATCTGCAAAGATTTCATGAATTTATTCTTGGCATTGTCAATTTTGTTTAGATAATGTTGCTTTTGCGAGTATGCATACGTTCGTGAGCATTAATTTATTCTAGCATAAATCAATTTTATTTTTTATTTTTATTTATTTCCGTTTTGTTTATTTATTTGAGAAATTTTCTTTATTTTTACTTACATTATTTGATGAATTTAATTAAAATTTAATTATTTAATTTATCTTATTATGTTGTATTTGCTGTTTAACGTGAAAGTTTGTAATGAAGGAAGTCGTTTCAACGGTTCTTTCCCTTTTATAATTTATTTCTAGTGTTAAAAATAGATATTTTATTATAGTTTGATCTGGAAGTTAAAATTTTAACATTTTACTTGTGATGGTCAATTTAATCGTGCTCTTATTTATAGTTAGACAATAAATAATCAATAAAGAAAATTCAGAGAAGTCAGTTTAGCCTCTGTTCTAAGAGATTTCGGAAGTTATTGTTGAGGAATGGAAAGAATTGAGAACAAAATAAAGTGTCAATGTGATCCATAAATAACCAACATGCTAAAATTCTAGATTCTCCGTTCAGCCATTTCTCTTGATGAGCTTTCTAGCAGACAAAGACACAAGCATAGTAGAAAAATGCTGAAATAAGACAATAATAATAATAATAATAATATTGATACGAAACTTACTTTTTTCGCTAGGTTCTTTGCTGTCGTCTTCAAACTCACTCCCAAACCTTTAGCTTCACCTTCACCTTCACGAAACTCTGTTAACTCTTTCCCTGTTATAGAATCCCTGTTCTTCTGTTGTGTTGGTGCAGTCTGCTTTGACTTTGGTGATTGCTTATATTTCAGGCTATTCTTCACGTTCACTTTATGTTGTTTCATTTCTTCAATGTGCTTAGTTTTCCTTGCTTTCTTATATTTCAGTTTGTTGTTCTGCTTCACTGTTGCAGATTGGTTCACTTTCTTTTGTTTCTTCGGTTCAATCAGCTTTAATGCCTGTGCTTGTTTATATTTCAGGCTGCCCTTCTGTTTCACTGCTGCAGATTGGTTCCCTTTTTTTTGTTTCTTCGGTTCAATCTCCTTTAATGTCTGTGCTTGCTTATATTTGATGCTGCTCTTCTCTTTCTTTATTAAAGATTGATTCACTTTATTGTGTTTCATTGGTTCAATCTCCTTAGTTTTCGTTGCTTGCTTATATTTCAGGCTGTTCTTCTGTTTCACTGATGCAGATCGGTTCACTTTGTTTTGTTTCATTGGTTCGATCTGCTTTGCTTTTGTTGATTCCTTATGTTTCAGACTATTCTTTTGTTTCCCTGATTCAGATAGGTTAACTTCTTTCAGTTTCCCGAGATCCATCTGCTGTGGTTTCTTTAATTTGTCTCTAATCTCCACTGTCTGAGACTTGTTCTGAGACTTGTCCAATTTTTTTCCATCCTGTAACATTTTAATTTCCTTTAGTTTGTTTGTCTGCTTCGAGCTCTGTTTCAGTTCACTGTCGGTTACGTTGGATTGTGGAGTTATAATGTTAGGCTTCTGTGTTACCTCATCTTGGATACTTTCTGAATACACTTTGTCAAGTATTGACGAAAAGCTGACGATAAGCATGAAAAACGTAATACTGTTGTACTTCATTTTTCAGTAAACGCTTTGCTGTCACGCTTTTATAATTCACTTTGGCGTGCTCCCAACACAGCGACGTGGAATTATTAAAGCAATATTGAGTTCCACGAACTATTTAACTACAATTATATCCGGTTGTTTTATGGACTCTGAAAACCAATAACTCCGAATAATCTCCGAAAACTAATAACTCGAATGATTCCTAGAACAAAGCAATGATTCCTTTATCATTACAAATCGAGGTAAATAATTCCTGGTTGTTAAAGAGATTTAGATTGAAATGATGATGTTTTATTACATTTCTATTTTTGTAAAAGTAAAGCTATTAAAGATTAAAGAAAAAGCTATTTTTAAATAAATTTTAAAATGAAGTACACTAACTTATTGTTATTTAAATAAATTTAAATGTTTTAATGTTTGGAATTTGACGAGCATGAAGTTTTCTTGTTTCTTTTTATTTTATATTTTAAGTTAATTGTTGAGGATAAATAATTAGAAATATTGTTTCTATACAAATTTACAGGAACCCCGCCTTCAGTAGAATATATTTTCAGATTCACTTTTTATTTGAATATGTAGGTTAAGGTCTACAAAATTTCGGGCAAAATTTCGTACAATTTGTAGATTTACTTTTCAGATTCTAATAAGAGAATGTAGGATATACTATGCTTATTTTACTTCTATACTGCATCGCTTCAGGTTTTTCTTCTTTTTTTTGAGATCAGGGAAGAACAATATGATAGTTCGGGAATAGCTAAGGATCGGTTAACTAACCGCATTTTGTTGTTAAGATTAAATAATAAAGTTCTATAGTCCGTTCACCTGTGAAGGCACGTGATCATAGCAGACCAATCGTTATCATTTCCTTTCTTCACTGGGTTATTGATTGGTCACATCTTGAATGTCGATATGGGTTGCTCTCCTTGTTTATATCGTATTTCAGGCTACAATATTTTATATTTGAATCGGTACAAGCAAAAAGGGCTTCATTTCGTTTTTGGTCAATATTGGTCCTTTTATCAATATATACAAAAAAAGCATTCAGTTCCTTGATCAGAATACTATTAGAATACTCCATACAGAAACGGCTTCAGTCCAGAACATAATGTTACGTCTATATAATATTAAATTAAATCAGCTAAAATACATCATGAAGGAATAGCTAAAAAGAGCCCTGATGAGGTTTGCTCATTCTTGTTCGATTATCACGGAAATTCGTCTCTTCTCAGACAACTGCATTGGACAGAACAAAAATCATGCCCTAGTCTTATGCTTATACTAATGCATTCTGGGCGCTTTTCAAAAATAGAACAATATTTTCCCACCAGAGGACATTTATTTTTTCCTCTGTGTGAGGAGTTTCGCTACAATAAAGCGATACCGTAGCTAAAAATGTATGACCGGCTTTACAAGTGTTCCAAATCATTATTAAACTCATTATTAATGGCAACAAAATGTCAAATTTATTATCAAAAGCAACAAACCCGGCAAATGTATTGTCAAAGAGGTAGAAACAGACGACATTTTACAATTTAAATATTAGTAGCCAACATATTGTAAGAAAAGTTGCCTTTTCTGAAGAAACCTGCCCTACAAATATCTAGAAAAAAGACAAAACGTATTTTGGGATTACTTATTTCCTGCATTTAATTTACACCAAAGAGCTTCCTGGCACCATTCCAGAAACTTTACCGATAGTATAGTAAAAAAAAAACAAAACATTCCGGTTGTCACATGATTAGTCAACCACTGTTGCCACCTCCCATCCCGAGGGTAAAGTATCAGTGAAGAATAAAGGTATACAGAAGCTAACGGCTAACACTGTTCAGTACATGTTTCATACGTTTCTACAAAGAAATAATGAACAATTGACCGACAACAGAAAACATGGCAGCTGTAATCCAAAATATCTACGGCAAAATTAAAATTTCCTTGTGTAAAATATAAAAATATTTTAAGAAGACAGAAGAAAAAATTTAAAAATATAAATTTTGTTCTTACTAAATGATGTTTTTGGGAAAATATAGTGCCTGACTATGTTAACACACTCTTGAAAACATAATACATGAATAAAAGGCGTGTTAAATTTTTGTGTGTTATATATTCATATAGTCTTATTTTATTACCAAAATAAATATTAACAAAAGACAACTTGTTTATATGCAAAAAGACTTCAGCCAAGCACCAAAAATATTTTGCTTTTAAAAACAAATTGGATATAATATTTTTTAATCTTATTTGTAATATTTTAAATAAAATATAATTTTTACAGGATGTAATATAATTATATATATACACAACACGACAAGAGTGGGTTTTTTTTTCTCATTTTCTAAAAACAAAGTTGTTTGGACTGAAGTCCTTTCTGCAGGAACGATTCTCCAACGGAAATACATAAGCATCCTGTTAAGTATACAACCGCTAAAAAAAAAACAGGGAAAAAAAAAATAGAAAACCAAAAAAATAATTCTTTTTACAGTAAACACGTGAAAACCTGAGACCAATGTTCAAACTGACATCTTAAGACAAGCCTGTTTCACGTTTATTGGGCGATCATCAGTTAAGAGTAGTCAGAATGAACATTACTGGTCTCATAACGGAGGTGACTTGGAAGGTGAATAAGAAAAGTAGTGGAATCTCAATGACTATAAACTAAAAATATAAAAACACATTAAAAATAAAGGAAAAGAAAATTCATGTGCTGGGCTCTGCCAGCCTCAATGAAATTCTTATGCGCATCAAAATAATGGAAAAGCGCCTAAAAGTTATGTAAACACATTAAAATTTAAGACCAATGTTCAAACTGTTTGAACATTGAACATTGCAGTCCAGCATATGAATTTTCTTTTCCTTTATTTTTAATATGTTATGTTTTTTTGTTCACAGTCATGCAGGTTCCACTGCTTTTCTTATTTGTTTTACAGTTACAGAGAAGCTGTTAACACTAAAGCATTTAAGTTAATACTTTTAAATTTGGAGGAGATTTAAATTTTAATGATTTTTACAGTTATGAAAAAGAATTTTGTTCAAGTACTTAATGTTCTGTATCCATATTACTTTTTTTATTTCCAAATGGGATACGATAGTTTTATTTCTATGCAATGAAAACTCTTCACGATTGACAAAAATTAGATAGTGGATTTTTTTTTTAAATTCAGAGAAAGTCAACTAATCATACGTGCACTTACATAGGCGAAACTAAACAAAAACTTTATAAACGACTATGTGTATACGTACATCAGACCAATCATTCTATTAATTTCAACAATCCCTCCATTCTGTGTAAAGAACCTAATCATTTCCTCCGTAAATGTAAGAAATGTAATAAATCTTACTCTAACTTCACCCACTTGTTACAACGAAACCATCTCGGTTCAAACAATAGCCGAATACAGTTTTAATAAATTCCTAACACTTCAACATTAACCTTCAGCAACAGTAACTAAAAATATTTTTTCTCTTTTTTTTGTTTTAATTTATTTTTAATTATAAAGTTTTGCTCAAGTTTTAATATTAAAGAATATAACAGCATATATTTCTTTATTTTAATTATCCTCACAGTCAAATACAATATCGTTTTTCCTCCCCTTCCACCCCTCCCCCTTAACTTTTTTTGTGCGTGTACATATAAATATAGTATTTATATACTTATTTACACCTAGATTTTGACTGACTCCTCAAGAATTTCAAGTCCTTCCAAAGAAATAAGCCAGATACGTTTCCATCATCATCCAGATGCGTTTCCATGACCTTTCCAACTCCAGAAAATTCTTTTTTCGCAGTTTCACCATTGCTTCTGCAACCTTGGCATTTCATTGGGCAACATTGACATTCATAATTTCAATATCATTTGTGTCTGTTCAAAAATTATATTAATGAGCATGTAATTTATAATTGTTCTTCATTTGAGGAAGCCATGTCATAATAGCGAAACCGGTCCTTCTACCAAGTATTTTTTAATGTGTTAAAACATTCTAGATTTTATTTGTATCGGCGTCATTTATTTTTAAAGAATTGATACAACTTCGAGAATATTCAGTACCAATAAATCTTCAATTCCTTATTGAACATTATTTTTATCTCATTTATAAAACTTTATAAACAAAAGTTTATTTTCTATAATTTTAATTTTGTTCGTTATGATTTGATGATTTTAATTCGAGAATCTTGTGAAAAAAGTCATTATTCGAAGCTTTTATCTAGTCTTGTTTTTAAAGTTAACAGCAGGAGCATGAACAAGAATTAAGTATCCACACATTTCAATAAAACGAATATTACTAGAAAACCAAAAAAAAAGTCATCACAAAAACTATTAAGCACTTTATATCACATTTGGTAATCGTTATACAGTACAGGAGCTTCAACAACTGGTCATTTTCATTCAACCTCTCCCCTAGAAGAATCCATAGATTTTTGAAATATTCATCAATGCTTCAATTCTTTCATCTATCCTTATTCCATAATTAGACTAATTGTAATTATATCCATTAAAGGACTGTTAGTGAGACTTTGAAGTTTTAACTATCGCATGATACATAGGACATTCGTAAGTTACGGATAAATATTCCTTTATTTTTCTATGGATCGGGTTGCCCAGTATAGACAACGGATGAAGGAACCGGATTCAATCTTTGGAGGAGGCTGGAGAGTTTTCCTAAATAAACCTCCAGAAGGGTTGTAGAGTTCACACAGTCCTCTGTCAAAGCGGAACCGGTTTATTTCCTAGGATAAATGCGGGAGAAAACTGGATAGTTATTGAAACGTTACAACCTTGAAGGTTTGTTTTAGGTTCCCTCATTGTCTAATTAGTTTTGTCTAGGATCTTAACGATAAATGAAAAATTGTTTATTTTTGCTCTTAAAATAACAAAAGACCGAAGTCTGCAAACAATAGATTGAGGTAATACTGCTTCTCAAATAGTTGTCATCCAGATCTTTCAGGTTTTCATATTTTTTTTTTTTTTATAAAGTATCATGTGCTAAAACTTACAAATATATATGAAGTAAGCTTTAACAGGCAGCATTTTTTTGTTTCTTAATATATCTTGATTTTTATGGCAATTAGTCTACGGCAGAGTAAAAGTGAAAATTTGCTTAACTTCTACTAAAAAGTAACAATTCCATATTAAAGTTCAAATTCAACAAAGGGAGTGAAGTATTTACTAAATCTATATTGCTAAAATCTTTTATTTCTCTGTCTGTCTGTCTGTCAGGCGCAATTTCCTGAGCGAATGGAAAATAGAAATAATTTTTACAATGCAACGTCCACGACAGAAATCGAACCTACAACCTTCTGATCTGAAGTCAGATGTCTTATCCATTAGGCCAAGGTGACTACTACTCACTTTATATTGTTATTTGACTTATATGTCCTTCCCTTTCCCCAATCAATAATGAATGAATTAAAAACCATTGAAAGGTATCTATTGTAATTAAAAAAAAAGAGTTTCAAGAAAGACAGATTTCTATTACTAAGACTATTTCTATTAGGTAGAATACTGAAAAATCACTATTTATAATTCAAAAACCATCACTATTTGTAACTCAAAAACTCCTGAAAAGTATCAATTGTAATTAAAAAAGATTTTCCAGAAAGAAAGAAGCACTATTTCTAATAGTGAAATAGTGAAAAATTACTAGTGAAAAATCACTATTTGTAACTCAAAACCCATCACTATTTCTAACTCAAAAACAAATGAAAAGTTTCAATAGGAATAAAAAAAGAGAGTCAAGAAAGAAAGATGCACTATTTCTATTAGGTAGAATACTGAAAAGTCACTATTTGTAACTCTAAAACCATTACTATTTCTAACTCAAAAACCACTGAAAAGTATCAATAGGAATAAAAAAAAAGAGATTCAAGAAAGAAAGATGCACTATTTCTATTAGATAGAATATTGAAAAAAAATCACTATTTGTTACTCAAAAACCATCACTATTTATAACTCAAAAACCACTGTAAAGTATCAATTGAAATAAAAAAAAGGGAGTCAAGAAAGAAAGAAGCAGTATTTCTATTAGATAGAATACTGAAAAATCACCATTTGAAAGTATAAAACCAATACTACTTGTAACTCAAAAACCACTGTCGGGTAGCCGACCAGTTATTTATAAAAAGTTTCATATTAAGAGCAATTAAATTTGGAATAAAGCAAATTGTGGAAGAATTAAATAGGGAAACCAGGTTTTCTATGGTCTCTGTAGCTGCTCTCTTCTTGCTTGCTCCCCAGTGCTAAGTCTGTCGTATGCTTCGAGCGCCAAGGGTTCAAAAAGGATCCAGCACAGAATAGAAAAGACCACGGAGCAATAGCAGCAGCATTTGAGCATTGTGAGACAGGTTCGCTTCTTCAACGTACCTGCAAAGAAGCTGATAACTGATACATCATCGAATATCTATCATACGTACGATAAACGATAGCCATTTACAACAACACCCTGCACTGTGTTTATCTTTCATATCTGCCCATATGTATAACTTGTTCACTATTATTCTTAGACAGAATTGGAAAGAACAGGAGGATTTTATGTGATTTTTAATGAATCTCGTTTTTCTCTTATAGCAGACAATGTGTTTGCTTCCATCCAAAGTAAATGAACGCGAACTTGTGCCTCCGACAGTGTCAAACAAGTTTAGCATCAGGTGTGATGGTCAGCACGTTCCTTCCAACTTTTCTTCTAATGAACATGTCTGGGACTTGATATGCCGACAGCTGCAACAATACCTAAGAGTGAATCAACCAAAATTAATCACCTGAAAAAAGCTAATTGGAGGTCTTTCCTTCAGGAGAACATTACGCAGATGTATGGTACTCTTTCTCGCCGTGTTCATGCATGCATGGGACAGTTCAACATCTTACTAAATGTACATCTTCAGTGGTTATTTTCCAAATTTGTTTTTCTTAATGTAATCAATATAATCTCAGTTCACACTAACAGCTGTCTGAGTTTCAATAAAATGACACCAATCCTTCTAGATGTTGCATTTTTTTTTTATTTTAGTGTAGTTTAGAATGTAGAATTATATTTAGCATTATAGATTAGTATACAGCAAGACTTCCACTACGTTATATTTTTAATAGGGCTGTAATGTATCGTAATAATGCACCGTCACTAAAAGGAATGTTGACATTAAAATGTCATTAGAAAGACATTTTTTTCTACATAAATTTCAAAAGTGTACTATTTTATCTAATTAATGAAATTTATGAACCACTGATACACTATTACAATGCAAATAATTAGAATTTTGTAATAAAAGCATTAAAAGAAATCCGTCGAATCCTTCTAGGTGTTTCTTCTTTTGAAAAAAAAAAATGATTGAAAAACATTATAGAAAACTTGTTTTGTAGTAAAAGCCGGCAATGAATGGTATATTTTGCAAAATGTCATCCGCTCAACTGATACTCGAGATTTTTTAAATGTGCTTAGAGAAGACTGGAAACTAAATGTAACTATGCAGTTTTTCCACAATAGTAAAATCATAAAGCATTGGAAATGTCAATTTGTTCTTTTAATTGGTAATTAAAAGACCAACAAACTATACCAATTACCACGAACTGCATTTACAAGTGTTTGTCGAATTCCGAAAAAGATTAGTGGGTCCCGGACTGTAATGTAAACAGACAGGAAATTAAAATATGAGAAGAGTTAAAATTTATTTCTTATTTTGTCTGCAATAGAATAAATCACAGATAGAGAAAGTATATTATTCTCATTTTTACAAGAAACTGGTGGGATAAAATTAAATGAGAAGTTTTGGAACCGTCGACTTCAATGGGAAACCCCCTGGATTGCTGCTAAGCTGCATTTTATGTCCGATGAAATAAATGTTCGCAACTAAAATTTTAGATTAATTATTGGATAGTTGATTGGCTTTCGAATTAACTGTATATTTAACATTTTAGTTTTCTCGTGAATCGCTGTACTATTTTCACTTATAAAAGAGTTCTTCTCGAAAAAGAATGGTTCTGAGATAGTAAGACTAAAAGCAAATAAATTATCTATTTATTTTAAAAAATTTAGAATGACTTTTGCTATTATCAATTGAATTTCAAAAAAAAAAGATAATAGGAAAAAGATAAAAAAGTAATCCAAAGCCGCCTAAGTTTTTCGGAGGTTGAGTCTACTTTTCAGTCTTACATTGAAATTAAGACCAACATAAACAATTTCAAATGAAAAATTGAATTAGATGAAGGTATTAAGAGATTGATTAAACAACTAAGGAAAAACTGCTAAAGGTCTGAAATTTATCCTTACTGTAAAATAGAGGTTCACGTATGTTAAAAGTAATTTGATAAAAAGATAAGAACACACAAATGATCACATGTTCACTCAACATATGAGTGAATAAAATTCAGCGAAAAGCTTGATCTTGATTTCCTTGGGTTCCTTTAACACTAAGATCATTTATAAATGTATTAACAATTTTGAATTTCAAAATTCTATTAAAAACAAAAAAACAATTTTAGAAAAAACTGAAGTAATGCATAAATAAGGAATTATGATGAATGGCAGATTTCACTCTGAGGGTGATGTGATATTTGGAATATTCTGTAGACGTGGCTCCCCAATGGTTCCCATTGGTTGCTGAGGATTGTCCAATTAAGACGAAGCTTTTCGCTGAATTTTATTTAATCACCAGCTGTGCCCCGCGGTGTCACCCGCGTGAAATTCGGCCCTTCTCGGTAATGTTCGGTTCTCGTCGTGCGGCAGAGCCACCCCGCCGCCGCCGCCGCGCTCATTGGTTGACGTTTATGTTTACTGCTCCGGTCCTATTGGTCGTAGCGTGATGTTACATAGCCTATAACCTTCCTCAATAAACGGGCTATCTAGCGCAAAAAAAAAATTCAAATGGAATTGAAAGTTCCTGAGATTAGCGCGTTCAAGCATACAAACTCTTCAGCTTTATATATTAGTATAAGATATGTTGTATATGAATTTCGCATTTTTATTGATTGTTAACAATAGTAATCGTGTGATTAACTGAACCAGTCAAGGAATTTATTTTGTGATGAAAATGGGTGTTGCCCGCTCAGGGACCCCAAAGGCTCCACATTTTTTAAGTATTTTTTTTAAAAAATATTTTAACATGTGATCATTTGTGTGTTTTTATCATTTTATAAAAACAAATATTTTTAGCAGTTTAACCAAGCTCTTCAAAGTTTACTGGGTAAGTCAAACGTTTCAGGAGACCCTTGTATTTCGGAAACGAAAGGAAAAATGAAATTTCTGAGTACTCCAACAGAGAATGGGTGAGGGTACTTACAGTTTTTCCGGAATATAGCCGTCATCTTTTCAGTCCAACTTCTTGATTACAAATCAAAATTTTCAAATGGGAACAGGGTCATGTGACATATTATTTCAAACAAGAATACCCCCAGAAATTCAATGGTGTAATCAGTTTTGTGTAACATCAGTCATTTTAATTTTGTGAATGAGCAAAGTGAGTGGCCAGTCAATAAAACCATCAAACATCGCAAACGCGCATATATCTACGGTTGTTTTATATGTTGTTAAGATCCCTGAGAGTAGGTTATACCCAAGTTTGCAACCCTGAAAACCCTGTGCTTATCCTGTGCTGCTCGAAAAACTGCGAAATTCTGGCACTTGTTTCAGGTTTTTCGAAAACACTACCGCAAGGAAGCGTTTGTCGGGTAACTGCACGCTATACTTTTGGAAAGCAAAGTAACTTTGCTATAATGTGAGCCCAACTTGAGCCCGCGAGGTCCATTGGTTGCCGAGATACACAGCCAGGCAAAGATGGGCAATTGTTTCCAAAACGTGAAACGTTATCGGTAGACATGTACTGGCTAAACGAATGGTCCTAGAGAAAAGTCATAAGAGAAGATGTTGTAAAGAATTGAATTAGCTGCAATTTGATTCCAAAGTAGTGCCTGAAGGTCGCATAGTTTCGTCAAAAACGAAAACATAGTAAAACATCGGATTTTAGAAAAATGATGAAAACAATGTAAGGAAGCATGTTGGTATATATATATTGAAAAAAAGTGCAAAAATGTGAATTTAACATTTGAGATGTAACATAGGGCTTCAAATAAACATACACGAAACAAATAAACATAAACAGAAAATAAACAACATAAAAATAAATGTAAACAAGAAAATACTATGTACACAGGCAAGCATAAACACCACAGAAGTTTAGAACTTCACTATTTTGGAAGGGCCTGGTCTCATCCAGTGTGGATCAGTAGGGAGGAAGGCGGAGGAGGGACGACGTTTTCTTGAGGTGGACGCGGCTCGTTATATGGTGTTGTGTCGTCCAAATCTTCATCCTCGTCTTCCAGGACGATAGGGGTGACGTTTGTGCAACTGCGCCCGTGGCATAAGGAGCATAGGATAGAGCCCTTGAGCCCTGCCCTTCTGCAAGTGCACGACGCCAAGCACCCTTTCTTGCATATGCAAGCCACCATTCTAAGCAGGGTGTGAGGAGTGAGCTCTGCGCACATTTGGATGGGCATGAGACCTTGTTCGCTGGTGGCACCATCCCCAGTCACAGGGGTTTTTGTCGACCCCCGTCCATTTTGCACTGGTGGTAGGTCCTCCACGAATGATATTTTGCAGCCTCTGTAGTTGGTGGAAGGCGGGCAAGGTTGACTTTGGCCGTTGCCGCCGATTTTACAATGCTCAGTATCGCAGGATGTTCAGCGTTCCTTCATCTCCTCTTCACCAAGATCTTCTCGCCAGCATTTCCTACTTCTTTCTGGTTGGAGTTGGGATCAAGGAAAATTGATCCCAATTGGCGAGGTCTATCCAGTGGGGTTTTTTATTGAGAACACTGCACCAAGGCAGAGGTGGCGTCACACCCACTTATGGCATGCAGGAACAAAAACACAAGTGGAATCTTCCAAATAATTCCGAGAGCCATAGAGTAAGGGAACCCGTATCTGTACTCGCCCATATTATCGTTAGATTTGTGGAGTACCTTCGCGCGACTCATTCCGGAGTTATTATGTAATCTGTCTGCATTCATATATTGTGTATATTTCAATGTATGCTTATGTATGTATGTTTATTTGAGCCACCTTTCCATCTCAAACTTTAAATTCGAATACATGAAACAGGTGCCAGAATGTTGCAGTTTTTCGAGCACCATTTGAGCACCATAGCACAGGGTTTTCAGGATTGCAAACTTGGTCATCAACTACTCTCAGGGGTACTAACAGCATATACAAAAATCGTAGACGTAAGCGCATAGGCGATGTTTGCATTTTTTTGTGTCTTATATTGACTGGCCTATAGTCTTAATGGCAAAACCGGTCCTTGTACCAAGTATTTTTTAAGTTGTTTTTAATTTATTTTAAAGCATTAAATGCACACTTTAAAATTCACCATTCTGATGTTCAATCTCGTCATTATTTTTATTTTAAACATGTTCTTCGATACAGTCTCTGGCCGTCAACAATATCAAGTTAATCAAATCTTCAGATGTCAAAAGAAGCTAGTGTCCATCAAGGCTGTCCTGCTACTCAGTAATTTATGCCGCAAACAGGACTTGAGTCCTTCAAGTTTGACATTCAAGGTTCGTGAACAATCTCCTCAAATATGGCGTGCAGTTCTTCAATTAAGAAAGATAATTTAAAAAAATTATCTCTGATAGACTTTCAAAACTACATAATAAAGCCAGAGCTGTTACCAACCAGACTCAATTTCTTATCAACGCAGTTACAGACTTTCCTATCCTCCAAAAGGCTGCCCAAGCCCATTATTCCAACTTCCAACGGATATCAGAAGTTCATATAAAGAAGCTTACTCAATTAAGTTTAAAGAAATGGTCTCCCTACATCCATTCTAGCCAGAGGATTGTTAACTTTAGTGACTATCAATTAACTTTCTTCCAAGAGCAAATTCTAAACAAGGGACGAAAATTTAATTTGCCTGCCACCCCCAAGTTGCATCAAATAATATCGCCCATTGAATCTACGCTTAATGGTTTACCTGATAATATGGTTTCTCCTCGTTTGCGTTCCACCATAGAAAACTTTATTCGAAGCACCTTATGTTCACCAAAACCTCAACAGCTTCATCCTTTAGAAATAGAAGGGTTAAAAGAAATTAAGTAAAAAAGAGAGATATAAAGATCATAACAGCCGACAAAGATGGTGATACGGTTATAATGAGCGATCATCAGTACCGAGACATGGGTCTCCGTTTCTTGGAATCAACCCCTGGAATTAGTTTCTTTTCAGTTAATGAAAAATAAGTTCTTAAATGTAATAGGAAATTTTTTCGTGAAATAGCAGTTAATGGCCACCTCCCTAGTAAGATTATTGATAAACTTAAGGATAGTTACTAAGCAATTCCCAAGTTAGGTTTACTTTCTAAGATCCATAAGGAAAAAATTTATCAAGCACATCCCATTGTTAATTGCAGCAATACAGCCATAAAAAGAGTTATCACATATCATTTAATGTAAACTTTCAGCTCAAAACATTTCATCTGTTTATTCCATTCCAGCAGCTCAGCGTTAATTAATAAGCTACGTAATTTACAATTGCAATCCGGCTTTTCTTTCTTTTCATTAGATGTTCAAGCGCTTTTTTAAATCATTTGAGTACCCCTCCCTGCAGGCCTTTAAAGGCCTATTGAGGCGCAGGAGTTGAGGCTCCGGCGATGCAAACCACGGGACGAAGTTGGGGCCGGGTGGTCAGCCCGACGCCCGCCCGCCTTTAACTCCCGGGAAAGAAACCCGGTTTCCATTTAAATCATTTGAATTGGTGACTAAATCTATTATACATATATCCTTTAAATCCTCTATTAATTTTGCCCATAAACAGGTTTTTCAAACCACTTTCAACAAAGCTCTCTTTAATTTACAATTTTTCTCGTCCAAGGTAAATTTTATAGACAAACCATAGGTTTACTTATGGGTTTATCTTTCTCAGCCCTGCTTGCTGAAATAGTCATGGCCTACATTGAAGATTCGGAATTCCACATTTACAGCAAGGGGGGGGACTCCATATTCCGCTTTACTGTAGATATGTTGACGACCTTTTATTTTATTGAAATTCTTCAATGCAAGAAGGGATCATGGATTTCATCAATGATATTCACCCCGATATTAAGTTTAAACTGGAAAAGGAGAATTCTCATTCCATTCCCTTTCTTGATCTTTTAATAATTCTTAACAGAACAACATTTCAACTTCAGTTAACCGCAAACCTACAAATCATGGAATCATTCTCAATTACTTATCATATTGTCCTATTTCCTTCAAAACAAATAATGTTCATATGTCCATTAACAGAACTTTTAATCTTTGTAGTAACCAAGATTGAAATTGAAATAATTCGCGCCATACTTCTCAATAACAACTATCCTTCTGCGTTCCTTAATAAACAGATTTACAAAAAATGATTCATTAAAAAAACCTGATAAATTCATTTCTATCCCATTTCATCCTCAACTATTTTCAGCTTTGAAACATATCTTTAAAACTCCTTCAAATTACCCTAACTTCACAATGTTCCAATACCATTTGTAAAATAGTCCAATCAAGGATAATTTCAGTGTCACCATTACTTTCAACAGATATTGTTTACTTCATCCAATGCTGTACCAATACGTGCACTTTCATAGGCGAAACTAGACAAAAACTTCATAAATGACTATCCCAGCACACTAACGCAATAAAGAACAAAGATTTTAATTACTCCACATGTATACACGTGTATCGGACTAATCATTCTATTAATTTCAACAATCCCTCCATTCTGTGTAAAGAACCTAATCATTTCCTCCGTAAATGTAAGGAATCAGTCCTTATTCTAACTTCACCCACTTGTTACAACGAAACCATCTCAGTTCAAAACAATAGTCGAATACGGTTTTATTAAATTCAAAATACTTCCAACATTAACCTTTGTATTTTTTGTTTGTGTGAAAATAGAAGAATGCAATATTCAGATCCTGATTATTCAGATGTTTTTTTTTTGTTTTGGGTAATGATAAAGAGTTAATGATATTTGAAAGACTATTAGTATTTAACTGAACAATAGTGAAGTGTCACTATCCTTTTATAAAAAGACAATGAAAGTGAATAAAGAAGGTATTGCACTGTTTCGTTCGTTCTGTATGGGAAGAACAATGTATAATGAAAAAAAGTGATAAGAGAAAGGGATATGGTTAAAAGTTGACAGGTAATGTCCAACCAATGAACTTAATTGATAAGTATAAAGAAATATGTTTAGAAGCATGAAGTTATTCAAAGAAATCGTCTGTGAAATTAATGCAGTGGTAAAATCGATTAATTTGTATTAATGTTTGATTTTTGTATCGTTTCTCAACTGGATATTCAGCCAGGTGTCTGGGCCTAATGCGAGTTCGTGAAGGATGTGAGAGAGACGCCATTATGAGGTTCGATTGGAGGATTGCTTTAAACTAAAGGGTACACACGTTAATAAGGCGAACCATTAAGGTAACTTGTCAACTAAGGTTACTACATTCTGACAAGATCAAAAGTAAGAGATTTTATTCTTTTGATAATTCGACGGGATAGAGACTTTAGTGAAAATCATCGTTGTTAGAGAAAGTAAATGATGGAGAACAAGGTAAGGAATAACTTGCAAATAATCAAATGATTTAAATATTTGATTAAAGACTTGGAATTACAACAATAGTTATATATGTTGCTGTGCGTTGGATGAACTTGATATACAGCGTAGAGACTTTGATATGCAGTTCCCATTGATATGTTTATACTGAACAGTGAACTTTTTGAACTCTGTAAAGCTATAGTGCGATTAATGAAGACTTATATTTTCATTGAAATACTGTTATATTAAGAATGAAATATATAATGTTCAAACATTTACCACAAATTAGAATGCATCATTTATTTCAATGTGTGATGATTAAACACACAAGTTAGCAAGGAAAAGTTTCTTCAACATTATAAAATTTGCTATTCTTTGCGTTCAGCAAGTTTTACTCTGTTGATACTAAGTTAGATGAGAATTTCAAAAATTAGTTACCGAAATATCTAAACAAATTTACAATTAGAAAGATTATAGGCATTAATATTTTTTTTACAATTTTTCTTATTTTTCATCAACCTTTCTGTTCAGCAATAGTAATTAAAAATATTTTTTTCTCTCTTTTTTTTATTTTAATTTATTTTTATTATAAATTTTTGTTCCAGTTTTAATATTAAAAGAATACAACAGCATACATTGCTTTTTCTTTAATTATCCTCAGTCAACCAATATCGTTTTTCCTTCCTCCCACTCCCTTCCCCAATTTTTTCCCCAATATATATAATATATATAGATACTGTCTGTTTTTGTTTCGGAGAACCTTCAGCGCTTTTGCGCATGCGCCAGGTCTCCTTCGATTTCATCAAAATAAAAGTGAGGAGAAATAAAGAATAAAGAGGGGATGTTTACTTTCTAGCAGTGTTAGTTTACTAGTAGCTGCGTTCTAGCTGCGCTTTCGGGAAGGAATTATGGAATTTTTTTTATGGGGGCGGGGGGAGGGAGGCTGAAAGTTCCAGATCCGTCAACAGGTCGTAGGAAAGTGCCTATCTCAGCGTATCACCCCTCTGCGGAGTAGAATCGGCCGCGAGTGGCGGGTTTGGCTTTCGAAAAGAGCAATATCTAGATTTTGACTGGCTCCTCAAGAATTTCAAGTCCTCCAAAAGAAATTCTGATGACATCATCCAGATGCGTTTCCACAACCTTTCCAATTCCAGAAAATTTTGATGACATGATCCACATGCGTTTCCACGACATGTCCAATTCCTTCTGCGCAGTTTCATCATTGGTTCTACAATCTTGGCCTTTCATTGGCCAACATCGACATCCAAATTTCAATATCATTTGTGTCTGTTCAAAAATTATATTTATGAGCATGTAATTTATAATTGTTCTTCCTTTGAGAAAGCCATGTCATAATGGCGAAACCGGTCCTTCTACCAAGTATTTTTTAATGTGTTAAAACTTTTTAGGTTTTATTTTTGTGTCGGCGTCATTTATTTTAAAGCACTAAAGGCACACGTTAAAATTCACCGTAATATTACTTTTGTTACTAGAAACTTCACAGGAAAAAAAAAACATTGGAGCTTGTACTTTACATTACTGAAATCATTCCATTATTAATTCATTTCCTTTCCACTTATCACCATTCTCTTTCATCTCCTCTATTTTATATCCTTTCTGTATCCGCCTATTTCCTCACTCTATTCCTATTTTCTTCCTGTTCCTTTTACTCCATGTGTTCAGAATACCTAAAATATATTCTCCCTGACAAACTAAACATGTAAATATTTGCTAAAACTTCAGTAATTATCTCTTTCGCAAATATTTTCACTCATTGTTCTCTTATGTATTCACTTTGCTAATTGCCTCACTCCTGACGTCCACTTGTCTTCTGTACGGAATCTTCCTTAAGACGACTGGGTTGACAAAATATCATGTACACATATAATGCCCAAGTGCACCAAACTTGACGCCTGCATTGTGGACGTAGCTAAAATTAGTGGAGGGTGCTGCTGCAGAAAAATTTTAGCCTATGCTTTAAAATTGTGTTAAAGAAAACAAACATGTATAAAAAGAAAATTTATTTATAAACTTGATAAATTTCCTTTTATACATGTTTGTTTCCTTTCACACAATTTTAAAACAAAGTCTAAAATTTTTCTGCAGCAGCACCCCCCTCTAATTTTAGTTACGTCCACAATGCAGCCGTCAAAGTTAATTGAAGTTTGGTGCACTTGGGCATAAGTCTTGTAAAATTTTCTTGGCAATAAAATTGAATTAAATTCAATTATGTAGCTGTGAATTTCGAAAGCAAGATTAAAAAATATTCATTTAAGTTTATTATATTAAACAATTATATTTTCTATGTATAATAATATTTTTTTTATCAACAAATATTTTCAGATCGGTTTTGTATGGCCTGTGGTTGTCCATTTGTAACGCCTTGTTGTTGTCCATTTGTAAAGCTACGATGTTGTCCATTTCTACCGCGATATTGTTGTCCATTTGTAACACGAAAGTGCATTGCATCCGAGAATCTACTGGAAAGATCTGATAAAGCGCCTCCAAAAACATTCTTCACATTAATCTTCTTTTTTTCAATAACATATGAGAGTAGAGCTCGAGCAACTTGTTTCTTCAACCGATTCAAGTATTCTGAACTCTAGAATATGGAGAAAAGTAAATAAGTAAACTTTCGATAGGTTTATGCTAAAAGAAATTAATTATATTTTTATTATTGATTTAAAGGTAAAATATAGACTGCCTGCTCCATTGAAAGTGGAACAAATGCTTTATTTACAGCGTGTCTAGTAGCATGTACTGTTGTCTTTTGCCCTAAGCACAGCATCCACACGCCGTGGCATGCTCTCCACCAGTTTCTGATAGCAAGCAACCGGTATTTTTGCCCTCTCCTCCTACAAAGCCTGCACAAGCTGGGTGCGTGTTTGCGGTCGCTGAGGAGGCGCACGAATCCGGCGCTCCAATTAATCCCACAGATGTTCAATAGGGTTCAGGTCCGGACTCTGGGAGGGCCATTGAAGTTCCTGAACATTATTCTCCGGAAACCAGGCGC
>JAFIDM010003189.1:4606861-4638994 GCA_023159025.1 Thereuonema tuberculata | reverse complement strand
TTTATTTGTATTTTTCTGGGAAGATTGTGAGAAGATTTCCTTGTTGAAGTTCGTGGAAGCTAGAACGCTTCGAGCATTGATACAAACGAGTGCTTAAATATATATAGCAGATTAATGTATTTTTTGGAAGAAGTATTTATTCCATAGAAAGAAGAAACTGTATCACAAAGGCTTTAATAGTTTTTATGTTCTATTTTGAGCCCTAAGTCAAAGCAGACTTACATGAATATGTTTTTGTATTTTCAACGTTATTAAATGTATTTGTATATAAAAAGTTGGTAAAACATCAGAATCCGGCACACAGGTCCAACGCACTTTTTTTCTCAACTTGTGATGTCACAAGTGTGTGAGGACTATATGAAACATAGCGGATTTCGTAGAAGGGGTGAAGATATTAAAAATGGGGGGACTTGTTAGAATGGGCCTCCTCTGAAATGCACATAATGTGGCTTACCTTGAAATTGATGCCACATGATGCCACATGAATTCCGCCAGGGAAGTATGGAAATGGTAGGCACATCGTATTGTGTAAGGCCTATCCATCCTCGTTTATCGTATTCCCTAATCCTCATCGTTGATGGTACGGTATGATCATCTAAAATCAGAGAAGACGGTTCTTCCTGGCAGAATAAATGTGTTGATGACGTTCAGCAGCATTTTACATTCATGTCACAGCCATTCAAGATAAATAAAATCACATTTATCCAGAGACAAGCAGTGAGACCCATTTCATTTTCCCATTTGTTGAAAACGAAGGAAAAAAATGATGGCCGACAAAACCCCGTGATGTCAATACCATTTTATGTATCCCTCCGCGATAAACAACTGCAAACAGGCATCAAACCAAAAAATCCTTACGAACAATCTGATTGGCTTGTGCCACATTCCCTGCTTTAACCATTTTTTTTCTCTCTTCCCTCCAGGCTGCAATTAGTCTGGCTGGATCGTCATCGGTAGATTGAATTCCCACATTTCCGTTTACCAGTTGACATCACACTACCGTCTATCACAACTGCCACTCGCTGCCGTCATACAGCCGCTTTCCCGTTGTTTCCTGTTCTCATCATGTCCTGCGCAGTGAAGTTCCAACAATACCTCCTATTGGTTCCAACTATCGTGATTTTAAAAGCTTAATTGTTATTGGTCCACATCAAGTATATAATGCATGTATTTCCTTACTGTGAACGAATTTCTTACTTACGAGTCGAATTTCTTAATCGTGAACGAATTAATTTTTTTTTAATATTTTATAAACTTTTTAATCCTAAACTTGTGTGTCGACGATTTTAGTCACTTGAATTATTTTGCGCACGGTAAAATCCAACTTAAAGACAATTTAAAGTACTATATAAATAAAATCTCAAATAATTAAAAATCCAATTATCTGTAGTCCCAATTTTCTCTATTCTGTTCTCTATTCTGCTTGTTATCTGTCAATTTTTTGTGACTCATTTGTTAGCTATTGTGATAGCGACCAAATTCGATAGGTATTATATTGTCCGTCCGTGTCTGTCCACCGCTAACAACTCCCGAACGGAAGGTCAGATCGACAAACGGACTGCACTATCATGTCCAGACGCCCAAACAACGTAGGAATAGGGTATTTTTGAGGATTGTCGGTTCGAATCCGCATATCTACTTTATTTTTTTTTCTTAGTTTCCTAACTTTTTGTTAATTATGTTAGTAATTTTTTTTCCTTACGCTAATGTACTTTCTTTTCTTAATTATTATTTTTCAATTTTTTTATTACTATGGATCGCCTTTAAATTTATGCTTTACCATAAAATTACATTCATTTGTTTCTTAATAATGTCGAAACAACTATTGTAAACAAGTAATTTTCAGCCACTTACAAACAGAATTTCAATTTTTTCCACAGCAATTTCGGATTAACTTATTTCGGATTAACTTAATCCAAATGTATCCAAATACTTTTATTATTAAAACCTTTGACCACCACATAACTCAATTAAGAAAAAAAGATAACTGGACCAATAATAAATATTGAGGTTAATTTTAAACACTAAATCAAACTTAATATTATGTAAATATATATATATTAACATACTTCGTTTAAATTTACTTCCATTGCCTTTTTGTTGCTAAGTCTTATTCCTCGATTTTTAGCTTTGATTCTCCTGGTCAAAGAAAGATCGCCTGTAAACATCTGTGAATCTTCAAAAGCTTTTTTATAGTTTGAAAAGCTTTTAACTAAGTTAAATATTGTTACAGATCCCGCAAAAATTAAAAGAAATATCCTTGTGTTGTAATACATGTTGTTATAACTTAATAGATATGAAAATATTTAGGAATTCGTTCTTCTCAATGTTTCTCATTGCTAAAGGTCGTATTACCTGATCGAGTTACTTAATCGGTTCGTCAATAAAACTTATTTTCCAATGAAAGAAATAGAAGTGACACGAAATTAAAATTAAAAGTGAGAGTAGCATTTACAAACTATAATTTCTCAAACCTTTAGTAGTCTTTAAAATATAATTTCATAGTATTTAAAATTAAGCAATGTTTTTATCGTCGTCGTGACGTCGGTACGCAGCGAAGTGCGAGCTTCGTAGCCGAAGCATCCGTGTTCCAGGGAGCGCTAGTGTTCCCAAGATGGCGAACCCCTAGCAGACTCCCTAGAATTTCAAGGGAAAGATACTGGGGTGGTTTCCCGTGGCCTTCCCCAGGACGCCATTAAGGAATGACGTCAGACAGAAGAGAAAGTGAAGAAGAGGCTGGACAATCTAGGAAAGGAAATTGAAACAGCCAAGCCATTGCCGGGATTCGAACCCAGGTACTGGCGCACTGGTCGCCACGGCTAGCCGCCGCCGAGACCGCACGGCCACGCCAGCATGGCGCTTTTATCGTAAATAATGGAAAATAAAAATAGTTATTTTTTACTGAAGTAAATTGACTCTCCTTCAGTGCAGAGGGTAAGCATAGGCTCAGGCATCACAAGACAAGTTCAATATCAGTCATTCATTCGGGCCAAGAGAGAATTTCTACAGGCGGTTGAACGTAACACAGCACATCTGGAAAAGACATATCTTTGGGAAATCATTTTCACCGCAGATTGAACCGAGCTTCTCCAATCTGCCGCCCAGTGCCAATACCACTGAACCCGTGTTAATTTTGTTCACTGTTATATTAATAAGTTATTTTTAACTAAAAATTGTAACACACTCACACATACAAACAATTTGTTAATGATAACTCACTGAATTTCTTTTACTTCACAATGATGTCATATATACCCTTTAGTGGTTAAAAAAAAAATTAACGAATCACCTAGTGAGCAAAATTCAAAACAACACTTAACACAACCACCCACTTTGAAATAAGGTAGGTTGCCCAAGTAAGGCCCAACTAACGTCTAAAGATGTTTAACATTTCTACTGCAAGAGTGAAAATTCTGAAAACTGTCTTGAAAGATAGTTTTAGGTGTGCTATTATGAAAAAGTGAATTTAGAATTAGTGGCATTTGAAATTCTTTCTGCAATAACACAGTTTTCAAAATATAACTGAAGGGCCTTATTAGGAACCCCTGTTCCAAATAAGGCCCACTACTAATCACAGGCAAACTCGCCCACAGGGACAAGAGCTTGGTAGTGAAAACAGCCAATTTCCAACATTTAGTTCTGATTAAATATTAAGCTACAAATTAATAATTAATTAGTAATTAATTTATAGAATTGTGAATTTAAAACTAGCTTGATGATTTTTGTTACATTTTTTCTCATTATAAACAATTACTTTATGTTATTGAATGGAGGGCCTTATTTGGAGCCCCCTGTTAACCCATGCTTTCATGCATTTTTTACTAAAAAGTATTTAAATGCACGTCAACTGGAATATTCGCAGATAACTATTCGCAAGAAAATGTAAAATTATCAATTCAATATAATATTACCTTGGCGTAATTAAGTCGTTACAACAAAATGCACCAAATGAACACAGAGCCCATATGACATATTCAACATCATTTAATATGGAATCTAAGTTTAGAGTGGATTACATAAACAATTCTTCTTCAAGAAAAGAAAATCAATCTAAGATCCTGTAATTTGTCACTGCAATAATAGTTCTAAAGTTTCATATCTATCACATATTAGTTAATAGATATATATTCAAAGTTCTGGTATTAATCTTCTGCTACTTGATACATGTCTAAAAGGTTCCGAAAATAAAGTTCTTTTATCCTCGTCTTACAATCAATATTATTCTAACTAGATGATCCACTAACAAATTATTTTATATAATTTAAGCTTTGCTATTTTACTTCATATCTCCTAGATAAATTACCTAAGCCTATTCTGATCTACGAAATTATCCCACGTCCGTCCGGCTTTTCACCTTCAGGAAAATAATTGACTTTTCACCTTCTGATAAAAAATTCACTTCGCATCTCCCAGATGAATTAGCTAACCCTATACTGATATACAAAATAACCTCACATCCGTCCAGCTTTTCACCTTCTGGAAAATAATCGACTTTTCACTTTATGATAAATAATTCCCATGGAAATTAACTTCTGCATGAATTAAGACTATTGTCCACATTCCCCTTATGTTTCAAATAAAGTCTAATCTTTCACTAATCATAATACGTTGATGTTCTAGAAGACGTCCTCACAATAGGCCTACACTAACGGCGTATCTTTTCTGCGTTGAAGCCTCTGTCGGAAAAATGAAGACTAAGTAAATTCTACTTACAGTACTCGTTGACTATTAATTGTCCGATATTCTCCCGGTGATGCACCATACTTTGGCTATTTATTCCCATCTTGAAAATTTCTATTAAACTCCAAACGTTAGTCGAAGACTGCGTTGCGAATCTTCATTTAGTCCTACACTTCAATCTTCACTTCTAGCATTTTGATCAGTTTACGTTTTAAATGATTTATTACTCACGAAATTATAACTTGGTTTTACATTTAAAACTACTGCCTTAAAACGAACAATAATTATATCAGAATTTATTAGCTTAGGGAAAATGGCTGACCCTTTCGATAAGGCGTCTCAGATCATTCTAACCCCAAAACAATTCAACAAAACCCAAGCACACAGTCCATGCTCTTCTGTATTGTTTTTCACGCTCCTCCTGACCAGCCTCATGTTTCATTGTTTTAATTGGAATTGCAGAACTTTTATTATTTGCATATAAACTCTCACCACGTAAGTAAAAAAAATGCAATTTGCTTAATTACTGAATAATTATCGCATCAATTTGATTTTCAATTTATCTTAACATTTCTAAATCAAATATGCTTCAGAAAACATTTTCTCCTTTCTCTAATTATTAAAAATGATTTTAGCTATTTTTTATTTTTTATTTCTTTTAATCTATGAACTATTCTCACAAATACAATAGCTTTACAGTGCTGTAAAACACTTAATTGAGCATAAAATATTGAAAACGAATATAAATTTTTAAACATGATCATTAACACACAAAGACTGTATCTAATATTCGCAAATCTTGAAAACCTTTCTGATCTGTCTCATACAAATTAGCAAATTAGTTTTCTGATTTAGCACGAATAATAATTAAGCAAAAGAAATTAAAAGAGTAATGCAACGTCTCTGTTTGTAATGATAAAAGTTCCTTTTTCTCACCAAAAATTCTACTGTAATTAATGAAGGAATTTTTCAGGGGTCATTTCCGTCCACAAATCCCAAAGCCTATAAATATGACTTCAAATACCTCTTTACAAAACCTCACTATTTGCCTAATAATGTACATAAATATGAAATGATCTTATACAAAGTGACTGACATGGAAGTCATCTTGAAAGTCAAAATCAGCAGATCCGTGGCTTCTTGCTAGGAGACTAGTCATGGTTAAATACAGTATCAAATACAGTATCTTATTCTATTCATTACACACTTTAAAATGACATAAAACATGTTTATGTATATTAAGTTGCCAAAAAATTCAGACGATTTATCAAATTAAGTTGAAATAGTAACGCCAAAAGCTTCGGGTAACTTTTACTGTTCAACTGAAACAAACATGGTGAAATTATCCACTTCAACGGACCTAATTTTTGGTGTAGCCGCTGGAAGCCAGGACCTGTCTGAAACATAACTAATCTTGATAAATTGTCAACGTCTATTAATAAAATTGTCTATTAATAAAACGAAGGATGGGCCTTATTTGAAACCGGGCCTTATTTGGGCAACCTATCTTATAATTTCAACATATATGTGAATTTGAATGAAGTGAAATTCACTTAAATTATTCAATTGACAAAAGATAATTTGCAAGTTTAATAACTAGACGTTTTTCTAATCCTTTTTCACGTTTTACAGTCACTACATATATAACAACATCTTAACCTTGATGAGTTTCAATTACAACACGTCCAAGTTACCTTTTCATTGAGATTGTCTTCTTTTAGTAATACCAGGTCAAATTAACTTAATAATGTCCGAATAAAATAATAATTGAACAATCAAAAAAAAAAGTAATAAATGAATTTCTAAACAAAGCACTACCAATTTTGTTACGGAATGTACATCAAGATCTGAAATTTAAATTTAACATTTCCTCCTAATGCCTATTCTAAAAGTAGAATGAAATATGCTGAGCCCATTACAGTATATAAACGGAATAAATAAATAAAAAAGCAAGAATTAAGACAAAACGAAAAAAAATACAGCCTAACAAGAAGAGGGATCTTGAGCAGATTACTAATTCGTAATAATGAAACCAGAGGTAAAAAGATTAGGAAATGGAATTACAATTAGAAAATGGTAATTTGTTTGATTATTATTAATTACTAATTATTAATTATTTACCTTTAAAGTTACACACTTATTATAGGGAAGAAAACTGTTAACATTTTAATTCATTTTCGTTGTCACAAATATATGGTTCAGATTAAAGGACATTCATTTACTGAACTGTGAGCAATTTTCCACTGGTAAAATCATAAAGTAATGCTTTCAAGGAAAATCATCTTACAATGTAAACAATCAGGATGTGACCATTGCAAGTAACAATGACCGAGCAACTAACATAAACAATGATATCATGCGCCGGTTTGTTGACGCATGAGCTTCAGCAGAAGAGCTTAAGACATGAAAGAGAAAGGATGGAACATCAAAATGGCGAACGTAATATGATGTACAAATCTCTAATAGGATTACAGGGATAAGTCAAATCGAATGCATATATCTAATGGACACAATAATACTATGATTAATGATAAAAGGTTTCGAATAAATATTAATCATATTATTGTATACTTTATTTCAGTGAAATAGTAGAGGTTCTATGCGATTCGACAAATAGGGATTCGAGCGACGCCATGTTGACGAATATTACATGTGCTCCAAAGATTACCCAAAGTACAGGGATTCAATGTATGTTTCGATAAGTGAAGTTTTAGAAACATCTATTTGAAGAAAACAAGTAAGTGCTGATTTATATAACGTAACACAGGACACTTTATTCACTACACAAACAACGAAGTTACCGTTAATGTCAATTAGAAGATTTAGAAAGACAACGATAACAAGTAATGAAAAGACAAGTTGTTAGTTTAGTGTTTAATGACTCTCGCGATCCAAGTGAATAACTTAATGTTTACGCTGTGCATCAATACGCATAAGGTGATGTCAGAAAGCCATTATTTAAAGGAACTGTAATTAAAGGAAACGAACTGATAATATACAATCTAATTTGTAAACTAAGTAAACCAATCTCTAGGAAGAGAGATATTTGTAATCAACAGATATTATTTATTTTTATAGAATTAAAAACAAGATTAATTCTAATTATTTGTTTGCATTCATTAATCTATTGCTATTCTTTTATCAACTGTGCTTCAATGTTTAGGGTAGGAATATAAATAAAATATATATATATATATATATACATCCACCCACAAATATGTATTTGGAGCAGATATTACAATAATGTAGCTTCAATTTACGATGCATCCTAATGATAGAGATTTTCAAAGGATTCGTAGGAACAAATGAAACCATATCAGTTATACACTGTAACATACGAACCTCTTCAGGACCTTTCTTGACAATTAGTTGGGATTTGTTAATCAATAATCGGCCTAGAAAAATTAATTTTCCTTCTTTTTCCTTTTCTGATTTAAATGAATCCTTTTGTCTATAGAATTTACATAGTTGAAAAACATTTCGAATTGCCTATCAGAGCCCATCCATATTAATAAAATGTCATTTGTGAATTCTGCTATTATCGCTGATGATGGGAGCATCATGAGGTATCTAACATTTTGTCTATAAACCTTTCCATTAAATGTAAACCATTGCATTTCAACAAAGTATCTGATGAGCTTTAATGTTCTTATATTTAAATTCTATTTTTCCTTTGCTTCCTCCTTTACTTTGTCCTTCATATGAATATCTTAGGGGCGCTTTCAATGAACGGCATTGAAATTGACTGCATCAAAGGCGACTTTTCATCATAATTCATCTCGTCATCATCATATTTTTATTTCATCATATTTTTCATCATATTTTTCATCTCGATTTCATCATAATGTTGTTGTTTTAATTTTCATCCAGAAAACTTAAACTATTATTAATACTGGATCCGTAATTGATTACTTTTAATTCACAATCAACTTATGCATAACTCATTGTAAAATTACCTTTGCTATATTGATTACAGGAGATCACCAACAGGGTCAAAAAGCTTTGCTATTTTCGAAAGTATATGGCTTTTACTTGGTTTGTTGATTGAAGAAATTGCTACTTTAAAACCAAACTCATTCTTTGTTGAATTCCACTGAAGGCCAAGTGTTTTAACAAACATGTTCCGAATTAATATCTAATACTTGTTTACTTTCTATCATTTCAATAGGAATGATATTTAACAATTCTGCATTATTTGTCGACCATATGCCTTCGCACACTGAGCCAACAACAACGGGAATCCTGAACATCTGTTTCATCCTTATTACGAATCATCACCAGAATTTACCGTTGTGATTTTTTGTCTCTATTTATGAATTATTATGTTAAATCTTGCTTTTCATTGAACTTATTATGCTTCTATTTTGTAATTAAATTCCTTAGTGCCTTTGAGTGAGAGGACAAGGGATTAATACTGTGGATTTCACAGAAATATTTTCGATAAAATACTAGAAAAAGATAAAAAATTTATATGATGCAGTATACAAAGTAAATGTTTACGTGTGTTTACAGTCTCAAAACTAATAGATAACTTTATTATAGCAATTTAAAAGGGTTTTTTCCTTTATAAAACTATCCTTATATATTATTTCTCAAAGGTGTTTTCATGTCGGTACGCCATATCTCCCTTCATACTTCATCAAAATCAATGATTGAGACATCATTTTAAAGATTACGTTCCCCGCTAATGACGAAAAATAAACAAATTGTTTAAAATTAATGTTATGTTTAAAAAACTTTATTTTAAAAATCTTTTTATAAAAATGTAGACAAGATTTAACAGAAGCGACTTATCTTTCGAAAGCGAAACAACATTTAAATAATGCTATAGCGTCGTAAACTTCAAATATATACCTTTTTTTAATAAAAATGCACTTTAAAATGATATTTCATCGTTTATTTAATAAGAACTGATAAAAAAAGCAAACAAAGATTTATATTTTAATAAAAATAAACGATTTATTACAATAAAAAAACATAAATATATTTTAATGTGTGTTAACTTTTTAATCACTAATCTCAAAATTATTTCTCAAATGTGTTTTTTTTTTATCTCTATTAATACTTCATCAAAATCAATGATTGAGATATCATTTTGAAGATTATGTTCACCGCTAATGACGAAAAATAAACAAATTGTTTAAAATTAAAACAAATTGTTTTGTCGTACATGGTAGAGCCCTAAAGAATAAAAATTTGGACTTATCAGACATTGCCTTCCATTGTCTGGAAAAAGGGCATATAATGGACAGTAATGTGAAAGTGTTATATAAAGAATGTGATTTAAAATTAAGGAAAATCTTGGAAAGTAGTGTTATAAAAAACACTAAAGAGAAAAACTTCAAAAGGTACGAAGGAGTTCATGTTAATCCTTCAACTGTCTAATGAATGAGAGACTTACTCAAAATAAATAGTAAAATAGATAGTAAAAACAGCAAGAATTAACGTTTTTAATTATTGAAAAAAAATTATTTATAATATTTAATGATTGTAATTATTGAATGATTTCATAATGATATCTTTGTGACAACAACTAAATTAGTTGATTCACGAGTTTTTAGAATTTGTTTAAACTTCTAATCATTTTTGCTTTTGCTGTATTACTCCTTTTATGTTATTATGCTTGAAAAAGAGAAGACGAATTTAAACTTCTCGAAAATTCGCAATTTGCAGTATTTTTATAAATCTACTTTAAATACTAAAATGAGGTACGTGGAGTATTTGTTTAAAATTAAAGTTTTCGTTAAAAAACTTTATTTTAAAAACCTTTTTATAAAAATGTAGAAAGCGCCATCTATTGACAATCTGTTCAATTATTTATTTCCACATTACCATTCGGTGACTGATGAAGATATCATGCGAATTATTCGCACGGGTCAATATTTTTATAAAAATGGAGAAGGCGCCATCTATTGACAATGTGTTTAACTAATATGCACGTCAAGCTGTTAGATTGTTTATTATTTCTCAAAGGTGGTTTTTTGTTGCGAATTATTCGCACGGGTCAACTAGTTGCTTATAATTAGACAAATGTTACTGGGAATGTTACTGGGAATGTTACTGGATTTGTTACTGTGAATTATTAAGAATTATTATTAAAATAATTAACAGCAGATAGTAATCTAGTATTCCACATACCTGAGATGAATGTAATATAAAATATTCAAAAGTAACATCTAACACTCCTTAAGGTTTTTCGAAAATTCGTAGTCTTTGGAGTGTGAGATGCTTCTTTGAAGCAGATATAATATATATAATATAACTACTACAACTTCTAGTAATACATTATCTACATTGGAACTTGCATTAAATCAGTTAGTGATCACTTCTAAAGAATGGAAATGATTTTAGATTTTATTGAATTGAAACCATATACGACTCTCCTATTGACGAACTACAAAGATTTCGGATCATAAATTAAGAATTTTTTTTCGGCAAAAAAAAAGTTTTTTATGGGTAATAATTCCTGATGAAAACTATTTTTGGGAAAAAAAAGTCTGTTCATTCTTTTGAATTAACTTGTTTATCTTCAGACATATCATTTAACTACGGCAAAGACACATTATCTTTGTATTTCACCTTTTACTCTTGTTACTTTCAAATATAGTCAAAATTTAATATATTTTGAGGTCTTAGATTAATAATGTTTGGAAGCTTTCCATACATTGGAAGAGTTCTGATTAAAACCACGTGAATCCGAAATCATTTAATAGAAACTCAATGTTTTTTACGGTACGACAGAACCGGTTTCCATGATATTTGGCCTAAACTTTGAGCGCTAACAAAACGCTAAAGAAATAAATCCTGCTTTAAAATGCGGTTTTGAAGAATGAACAGTATATTGATGAAGGCCTAGACTTACTTTTGTGGCATCACAAATGTAAGCCAATCTTTTTATAAATATAGCTATTTCCAAAGATGTTCTTCTTTCCTCCACTAATTTAATTCACTTCATTCCTTTCCTACCCCTTCGGAGGATTTGGGTTCTTGGAATCTCGCTGCTAATTATTCAAAGCGTACTTCTCGCTGCGACTCTGTCGAGTGCAGACGTTTTTCTCGACTGCTCCTGAATGTGACTTCATTTTATAGCGAGTAAGCCCCGCTATAAGGGCTATTTTTTTCTCTTGCAATTTCGTGGTTCGATTAAGCTTTTAACATGTCAGGAAAACGAAAACTTACCTCGTTATCTTTTAAAGAAAAAAAAGACTTAATTGCACTTTTTGAAAAATCAAATGTTTTGAAAACATTTTGCCAAAGAATACCATATTCCCAGGACTACATCAAACGATATTCTTTCATCGAAACGAATAATTGAAGAAGCTGACTGCAAAGACAAACGAAAGGCAATGAGGAAATCGAAGTTTGACGAGATCGAGGAGGTTTTACTTCGATGGCTAAAACATGCCAGATCGCAAAATGTTCCGATTTCTGCCATGATTCTCAAAGAAAAAGCCATGGAAATTGCTAAGGAGTTGAACATTGAAGATATCGGCGGCAGCAATGGTTGGCTGGAACGTTTCAAAAACAGACATTGCCTTTCTTTTAAAACGATTGAAATATGGTAACTTTAAAAAGTGTTTTTTATTATTATTATTATTATTTTCCACTCATTCATTTGCATGTATTGATTTCTGAAAATCTTGTTTTTCTCACCGAATCCTACAGTAATTCATGAAAATACTGTATTTCAGTTTTGTTTTTTTTGTTTGGTTTTTTTTTTCAAAAATGCCCACTCCGCCTAAGTCGTCACTCCGCTTATGTGGTCAAAAATATTTGGTCCCTTGTTTGACGACTTAACGAGGTTTTACTGTATTAATAAACTCTACTTAATCGACACTTTTCAATAATATGTAAAAATTAAATTAGAAAATAATAAAATAAAAATGCTACATGACGTTTCAAAACCTCAAATCTATTAGATTTTCTTCTCAAATGTACAGATAATTAAAAGAATAAAAATGAAAAATAAAAATACAACCCCCTTTAACCCCTAAAACGTTCAATACCACCTTATTCGGTTGGATGGGTTATAGTAAAGATGAGCCTGAAAGCGAATACCGGAATTTGAGGGATTGATAAGCACCTGGTGTCAATTTTTTGAATTTATATTAAAAGCGCTTTTACATGTGTGTTTATAGATTTGTTTGTTTCTTGTTTATATTGTTTATTGCTTTTATTACGTTACATACCATATCCCAATACATTACAAGTTGACAATTCTTGATTATAACATTTAGTTATTCTAATCATGGCCGACTTATAAAATATTCTCATGTATTCATCTTTATATCTTGCCGTGGTGGTTATCATTGTAAGATGTAAAGGGTTAATTTCATTTGTGACAGACAGGACATCAGACATGCAATGGAGCAAATTTCATATAGAAAATATTATTTGAGAATTTTTTTTTTTACAAAAGTGTCTATGTCTAAGCTATTACTTACTAAAGTTTCCAAATTTTAAATTGTAAATTTTTGTAATAAAAAATTTTAAACTCACTGTGACAGACATGACGGAGAATGACAAATATTTTTGTGACCTCTACATAACTTCAAAACTCTGAATTTTCTGAATATTTATTTATGAGATTTTTTATGGGATAAGTAAGGGTTTCCTTTGTTGCCATGTTCTTTTAGATAAGAATTGAAAAGTATTTTTTGGTGTGTAATTTTTTTATCTTGTGACAGACATGACAGGCAATTTGTAACAGACATGACAGCTCTGAATATTCTATTCAAAATCGAAGAAGAATAAACTAAATGATAATAAATTTTTAAAATCGCATTGTATTTCAATCATTTATTGAAATTTAAACATATATACATGAATTATAATTTATATAAGGGGCGTTCAAAAAGAAACGAGCCGGGGTGTGTAATGGTCAAACCGGTGACATAAGGATAATATCGTTGCATGTGTAACCAAGATTGGTTCGGACACGAGTGAGTGCGGAAGTTCACAGCCCGCCGCTAGAGGGTCACGGGTGCAAGTCACGTGACTAAAAGCTAGCAGAAGCATACGTCAATCGTCCAACGAGGTCATTCACGTTGTAAGCAGTGAAACAGTGCAATGGAGGCGTCTAAAGAAGAGCAAAGAGATGTTGTTCGTTTTCTGACAGCAGAAGGAGTAGGGGGAACGGACATTCATCGAAGAATGCCACAAGTGTAAGGTGAACACTGCATGTCCCTTCACTGCATAGGCTTCACTGCTTAGGCTTCACTGCATAGGCTTCCCATAGGCTTCACTGCTTAGGCTTCACTGCATGTCGCACGACGACGTTGTGAACTGTTTTTTTTGAAATTCACAACGCAGCCCCGGGAATTTTACGAGACAGCCATTCATCGCCTTGTATCGCAGTGGGACAAGTGCCTCAACAGCCAGGGCCAATACTTCTGACATACCTGTACTGGTTTCTGTTCCTCGGCTTCCGGCTCGTTTCTTTTTGAACGCCCCTCATAATAACCACGTGAATTTAACAATGTAGGTATATTCTGAGTAATTTTATCTGTAGTGTACCATACAGCATCATTTTCTTTTTCAAATTTGAACTGTCCTTGAGTTGATGTAGGAATTAAGCATTTTATGAGATGCTGACCGCTACAACTTCTAATATTATTCCATGAAATTTTTCACCTTCATAGACTACTTGGACCCACTGCCCAATGCTAGCACTTCCAACACTTGATGTAGTTGCAACAGGTTGTACAGAGTTATTTTTATTACAGACATCTTTTAATTTGCCTGTGTAAAAATTGAACTCTTATTTCTTGACTACCACTTGAGTGGTTGGAATGATCGAAAGGAATGAAGCTTTCTGGTGCCTGGAATACTGTGAATTTCTCCAGTTGTTGTCTTCCAACTGTTGTCCAGCATTTTTTTTATTTTCCACATCTTTGCAAGCAGCATGTAGAATATTTATGTTTGGACATATTTTTGTTGCCTCAGTGGCAAAACTTAAGGAAGTTGTTGGATCAATTTTTCGAGCTTTTACTGCATTCCTGATTCTTCTTTTAACCGTACCACATATCCCATCAATGCAACCTTTGCCATGAGATATGGCTGAGAAATTCCACTTGGTAGGTATGCTGCTCAGTGTCATATCAAATATTGTATATTTTTGCTTGAAGTACTGTGATGTGCCATCTGATTGAAATTCTATGTTTTTTATTGGAAAATTAGGATGATTACTTTTGAATGAATACACTATCTTTTTATTGAACATTACAACTGTATATTTATCGTGGTGTAAGTAATCAGAAATTATTACATATGGCTCTGATTTTATCAGTTTTTGGGATGATGTTGTCTTATTATGGCAACAGTAAATCATAGCAGTGTATAAGGGGAAGCTTTTATTTTCCCAGTGGGCAGATTGAATCTCTTGGTAGATATGAGTGTAGTTTTCGCTGAAGTCGATCTGCATTAACAGTGTTTCCAGTGGAAGATTCTTTCTTAAGTTTTCAAAGTATTTAGCCTTTGTTCGCTTAATGTATACATACCACAAGAAATATACCAATTGGCTTTCCAATACATATAATGCTTCATTAAGAATTTCATGCTTTATTTACTCATAAATTTCTTTTCGTTTTTACTTAAAACCTTTTGTGCTTGTATTAAAATAAAAAAAAAATATGTAATTTTGTAGAGCTCTTTTTACGTTGACAGAGAATTGTGACGGACATGACAAATTTATAACTCTATTATTTTAGTTCCTGTTTAATCCCTTTAATAAATTTTGAATGAATATCTTATTTTGACATATTAAAAGAGAAAATGAAGTGGCAAGCTACTTTGTATCAATGGTTTTTTTTTTAAAATAAAAAAAAAAAAAACCTATTTTTTTTTGTGACAGACATGACATTTCAAATGTTTTCAGTTCTTTAGTATTACTGGAGAATTATTTCGATAAAAATGAATCTTTTTTTTCTTTATTAGAAAGGAAACATGTGCTACTTAAATAAAAGTTATGAAAATTAGTTATATTTAAAAATTCAAGTTTGGGGAATGAAGGAAATTTGACTTAGGTAGAGCTAATACTGTGAATATGAAATGAGTCGTAAATAAATCATTTCCCAATATTTTTTCATTTAAAAAATATAAAAAAAAAAAAATTAGAAAATATTAACCTTTGTCAATAAGCTAAAACCAAAATAAATACATTTTTATGACATTTCAAAATTAGTCCATAGGTTAACATTTACATGGAATTAGCCAAAGATGAATACATGAGAAAATTTTATGAGTCGGCCATGATTAGAATGACTAAATGTTATAATCAAGAATTGTCAACTTGTAATGTGTTGGAATATGGTATGTAACGTAATAAAAACAATAATAAACAATATAAACAAGAAACAAACAAATTTATAAACATACATGTAAAAGCGCTTTTAATATAAATTCCAAAAATTGACACCAGGTGCTTATCAATCCCTCAAATTCCGGTATTCGCTTTCAGGCTCATCTTTACTATAACCCATCCAACCGAATAAGGTTGTATTGTACGTTTTAGGGGTTAAAGGGGGTTTTATTTTTATTTTTCATTTTTATTCTTTTAATTATCTGTACATTTGAGGAGAAAAACCTAATAGATTTGAGGTTTTGAAACGTCATGTAGTTTATTAAGATTTTATTTGTATATCGATAATATTTTTTATATATAGTTTCCATATTCTCTCTCAGAAAAAACGAAATTTAAAATCTGTTAGGAAAAAAAGAGACATTCAATAGGAAAACAAGTTTGTAGATCACTTATATCGTATTAATTTTGGAAATATCAGAAATATTTATTTTCTAAAATTATTTTATTATTTGAAATGGATTCTTATACAATATTTAATTTTCTAACATCTCCATAAACTGTATTTAGATTAATATCTTATATTTCTTCGGAGGTTCTTCAAACGTCTTGATTTCTTTTTCTTTAAGAGCTCCAATGCTTTTTTAGCTTTTAGTTTTAGTGCTTTTATGACTTCATTTAATAAATTCTGATATTTTTGGGCATTTTTCTTCACAAGTTCTTGCAGCTTGTTTTTCAAATCCATCAACTCAGCTGCACTCTAAATTGAAGGAAAAAATTTAGGGTGGGTATGTTTTTACAATATTTTGATAATTTTTTTTTTTTTTAAATTACACAGGGTGTATCTGAAATGTGGAGCCAAACTTAAAGATTGTATTCAATCATACAAAACAACGAATAAATGTCTTATAAACATGGGTCTGGAAATGCTTTATTTCTAAGATATGAACGATGCAACAATACAATGATGTTGGCCGTACAGTCGCTCAGTTTCACAGAAAGTGCTCGAAATGTCCTTCACCGGCCACAATGCACGCAATACAACGTCGTCTCATCGACTGCCGAACACGGCCGAAGATGCCTGGTCCACGTCGAATTGTGTTGCACCCATCGATTATGAGATCATGCCGTGCGGGGGCATCAGGAACCGGTGTGGTGTAAACTAATGCTTTATGATAATTCCATATGAAAACATTCAGAGGGATTAAATCAGGGAACGAACAGGCCATACTATTGGGTTCCCTCTTCCAATTCAACGGTCAGGATAACGTTGGTTCAGAAATCGTCAGGCTATATCGTCTCATCGTCCATATCTTCGAAATAACGCATTTCCAGACCCATGTTTATATGAAATTTATTCGTTGTTTTACATGATTGAATACTACCTTTAAGTTTGACAGCACCTTTCAGATACACGCTTTATATAAAGTTAAATCTGACCAAAACTGAGATTTTACCGGGAAAAGAAAAAGTTGCTAAACTAAAAAAATAATCATAATAATCTGAATGCAGTTAAGTAAATAAATGTGTATATCAGGTCTACACTGATTTTACAACAGCTGAATTTTTAATTACAACCTCCTAAAAATCTTACATCTTCCAAAAAGCTTATAATAGAATAAGTTAATTTATTTCTTTGCTAAATTCTAATTTCTAATTGAAGCAAGAAGATACCCAAATAGGCTACAATGTATATTTTGCTATTCCGAATTATAAACGTATTAAGACTAAATATATGCATACAGAGTGATTCCAAAAGGTGGGTCAAAAATTGAGCCTTAGGTTCTACACATGAAACCAAACAAGAAAAGTTGCTTTAAACATGAGTCCGAAAATGAATAGTTTCCGAGAGAAACGTTTATTGTATCATTACCGCACAAGCAATAACAGCATAAAGACGAGCCGTACACCTGTGTAAAGATGATAAACAAATTTTTAATAAACATAAGGAATACACAATTAGTTTCGCTCCCCGAGAGAGGGCCTTTTCAAGTGTGTCAAAAAAAACAAAATACAAGTTAATTTATACAGAACAACCGCTACAGGAAACCGTAAGAAACAGTTCTTTCGCTACAGCTGCATGATGGTTACGGTGATGATGACGTCCCGGAATGACACGTGCTACCGGCTGTGGTAGGAAGAGGAATGATGTCTCGGAAGAGTAAGTGACGCCCTTCGACAACCAGGCAGTCAATTTCCACTTAACAAACAAACAGCTATGCAGACAAGTTTAAATAACCATCTATCATTGGAATGGCCCCTCGTAAGAGAACGAATTCTGTAAAGAGAACTAAAAAGTAAAATATATAAAATAAAGCATTAAAATAAAATATTTAAAACTCGATAAAACACATCCATACGTATATCAAGTCAAGAATTAGCTAATGCTCTTTTTTTTTCTTTATATCCTCAGAAATGTTGCCAAGTTATTTAGACTTGTCTGCATAGCTGTTTGTTTGTGTACCTCCTGTTTGTCAAGTGGAACTTGACGGTCTTGTTGTCTAAGGGCGTCACTTCCTCTTCCGAGACATCATTCCTCTTCCTACCACAGCCGGCAGCACGTGTCGTTCCGGGGCATCATCGTCACTATAACCATCATGCAGCTGTAACAGAAGAACTCTGTTTCATGCAGTTTCCGGTAGCGGTGTGTTCTGTATAAATTAACTTGTATTTTCGTTTTTTGTCACACTTGAAAAGGCTCTCTCGGGGAGCGAAACTGGTTGTGTATTCCTTATGTTTATTAAAAATTTGTGTACTATCTTTACACAGGTGTATGGCTTGTCTTTATGCTACTAATGGTTCTCAGTACACGTAAAAGATTTTATTTAACCGCACAAGCAACTTATTGAGTTTTTGTATAGAACAACGTTCTAATGAGATTTTGTTTCTGATACTGTATCTGGATTCCACATTTAATTTTTTCATTCTGTTATAGAGGCAATCTGATAATAATTTATACCAAAATTATCACAATTTATAATTGGTCACAGAACAGTGAGGGGTTATTTCAGATAAGACAAATTATTATTATTATTTTTTAATGTTCACCAGTCCTATTAGGTATATCTATGAAAATGTATACCTATGTTATAGGTGCTGATCGATTGTTATACTGTATAAGGTTAATTAAAGATAAATAAATTTAGAAATTTATTATTATTTTCTCATCAATTAGATCGCTGATATTATTATAATTATTTAATACAGCTGATATTATTATAATTTTTTATTTCATAAATTTCCCTCTTAATTTGACTAAATAACTTGTATTTTATATAATTATCTAGTTTTTGACCATAATTATTATTTTATTTTGAAATATTAAAAATTTTAAGCCAATTTTTTCTAGTTCCTATATTTTCATTATAATTTTCTTTTGCTCTTTTAACTTGATAAATATTTTTTAGAATAGTTTTATAAATAAATTTTTCTTTTATAGTTAAAATTTTGAATTTTTTTCTGATTTCTCTTTGATCTTGTATTGTTTTATTTTTAAAGTTTATATAAATATTATCTAATATTGTAAAAGTTAATTTATTTATGTTTTTAATTTGATGTTTATCCAAAAATATCTAGCATTCAAGTCCATAATTTAGAACAGAATCTATTAAAGACTTAAATATTATTAATTTTTGCTTAAAAGAAAATAAATATTTAATTTTATAAAAAAGGTAATGTAATTTCTTTACAACAAAATTATAGTGTACTTCCCATGTTAATTTATTATCCAGAAATATGCCCAAGTACTTCTGTTGATACACAAATTCAATTTTACTACATGTACACATACTGTTATTTAAATTATTTTAATTTAAATTAATACAATTGTTATTGTGTAGTATGAAATATAAATCATTCTTTATTATTTTATTTTTATTTATGATTAACATAACTTTCGTCTTTTTACCATTTATAACCATGTTATTATTTATTGCCCACTTTGTTACATTATTTCTGCCATTAATTGAGATTCAACAAGTTGACAGTATCTTATCCAAAGAAGAGGTGCATGAACATCTATTAGGACAAAATGATTCCATTGATCTATGTGTTAAAAGAAGGACAAACATTTGAACTTTTATTCTCACTATCTGGTAAGAAAGACTCAAAAACTGAAAAAACATGAATAGCTAAAATCTCTCCTGGATTGAGGTATAGACTTGTCACTGCTAGGAGTGTTTGTTGGGTTAAAATCTTGTCCTGTTTTTGACAAAATTAATATAAAACAATGTTACATTTGGCAAAATTCTGTAACCCATTCCAACTTGCTTGCACTCACTGTGGTGAAGAAGGTCGTTGTTACAAGGAGTGTAAAGTAAAACATACAAATTCCAATATCAAATGTGTTAACTGCATCAGGTGGTCTAACAGATTCAATATAATGAATGCAGAAATAAATCATAGAGCTACAGATCCAAATTGCCCAACAGTCTTGAAGGTAAAACAGAAATTCATTGCTAATATAGATTATGGGAAATATGGATACAACTTGTGATCTAAATGTGATACAATTAAATATGCATCACTGCAGAGCGGTGACATGCAATTTAGTTAAATTCTTAAACGATAATAAATTTGATGTAGCTCTGTTACAAGAACCTTATACCTCAATGACAAAGTTGTTGGTTTCCCGTCACACTACAGAATAATACATTGTACTATTAGTAAACCTTTAACTTGTATTATTATTATTTTGTAACCCTCAATTATCAGTTGTATTTCTAAAACATATGAGCTATGAGTGGTGCACAACCATTTCTGTCATATTGTATAAAATAATATATTTCTCTATCTATTGTAAACCTTCAGTTGACATTATAGATATTGTAAGTGACTTACAAACGCTTTTAGGCAACATTTCCAAAAACAGTTTTATTATCGGAGTTGATTCAAATGCTAGAAGTACATCATGGTATGATAGGATTGACAATGATAGGGGTAGGATTTTTGAAGATTATATAATAACCCAACGGTTAAATATCATAAATGACACAGAAGGCCCTACCTATATAACACCAATGGGGGAGAGTACAATTGATCTTACCTTGGCAGGAAATTGTTCCATGAGATTAATAAAACTTTGGGAAATTATGGAAGAAGAAATGTGCTCTGATCATGCTACCGTTAAATTTGTAGTAAATACAAACCTAACTATTGTCTAACACATCGTTCTTGACGATCGCGTTTGCGCGGGAATCACAGAAATTACGAGATTTGGCCATTAGCCTCTTCAGCAGGTCTCAAGGAATGTAGTATTGTGAATGTCTGTCACTAGGAAAATGCTAGAGAAAAAAATGGAATTTTACCTTCAGCATAGAGGCGATGGATGCAGCGGCGAATAAGGCATCGGTCAAAATCGTCGACATCAGTAGTGGGGCTTGCTCGTGGCCGCTTCTTCCCCGGAGTCGATAAGCCTTTTTTCTCGCCATTTTGTGAGAAGACATGGATAGAGGCTATTCTCGCGTCAATCACGTGAAATCGCGAAAATTCGGGATCGTCAAGAACGATGTGTCGGATAATAGATATGAAACCACCGATAGAAACTATAATTAAAAAAAGCAAATTGGAATATTTTTCAAAACCAGCTAAGAAGTAAAATTGATATACTGAACATACATCAGGATTTAACCAACTCAAGTGATATCGATCAGTATACTTGTCAACTAACAAAAATAATTAAAGATGCAGCAGATTTGTCAATTCAGAAAAAGAAACCAGGTAGAAAAACTGTCCCATGGTGGACTTCTGAATTAACCACATTACGCAAACAAGTCAATAGATCCAAGAGACGCTTTCAAAGACAAATCCTGACCTTAGAGCTAGTAGATTGAATACAGACTTCTAAAAAAGAAATATATGTTTGAACTTGATAGGACAAAGATAGCTACTGAAGGTAACCAGAACCCATGGAAAAACATTTATAAAATTTTAACTAGAAATAGATATAACAACTGTGTTGCTGTTAGCACATCAAAAAAACATAATGTAAGAGATATAATTAGTGATGTAGGAGAAATCATGTTTCCTCAGGACAATCCTACCACAGAAAGCAATATCCATCATTCAATTCGTCATGCGTCTTATGAAATTCATAATATTGATATCAACTTTACTGAGATTACAAAAACAGAACTTAAGAAGCTGTATTTTTTATCCACCCTGAAAAAGCACCTGGAGAGAATGGACTATATGCCGAATTATCTAGAAAACGTTATCATATAATTGAAGATAACTTACTCAGGCTATATAACGCTTGTTTAACTCATTCATATTTTCCAAAACAGTGGAAATCAGCTAAAGTCCTGTTAATCAAAAAAGCTATGACTGAAACGAATAATGAAAAGTACCGGCCGATAAGTCTTCCACCAATTAGAGGAAAAATATTGGAAAAAATTATTGCTACAAGAATGATCTGGCATGCCACGATTAACAGTTGGATATCTGAAAAACAATATGGCTTTATAAAAAGAAAATCTGCTGAACAAGCTATATATAACTTAACTGATTTTATTCAAAGAGGCTTTCAAAGAAATGAATTCACTGCGGTTAGCTTTCTTGATATTAAGGGAGCCTTTGATAATGCCTGGCATCCTAGCATTATTTATGAATTGATACAATTGAAATTCCCTGGTTATTTAATAAAACGTATCTGCTCATATTTAAAAGATAGGAAAATAACTGTAAATTCACACGACACAATAGTTAAAAGGCAGTTAACAAAATCATGCCCACAGGGTGGGATTTTGTCCCCATTATTATGGAATATTATTATAAATAAGGCACTGAACTTATTTAGTGATAATAGTGTTGTGGTTATGGCTTATGCTGACGATCTGGTGATTGCTTATCAAGACTCCAGTATAATAAATATCTCTAATAAAATAAACGAAGCAATAGGAAAACTACTTGAATGGAGTTATTGTAACAAACTAAACTTCAGTCTTGATAAAACTAAGGCAATATTATTCCGAAAAAAATACAAATATAATTATCTATATATTGTAATAAATGGTAAAGAGATTGAGTGGATTGACTCTGTGAAGTACTTGGGTGTATTTTTTGATACAAAATTAAATTTTAGAAAACATTAAATTATATTTTATCTAAAGCCAAACAAATAGGCAATCAATTAATAAGATGTGGCTGTAATACTTGGGGCTTGAATTCTAAATCTGTAAAAACCAACTATAAAGGAGCTATACAACCTATTATTCTCTATGCTGCGGCAGCTTGGGGTGCTGTTATCTACAATAAAAGTATGTTATCTAGAATAAAAGTATGTTCAATACTTTTATTGTAGATAAAACGTTAAGCGTACAAAGATCTTTCGCATTACGTATTGCAAAAACCTGTAAGACGGTATCAACTGATGCACTTTTGGTTATTACAAGACTCCAACCTCTCCCTTTGGCAGTCCAATATAAAGTCATTGATTTCTTTTCAAAAACAGGAAATATAAAAGATGCTCACCAAGCACTAATTTGGGAAACAGGCATTAACATGATTCCCAGAGAAACTGCTATCACCAATAATATCTTTCCATCATTATGGTCAGTACCAAATGTAGTATTAGATGTTTAAATCCAAATACATATAATGCAGATATTAATATCTTTACTGATGGATCTAAATCTATTATGGGAGTTGATGCTAGTGTCGTAATAATAATAAAAAAGTATCCAACCTCCTTAGAGTATTATTTTTAGATACAAATTCCCTCATTACACCTCTATATTCCAAGCGGAACTGTCTGCAATTAAATTTGCTATCGAATGGTCCACAAAGTTACAAAATAAAACTCTTAAAATTAATCTGTTCAGTGACTCAAGATCTTCCCTTCAGACACTCCTAAATATAAACAGTAAGCTAAAAGATGTACAAGAAATTCATAAATTACTCTCTGTAAATAATAATATAACCTTTTGCTATATCCCAGGACATTCGGGATATGAAGGGAATGAAAAAGCTGATAAAGAGGCAAAAACTGCAGTTACCGATAACAACTTGGAAATTACTTACCAGCCTTTTCTCACTAAACTTGCTTCGTCCAATGTTCAGACATTACTATATGAGAAATGGAATGAGAGATGGAAACAATCCACAAAGGGTCTTTCAACTAAAAAATTCTTCCCAACTATTTATCACTCATTTACTTCACCTATAGATAATTTTAATTTTGCTATGGGTAAAATTCTTACAGGACATGGAAATTTTAATGATTACCTAGTCAAATTCAATCTTTCAAATAGTGCCTTTTGTGAATGTGGAGAATTAGATAGAATTGAGCATGTCCTTTTTAATTGTATAAAATTTGATTATGAGAGACAAATATTACTTCTAAATTTAATATGTTATGATATTATATGGCCGTGTAATATAAGCTTACTTATACACAAACCAATATATAATTATTTTAAAGACTTTATTAACATAGTGATGAAAAAAAAAATAACCTTTAATTGATAACCATATAACTTTGAATAAATAAGTAAAAAAAAAAATTCAATTGATATCTGTAATTTTGCAAATTTATATCTTATATTTATAGGAGTAATATTACAATTCCTATTGCTTATTTTAGCACTTCTGTTTAATATGTTACACTTTTTTGTAATTTTTTCATCTTATTTCATGTATATATAGTGTTGTACTCGTTTGGAGTGGTGCACTCAATTGAAACTTCTTCTTCTTCTTGTTACATTATTTAAATGATGTTGAAGATATAAAATAACGAAACGACTCACTTCTCTTCAATTTCTTCAATATTCTATATTTCATCCCAATTAAGGGACTTCATCAGGATTAAAAGAAAATACAAATGAAAAAGAGAAAACCCTTCTCTTTCTCTTCAAATCATAATAATCATAACATACAACATCCAATAATCAGTAATAAACATTATATTCTAAAAACAAAATAACAATTCTATCTCTGTTAACTTAATGAATAGTAAATAAACTGAAAACAATTGACAATAAATGAATAGTAAATTAATTGTAATGAATAGATATGGGATTATTTTAAAATTAAGAAATCTTTAATCTTCTTATTATTTATTAAATCTTTCTTAAAAATACTTAAAGAAACAGTGAATCTAAAGAATAATTATTATTTTTGACTCATAACGCCGAAAGGCATTTAAAACTCACATTTGTATAATATAAATACTGCGCTAACTTGTGAACGAAGCTTCTACGGCAGAAATGCTTTTGAGTTTCAAAATCAGCGTAAAAATCTGAGTAAGTGTGCCGAATTTCATTAAAATCGATGCAGTGGTAACAAAATTATTTGGTTTTGAACGTATGTTTTGTTAGAATTTCAGTTAAAATTTCATGGAAACAACATGGAATGACAAAATGAACTAATATTTCATCCAATTTGAGTACCCTTGATTCAATGGTACCAATGAGAACCTTGGATCTATCTTAATAGCTTAATTATATCGAGTTACAGACAGACAGACGGACGGACAGACAGACAGACGAAATTAGCAAATTATATAAGTTGATTATTTAAATTTTCATTTATGCTTTCATTAACTTTTGTTAGTAATTTAACCGTGCTATTGTTGGGTTGATAAGCATATTGATTATTATTTAAAATATTCATTTTTGAGATGTAATTATAAATCTGGGGGCACGGCAGTGCCCACGCCAAGACGAGCCGAAGGAAATCAGGGCACTACGTACCTTTTCTGGAAGTGTTTCGTCGTATTTTCGAACCCTCATAGCTTCGGCCTGAATAATACTAGAGAGCTCAAATTTTCAGGATAAGATGCAGTTAGCAGACTAATGAAATACGCTACGTTTCATTTATCTAGCTCTTATACTTTGGATTTTATTTATATCTAAAATACGTCGATTTCGTCCATGATTCACTGACTGACTCACTGACTCATGATCATCAAAACCTCTAGGGTACTTCCTGAAGTTCTAGAAAGCTGAAATTTGGTATGCAGGCTAGGTTTAACACACAAACAACAAACAAATTAAGAAATCTGTAACTTTCTCCCTCCAACCCCTCATAAAGGTGGTTCCGGTTCTTTATTATATAACAATTTCTGATAGGTATATCCCACCCAAAACATTTCATGTAAAATAAGTTGCCATGACTAACATGCTCATAACGCTTTCAGTGTTATAAAGATATGAGATCTCATGTAGAGCCAAACCCCTAACTCTACAAGGCCTAACTCTACAAGGCCTAACTCTACAAGGCCTAACTCTACAAGGCCTAACTCTACAAGCCCTAACTCTAAAAATCCTATATCTTGGTCAAAAATTATGGCTTGGCCGTTTCATGGAACTATTTCATCCCACCCAAACCATTCCATGTAAAATACGTTGCCAAGATGCTCATAACGCTTTCACTGTTAAAAAGTTATCAGATCTGAGGTAGAGCCAAGCCCCTCACTCTACAAGGCCTAATTTTAAAAACCCTACTATCTTGGTCAAAAATATGCATCCTTTACATAACTCCATGGGATTGTCTGTGCGACAGCCACGAAACGGCCAATCCATACTTTTTGACCAAGATATAGGGTTTTTAGAGTTAGGGCTTGTAGAGTTAGGCCTTGTAGAGTTAGGGGCTTGGCTCTACATGAGATCTCATATATTTTTAACACTGAAAGCGTTATGAGCATGTGAGTCTTGGCAACTTATTTTACATGAAATGTTTTGGATGGGATTTTTGATTTTGACAGATAACTTTCAAAAACCTTAGATATATTAGAGAGTAAGGAAATGGGTCTGTAGTTTTCAAATTCTTTAAATTTACCTCCCCCCTTAAAAATTGGGATAATATGAGCAATTTTCCAAAGATTTGGGAAGATACCAGTTTTTAAAATATTCTTAATTCTATTGAAAAATATTCTTAAATAATTCTACCAACAAAGTGGCGACAATATCTTTAAAATCCTTAACCTCACTAATAGTTATATTATCACATCATACTGAGAAATGCATTTTGTGTTTATTAATTATATTTAATATATCATTATAAGTAGGAAATAGAATAGCCATGGAATTACTTCGTTGATTATCTTCATTCAATGTGTTCATTGTAACATCAACTTTTGAGAGGGCTTTTAATATTTAGGTCTATAAATTGTGATAATTCTACTATGAAATTATCAGATTGCGTCTACAACAGAATAAAAAAATAAATGCGGAAGTCAGGTACAGTGTCAGAAAAAATAGTGAATTTATTCGAATAGTTAGGCAGCAGCAAATAATAGACGATTATGAGCTATTTTGTACATGAGCTCTTTGGACATGAGCTATTACTGAGGATCTTCTTTGTACTTCTATTCAACATCTTATCGATAAGAATCACAGTGAGATTTAAAATTTATCTCAAATGCGTTAGATAAGATATACATAAATCGTGAGAAACATATACTAGTTATCTTTGAACAGAGATACTCAGCAATGTACTTGAATTAGCATGTTAACTATCCTAATCTTACTATACGAAGATATTTGGTATGTACCCAGCAAACACACAAACCAATAGTTAAGCATGTTATCGGTGGAGTTTGGCTGGCTGATGAGCACATAAGTGCGAAACGGTCCGTCCCAGTCTCTTCACGATGACGGCTCGGGGTGCGAATCCTTTGCGTAAATTGTGCGGGTCAATTGTGTTCTTAGATAGTTCATTCCGCACGTTAAAGAAAGATTAATAATTTCTATTTACAGCGTATTTCCTATTTAATGCTGCCTTTAAATTCCTTTTGTGCTTTGCGAGTTGCAGGCCAAGGAAGTATTGTATTTTCTCGTTTTATTAATTTTTATTTTGTATTTCTTTGGGGAGTAATCCCGCTCTTGGGAGCAAGAGCCAGGATAGCTAAAGTTTCGCACCTTCCGAGCATGTTATCGGTGGAGTTTGGCTGGCTGATGAGCACATAACAAGTGCGAAACGGTCCGTCCCAGACTCTTCACGATGACAGCTCGGGGTGCGAATCCTTTGCGTAAATTGTGCGGGTCAATTGTGTTCTTAGATAGTTCATTCCGCACGTTAAAGAAAGATTAATATATTTCTTCATGTTTAGCTTCAATAAATCTTCACACAACAGGTTCTAATCACACGAACAAATTAACTTTTACTACTTCGGTCTACGTTTTCGGATATAACCATGAATTATTTTTCCTACACCCCCGTCTCCTTCAAGGTCAATATTATCACTATGTTTACAAAAAGAGCCTTTAATCTATCCTCCACACTTGAAGGAATACGCACGATTTTTTAACTATTCCAACAAAATGATTTTCCTGAGAATTTCCTTCATCGCCATTTCAAGAGGGCCTTTACAGGTTGTTATAATAATGATTACAGCAACAAGCTTAAGAAGAATCAACTATTCATCACCATTGATTTTCACTCGGACATTTTTACGACTTCATCTAAAATTTGTAGTCCTTCCAATATTAGAATCACTTCTTCAGTTTCCTACACAATTCAGAGATTCCTATAAATGTGTCAAGAAGGAATTTAATATGGATGTCAAGGGTGTCGTGTACACCCTTATGTATTAAAATCAGTGCATGTACGAGGCGTGTTTTTTAAGTAAGGTCCGTTTTGTTGTAGACACTAGTAGTTCGCACGCATATCGAAACGAGCGCGTGGGTCGTGTACAGTCATGCCTCGGGAACAACTGTGCTCAGTTTCAGCTCTGTAGCTAACCTGTACAGTTCTGTTCTGTGCTTTCAAAATGTTTAAGACTATCAACTCGCCCGCCGCGTGTGAGGTTCGGTCAGTGATACGGTTTTTGTCAGCAAGGAACCTGTCTGCTGCAGAAATTCATCGACAGATTTGCAAAGTGTACGGTGATACTGTTATGAGTGAAAGCAAAGTGCGTAAGTGGGTACGACAATTCAAAGATGGCCGTGACAGCGTCCATCATGAGAACCGTGACAACGTCCATTATTACAGACGATTTGGTGGCTTCAGTTGAAGCGAAGATTCATGAGAACAGGCGCTTCACAATAACAGGTCTCTCAAACGAATTTCCTTACGTGTCGAGATCAGTACTTTACAACATTGTTTCTGAACACCTAAAGTTTAGGAAACTGGCAACCATTACAATGATGACGACGACGTGAAAACGGCAGTGAACTCTTGGTTATCGGAGCAGGCGGCAAGTTTTTATGAAGAGGGTATTTTAAAATTGGTTAAGAGGTATGATAAGTGTTTGAACAAACTTGGCAACTATGTTGAAAAATAAAGTGAAGTATGTACTTTCTGAAAATAAATTTACTTTTTTGAAATAACCTTTCGTTGTGTACTTATGTTCAAACGGACCTTACTTGAAAAACACGCCTCGTACATTGGAGAGCCCAGTAGGGCCTTAACGGACCAGCTTTCAGAGCATCGTAGGGCCATAAAAAACAAAAATTCAGACTACCTTACATTCCAGGATCATTAACCTCATCACCATTCCATATATTTGCGGATTCCTCTTGTACTTGATTTCTGTATTCCTGATTTCCGTAGGAAATTAATTGAGTCTATCTTCATTTTGTCTTCAGCCTTCACATACAATGACTGTGTATCTGTCCCATCCATCATTAAATAAGGGATTACAAAGAAGAAGAAAGTGATAAAGACAACACTACCTTCATTAATAACTATTTTTTCATAATTTCATCCCTTTTTATTTCATTTTTACTTCCTTCAATTTGTTTTATTCTATTTTTTTAATTTATTTTTTACTTGGATATATAGCATTAAAAACAAAAACTTTATTTATTTAGCAAATTAATATCGAGATCCGAGAATATACGACTTCTCAGCCCGTTGTAACTTCTCCGCTTAACTCAGGTGTATTGCGGGTTGGTGCCAAACACCTGGGATGGTAAAAAAAAAGCATGTATTTATCTGTCACAGATAATAGATATGTGGGACATCTATATAATAGATATATAAAACACGCGCGCATTCGAATGCAACATTGTGTCAAAATTTCTAAGCAATCGGTGAACAGAGATTTAAGATTTTGAACAAACGAACATTTACATCTTTCCTTTCTTTCATCGACTTTGGCCAACTATGGACCACAGGCTAGCCCTATCTGACAACGTCAGGGTGAGGCTATGAAATTCCAGAAGGGGGGCGAGATTCACATCCCGTCCAGAATAACTCTGAGATAGTAGGTGCCAGGGGTGAAACGGACGAAACACAGAAGAAGAAAGAAGATACATCCATGCTCTCGACCGGGATTTGAACCCGGATACTGGCACACAGGCCGCACGGCAGAACGACGCCTGAGACCGCACGACCACGCCAGCACGGCATTTACATCTTTATTTATATAGATTTTTCACTTTTATTTTTATTTTTATTTTATATAATTTTATTCATTTTTTTATTTTCCTTTTATTTTACTTTATTTTTCCAATTTTATGTTATTTCACTATTAGGACAGTCAAATCGCATCAAAAAAAATGTTATAAACGCAAAACGCGATGTAATGCTGCACTTTTGGTATATTATTTGGACCCGTTAGGGAAGTGTGAAACTATCTTTGGGAAGCAAAAAAAAAGTTGTGCTAACTACGTAACACGTGAAAAAATGCAAAATTTTCGGAATTTTCGAAGGTTTTGCAGTTTAACTCACAAACTATGCGCATTTTGACATTACGTGTCATTATCATTATTAAAGTATACGGCATTTGTGACAATTTAAGCCCACCCACAGCTCCTATGTCTAATAAGTGTCGAGATATATGCCATATACGGCACCTCAAAAATTGGCATTGTTTCCAAAAATTAAGTTTTCCCATTGTTGGCAACCAAATATCGGCACAACTGCTGTTCCTACGAGAAAAATTATAAGCATATGGATTTTTTAAACTTCTTTTATTTATAAAAAACTAAGTTTTAGCACATTGAATTACCTTTCGTGTAAGCGCAAAACCGGGTCAGTAGACAATGTAGTTCTCTTGCAATCGTTAAAAAACAAACGATTGCGAAAATAGAATTTGTAAGAAATGGGCGTAACCTAAACACTGCTAACAAGAAATTGTGGGCTTTAGGCGAAATAAAAAGCCAGATAAACAGTTATGGCAATTGGCATTTATTATGTTATAGAAAAGAATTACAATGTTATTACAAATTAAATCCTGTCACCATTTTTTAAAAGCTCTGTATCACAAAACAGACAGATAAGGACCTGAAAGAGTACTTCAAAGAGTACGAGTTAGCTCCCTACCCAATGGCTTCGTTTTGTGAAGAGAGGATACGTAAAGGCACAAAATCAAGCTTTTACGCAGCTTTTATCCCACTCCCCGCAAACATTATAGGAACCCATACATTCGTTGTTGTGGATGGAGGCTACTTGATCCATAAGGTCATCTGGCACCAGAATAGGTCAATCAGGGAAATAGTAGCTGCTTACATCAACTAGACATTACGACACTTTGGGAGGCATGTAGCAGTTATGTTTGACGGCTAATCAGAAGATGGGGTAACAAGAAGCACAAAAACTGCAGAAAGGTTACGTCGGTATGCAGCTTCAGCATGCAGCGACATAATGTTTGAAGATGTAACATTGATCAAGGTGCCTCAGGAGAAATTGTTGTCAAACGATAACAACAAGCGGCGCATGATCGACTTCCTGTGTTCAGGATTGGAAAGCGAGGAGATCCAAACAAAGCAAGCTACGGAGGACGCAGACTGCACTATAGTGAGAACAGCGCTAAACAAGAGAAGTTCCTATGAAAAGGTAATAGTTGGATGTGGACCTCTTGGTACTCCTAAATGGATTGGGATCCAGTGTGGACAATGTGTTCTTCCAGAAAAGTGGCAGGAGTGAATCAGGCTCTCTACAGTTTTCCTCTACATGTTGCAATCCCAGAGAGCTCTCTTTTCCCCCTGGATTTGTATTATTTGTGCACGCCTTCTCCGGTTGCGACACTACTTCTACCCTTTTCTGGCATGGAAAGATGAAGATGTTGGGCGTCCTCCAAAAACATCCACGGCTGGTTGATGTGGCTACCATTTTCCTGCAGCCTGATGCCATTCATGAAGAAAAACCCGCTGCTGGTAATAAACTTCTTGTGGCACTGTATGGAGGAGGAGTCACCAGCATCTTCACACTCTCCGTTACGAAATCTTCGTGCCAATAGCTGCCAACGCCGAGGTCCACCTGGCTCGTCT
>JAFIDM010003189.1:4550442-4596861 GCA_023159025.1 Thereuonema tuberculata | reverse complement strand
GTTATCTACTGATCAACAGATGTTCAATGGTTGTCCCAAGAATGTCTTTATCCTGATTTCCTTAGAATAGATTTGCGACGTGGAATACGATAGATTTAGAGTATGTTTTCTTTTCGAAATTCTGCAAAATGATCAAATTTCTTTAGTTAAATTTGTTTCTTGAAGGTGTTTTTCTACAGCTTCTGTGCTCCTTCTTTCAAGCAGTGCTTTATGTGTACCATTATTATTGAGGATTATTATTACTGATGAAAATTAATGCAGTGATTATACTCTCCAAAACAAAATGAGAATGTTAATAATTGGTTTGTGTGTTTTCTGGGTATATACCAAAACTCTTCGTATAGTAAGATTAGAATAGTTAACAGGCTAATTCAAGTACATTGCTTACTATCTCTGTTCAAAGATAACTAGTATATGTTTCTCACGATTCATATATATCTTATCTAACGCATTTGAGTTAAATTTTAAATCTCACTGTGATTCTGATCGATAAGATGTTGAATAGAAGTACAATGAAGATCCTCAGAAATAGATTTATACAAACAGCTCATTAACAAAATAGCTCATAATCGTCTATTATTTGCTGCTGCCTAGCTATTCTAATAAATTCACTATTTTATCTGACACTATCTGAATACCGCAATTATTAATTCTGTTGTAGAAACAAGCTGATAATAATTTTATAATAGACTTCTCACAATTTATAATTGGTCTTATAGGAAATAACCCCTTACTGTTCTCTGGCCAATTAGAAATTGTGAAAATTCTGGTATGAATTATGACATAAATTCTGATTGCCTCTATAACAGAATGAAAAAATTAAATGTGGAATCCAGATACAGTATCAGAAACAGAATCTCATTGGAACGTTGTTCTATACAAAATCTTCATAAGTTGCTTGTGCGGTTAAATAAAATCTTTTACTTGTACTGAGCACCATTAGTAGCATAAAGACGAGCCGTACACCTGTGTAAAGATAGTACACAAATTTTTAATAAACATAAGGAATACACAACTCGTTTCGTTCCCGACAACGGACCTTTTTAAATGTGACAAAAAAACGAAAATACAAGTTAATTTATACAGAACAACCACTATAGGAAACCGCACGAAACAGAGTTCTTCCGCTACAGCTGCATTATGGATACGGTGATGATGACGTCCCGGAATGACACGTGCTGCCGGCTGTGGTAGGAAGAGGAATGATGTCTCGGAAGAGTAAGTGACGCCCTTCGACAACCAGGCCGTCAATTTCCACTTGACAACCAGGATGTAAACAAACAAACAGCTATGCAGACAAGTCTAAATAACCATCTATCATTGGAATGGCCCCTCGTAAGAGAACGAATTCTGTACAGAACACTAGAAAGTAAAATATATAAAATAAAGCATGAAAAGAAAATATTTAAAACTCGACAAAACATATCCGTACGTATATCAAGTCAAGAATTAGCTAATGCTCTTTTTCTGCTCTTTTTATCCTTAGAAGTATCTTTTAATCCTGCCAAACCCCTATCCAGCTAGGGGAGACAACGACAAGATATCATTATATATCTGAGCCATAGTTAAGTTAAAGAAACATTCAATGCATTTACGTTGGAAGTTATTGAAGGACGTGTGCAAGGATGCGCGGAGATTCGTAATTAATACCATGACACATCTCCTCTGCGTGATTGTATGTTAGATATTGTTAATTTCGTTTGAGATAGACCCTATGCTGTTCAACAACTGATCGGAGAGGGCCCTACAGGTCTCCCCAATATAGAGACAGTTCAACACCTTGCACACGAGGGCGTACACCACTCCACTGCTACGATGTTTGTCTCCAGCCGAACGTGACATTAAAGCAGAAATGGTTGTAGTTGAAACCGAGGTAAGCACAATATTATAAGGTTTACAGATCTTCCTCAGTTATGGAAAAACATATGGATGATAAAACACCGAGACGGAAACGCATTTACTTTCATGCTTCTTAAGCTGCTCATTATTGTAATGGTGATATATGATACACTTCATATATCTTTCAATGAAACTAGAAGGATAATCAATATTAATAAGCACCTGGCGAATAATGCCTATTTCATGATCAAAAAATGTGATCTGTGAGTTAGACAAAGGGAAGACCATCTTGATGAGCTTAAAAATAATATTTATTTGAACGATAAGGGTACTTGCGAATGAAAGTTCACAGTGATGCCTGTATAAGATGGTTTATGGAACACCGATGTGTGGAAGGATCCGTTGCTACGATGTATAAACATATCTAGGTATGGAATAGCACAGTCTGTCTCTTTCTCTACCTCAAATTGTATGCTTTCATTAATGTGATTGAAAATATCCATGATACCTGGTATAATGCTCTTGTTCGCGTAACACAGGATGTCATCAACATATCGGATGTACAAAGGCCCATGAACCTGCCCCACCTCCAGTATATGCAAAGCTGTGTCTTCGATGTTCATCATATTTATTCGGCTAAAAGGGCGGACGCCGCCAACCCCAAGAAAAGACTCCTGGTTTGCTTGAATATCTGTGAATGAAAACTGAAAATTTGCATTTCAAAAATGGCCGTGATCAATAGTAATCACACAGCGGAGGTGCGTCATGGTATTAATTATGAATCTCCACGTATCCTTGCACACACCTGCAATAACTTCCAACTTAAATGCATCGAATCTTTCTTTATCTTAACTATGGCTCAGGTATATAATATCTTGTCGGTTGTCTGCCCTAGCTGGATACGGGTTTGGCAACACTTCTAAGGATAAAAAGAGGAAAAAAACAGCATTAGCTATTTCTTGACTTGATATACGTACAAATGTGTTTTAACTTTTGTATTTTCATGCTTTATTTTATATATTTTACTTTTTAGTGATTTTCCGAACAGACTAACGGCGAGGCTTATTGTTATTTCTTACAAAACGATCTTCAATTATTTGACGATATTCCGCTTTCCATTCGCAGCAGAATGAGGTATATGCACGATTGTACGCCAGCATATTTTTATCGAATTTTACGGCGCCATTTACATGATCAATTTGAAGACAGATGGATCGGTAGTGGTGGCCCACGGCGCGGCGGTGGCGTTCACGCTCCCCTGCTCTTAATCCTCTGTATTGCTGTATATGCGGATATTTAAAAACAATAGTGCATTCCAGTGCAGTCAATAGTCAGGACGAGTTGCGAGAACAAATAAACAATTTTGCTTCCGGCAAAATCCCGGGATTTATGAAAGAATTCTTTCATCACTGAGAAGTCGAGTGGAAGCATGTGTGCAAGCCAATGGAGAATATTTAGAACATTTAGTATGACGAATTCCAAGTTGTTTCCATTATTTGTGTTGCCTCTTACATTAATACAATGTTTACTGCAAATTACGTTTTGAGCGAGAAGTATTAATTTCTGGATCCGTTAATGGACCGCTTGTGGATAGGCGGGGCTTCGTAGTTACAAAATATCCCACCAGGCTACTGATTGGCTTGTGGGATAAACAAAGCCATGTGCTTTGTTTTAACCCTTGTAGATATAGAGGAAATATTATATTAACGAAGGATATTCGAAGCGTTTTTACAGAATTATTACAATAAGGAACTGCACAGTACTTAACCATTCCATCTTGAAATATCAAAAATCGACGATTTTTTTGAGTAATTCACACTAAGTTATATTTTTGTTTATCCCACAAGATCTGGCAGTATACATGTAAAAATCAAGTGGTCCATTGTTTGGTTTTGGTTTACAACACCGTTTATTAAATCATTCGTTCCTTATCTTGTTTATTTCTTTTTGATTTTATGCGTATTTATGAATTTATGAATTTTTATGAATAAATTATGAATACGTTTTCTCACATCATACTGTGCCAACAAAACGAAACAAGAAGCAAACACTTACATTGAATAATGATACAATACGTTTTTCTCGTAAACTATTCATTTTCGTACTCTACATGGTTAATGCTTCATGATAACTCCATGCGAATACATCCAGAGGGATTAAATCAGGGGAACGAGCAGGCCATGCTATTGGTCCCACTCTTCCAATCCAACGGTCAGGATAACATTAGTTCAGAAGTCGTCGAACCCATGTTTAAAGCAACTTTTTTTGTTTGGTTTCATGTGTAGAATCTAAGGCTAAATTTTTGACCACCTTTTGAAATCACTCTGTATACATATATTTAGTCTTAATACGTTTATAATTCGGAATGGCAAAATATACATTGTAGTCTATTTGGGGTTTCTTTTTGCTTCAATTAGAATTTAGAATTTAGTAAAGAATGTAAGAAATAAATTAACTTATTCTATTATAAGCTTTTTTGGAAGATGTAAAATTTTTAGGAGGTTGTAATTCAAAATTCAGCTGTTGTAAAATCAGTGTAGACCTGATATACACATTTATTTACTTAACTGCATTCAGATTCTTACTATTATTTTTTGAGTTTAGCAACTTTTTCTTTTCCCGTTAAAATCTCAGTTTTGATCAGATTTAACTTTATATAAAGCGTATACCTGAAAGATGCTGTCAAACTTAAAGGTAATATTCAATCATGTAAAACAACGAATAAATGTCATGTAAACATGGGTCTGGAAATGCTTTATTTCTAAGATATGAACGATGCAACAATACAATGATGTTGGCCGTATAGTTCGGGGAAATTAGACATTGATCCGGACATTTGAAATAACAAGCTGAAAATTGGTAGAAATGTTGAGAATATTGTTCTGATTGATATCCCAAAATTCCCAAAAAATCCATCTTGGGGAAAATCCGCCATTTTAAAAAAACCGCCGCCATCTTGGATATTTCGAGTTTTAAGCATAGCGACTGAACCGAGCGTCTGAATATATTCGTTTTTGAGTCAAATTACGTAATTCAGGCTGCATTACCTTCCGAAACACTAAAAATTAATAATTATAGACCAATTGTGGTTCTTGAGAAATAATAATAATTATGAAAATGCGACAAACGAAAATTGATCTTAAATTATAATAAATGTTATTACAATATAAAAAAAATTAATCAAAGAAGACTTCATAACACAAGGCGTGGAATATAGGCATAAATTGCAATAGAAACACATTATTAAGGGTAAAATTTAGGTAGCTTGTTTTGTCTTACCACTGGAGCTCGACTGCCTGTACACTAGCCAAAATCTTTGACGGTAATGCATGATCTGAAGAAATATAACCTATATTAGCGTCAATTTAAGATAAGTAAAAAAGTGTTCATTAAATTTTGTAGGTATTTAGCGTTTCTATGACAACACGTCTGCCAAAGGTTCAACGTCGTCATCGCTATCCGAGTCAGAGTATCCATACGATTTGTGCAGCCATGTCCATACTTGTGCAAGGAAAACCGTTTCTTCTGCACCTGCATCTCTTCTCGCAACCACAGTTAGAGTTGCCGAATATGATATTCAGTACCCGCTCCGATACTGGTTCTTCTTTAGTTGGAATGGGTGTCAGCTGACCTGCATGAGCCATAAACATCCCCACTCTGCTTCCGGTAGGCGATTCCCCATCCAAACTGGAACCTAGAATGAAACAAATTAAACATTGAACAGCCAGTTTAAAAAGCTGTTGTTGATAACAATTCTCCTAACTGCAGTTTTGAAACAAAAAAAAAAAAAGATGCGCCAATGAGCAAGTTTTAAATTAGCCGAGTTTGTGCATGGCTCAACTCGCACAGTGTTTGGCTACCACGTAGTTCTCCTGCTTGGAAGAATTGTGGGAGACGGTGTACGTGAAGAACGCTGTGACCGAGATGGTAAACGGCCATGCCTCCGCTCTAGCTGTCCGCGCACATCTTCTGATGCAGCTGTCGTTGGCGATCTTGGTCATTCAGGATATACAAGACGCAGACTCTCTTCTCAGCGATCGCTTGAAACGAACACACTCAGACCACACTCTGGAACGATTTTGGTGGATGACGTTTTATCGTCAGAGTACATCGCCCAGGCAGCAGAGTTGTTCGAAGCAAAGCTGAAAGACCTCTTTTCATCTCGACGGCTTACTGCAAAGCTGTGAGTGCGATTCTTTTAAGATGGTTGGCATCATGCGTCTGTTTGTCACAGCTGAATGTTCTGGAGTTTGGATTCTTCACTTGCTGTGTGACCAAAGCATGATTCCGTATTTCCACTCTGCGGGACATCTCAGCTCGAGGATGTTATGACTCCCTTGGAGTTCCGGCAATTTGTTAAGGAAGGCTGCTTCACTGTCAGGAGATCTGCAAAGTTCTGGTCAGGCATATGGACCGATATAACTATAGAGCAAGTGTTGATGAGAAACATGAAGACGGTGGGTGGGCTCAAACGTGGACATGGATTGACGGATAACGTCATTGGTCGATGGGTTTGTGCAATGCCTTCATCTGCACATGTAATCGACGCCACTGAAAGATTTTGTGGAGTCTTCGCCGAAACCTCCGACCAACATGTGGAGCTAAGAGTCTCGGCAAGTGAGAGATAAGGCAGACGTTCGCAAGATGGTAGACTGGCTCCACTCCCACTATCCTTTTAACGACTCAACGAACCTTCTAATGTTCTTGTCTACTGGTATAGTAGCCGACGATACTGTGATGAGGCTCTCTCCCGTGGTTTGCAAGCAAGGAAATCAATCACAGGTCAACGATTCAGTAAAGTCCACTTAAAACGAAACAACAAAGTCACGACTTTTGCCACTGCATCTAAAACGGCCAAGATCAAAGACACTGTCGTCGAAATCAACCATAATCAACTTTTTCACCGATTGCTGTGTGTTGTGCGTGACGATTTTGACTTCGAGGAGTACCTGACATACGAACTTGCAGCAAAGCCTCCAGCGCTGTCTTACGAGATGTTAATGCGGAAAAGCACTATGTCTGGATTGATCGACGTTGTAGAAGAGATAGCGCCGTCCAAGACAAACTTTCCAATCAATGCAGAGTTTACAGTCGATGGCGGGTTCCTCCTGCACCGGATTGTGTGGGCGCATCCAGCGAATTTCAGCCACATCTGTTTCCAGTATGTGAAGTACGGGGAAAATCAGTGGATGTGATACCACTTCTGCTCCGTTCAGAAAAGGCACAAAGGCATCTTTCAAGAAGTTCAAGCTTGTTTAAGGGAGACAGTTTCGGTCGTCAACTAATAATTCTAGGTTTGGATAAGGAAATCGCCTGCTGGAAGCAGAGTGGGGATGGATGAATCATGCAAGTCAGCTGACACCCATTCCAACTAAAGAAGAACCAGCACCGGAGCGGATACCGAACATCATATCCTGCAACTGTAACTGTGGTTGCGAGAAGAGACGCGGGTGAAGAAGACACGGTTTTCTTTGCACAAGTATGTGCGGCTACTGCGCAGAACATGGCTGCACACATCGTATGGACTACGCTGACTCGGATAGTGATGACGTTGAACCTTTGGCCGACGTGTTGTCATAGTAACGGTAAATAACTACAAATTTAAAGACTACTTTTTACTGTTATTAAATTGACGCTAATTTAGGTTATAATTTTTCAGATCATGCATTACCAGTGAGTGAAAGATTTTCGTCAATGAGTGAACAGCCAGTCGAGCTCCAGTGACAACACAAAATAAGCTATCTAACTTTTACCCTTCATAATGTATTTGTATTGCTGCTTATGCCTGTACTTCACGCCTTGTATTATGAAGTCTTCTTTGATTCAATTTTTTGTATGTTACGATAACATTTATTATAATTTTAGACCAATTTTTCGTTTGTCGCATTTAAATAAATATTATTTTTTCTCAAGCACCAAAATTGGACTATAATTATTAATTGTAGTGTTTTGGAAGAGAACGCAGCCTGAATTACGTAATTTGGTGCAAAAACGAATACAATCAGAATCTCGGTTCAGTCGCTATGCTTAAAACTCGACAAATCCACGATGGGAGCGGTTTTTTCAAAATGGCGAATTTTCCCCAAGATGGATTTTTTGGGAATTTTGGGATATCAACCAGAACAATATTCTCAACATTTCTACCAATTTTCAGCTTGTTATTTCAAATGTCCGGGTTCGGCCACTTTTTTGTCTAATTTCCCCACACTAGTACAGTCGCTCACTTTCACAGAAAGTGCTCGAAATGTCCTTCACCGGCACGCAACACAACACAAGTTTGGCAGCACATTTCAGGTATATCCTACATAATTTTAAAAAAACAACATCTTTTTATCATAATATTGTAAAAGCATAACCAACCTAAATTTCTTTTCCTTCAATTTAGAGTGCAGCTGAGTTGATTGCTTTGAAAAACAAGCTGCGAGAACTTGCGAAGACAAATGCCAAAAAATTTATGAAATTATTAAGAGAAGTAATAAAAGCAATAAGACAAAAAGGTCAAGCAATATGGGATTATATAAATCAACAGACATCAAGATATTCGAAGAACCTCCGAAGAGATATAAGATAATAATCTAAAGATAGTTTATGGAGATGTTAGAAAATTAAGTGTTATGTAAGAATCCATTTCAAATAATAAAATAATTTTAATAAATAATTTTAATAAATATAATAAAAATAAAAAAATAATTTTAATAAATATAATAAAAATAAAAAAAATAATTTTAATAAATATAATAAAAATAAAAAAATGTTATTAAATAATTTTAATAAATATAATAAAAATAAGATAAAATAATTTTAATAAATATTTCTGTTTATTTCCAAAACTAACACGACATAAGTGATCTACAAACTTGTTTTTCTATTGAACGTCTCTTTTTTTAATAACAGATTTCAAATTTCGTTTTTTCTGAGAGAGAATATGGAAACAATATATAAAAAATATTATCGATATACAAATAAAATCCTTTGATTATTAGTTTTGTATTTTTACATTTTTATATTGAAATTTTTTTTCATATGTATTTGCGGTTTACAAGAAATTCTAGAAATTTGAAAATTTGAGAAACACGTGTCCTTGATTATAATTTCAGACGGGGATGTTTATCAACAATCTCATTCATTATTTTATTATAACTGCGTTGTGCAAAGATAATACAAAGATTTAATGGCGAAAAGATTTCCAGTTTAACGGAATTTTTTGAAAAATGGAATGCGACTGTATTTCTTTCTTTTTATACATTAAATTAGTGCAGGAAAGAAGAACATCTCTGGAAATAACTATATTTATAAAAAGATTGGCTTACATTTCGGCCGTCCTAAGGTAAAAGGAAGCAACTAGCTATTTGGAAACTAATTATTTGCTGACTTTGACCGTAGATATAAGCATATTGGGAGTCAGTTGCTATCTTTGATCATCGAAATAGGGGACATACTTAACAGCAGATCATTACCGAATTGCTTTGGAAGATGTGTAGATACTTCCTTACGTAGAAAATGCAGAAAACGCAAAATCAGAAAATTTGCAGTTACTTCCTTTTACCTTAGGACGGCCGATTTGTCATGCCACAAAAGTAAGGTCTTCATCAACATACTGTTCATTCTTCAAAACCGTATTTTGAAGCAGGAGTTATTTCTTTAGCGTTTTGTTAGCGCTCAAAGTTTAGGCCAAATATCATGGAAACCGGTTCTGTCGTACCGTAAAAAACATTTTCTATTAAATGATTTTGGATTCACGTGGCTTTAATCAGAACTCTTCCAATGTATGGAAAGCTTCAAAACATTATTGATCTAAGACCTCAAAATATATTAAATGTTGACCATATTTGGAAAGTAACAAAAGTAAAAGGTGAAGATAATGTGTTTTTATCTGAAGTTGAATCAAACGAAACAATTTTGCAATGTTTCAAAATTTTCTTCGCTGTAGTCAAATGATATGTCTGAAGATAATCAAGTGAATTAAAAGGAATGAAGAGATTATTTTTTCGAAAAGTAGTTTTCATCAGGAATTTTTACCAATAAATCCATATTTTAATTGAAATAGCAATTTACGTGTATTGTGTAATACTGAACACATTGATGGAGCCATACACCTGAATAAATGAAAAAACTTTATACACACAATAATAAGATACATGGCCGTTTCGCAGTCGAGAGACAGCCTTTTCAAGTGAAGATAACATAAAAAAAAGCCAATTTGTACATAATATTAAACGAAAATTTCAGCAGTGGTTTGCGCATGTCTTCCGGCAAAACGTCATCCGAATCTGCTCGGCACGGTTGATTGGTAGAAGTGTAGTAACTGCGTCCTCCAGCGGTAGGAACCAAAAGACTATTAGCATCACGATGATAGGTACATCTCATTGGCCGATCAGGAACTAAAAAAATAAACTAATACAAAGCAAAATAAAAACGATGTGTTGACAGTGATATAAAACATGAGGAGAAAACAATTTTTTTTTTCTCTTATCCCTCTCTAACTTCGTATATTAGTGATTGGTGAAACAGCCACAGAAATGTTTTGATTAAAGGTTAAAAGGATAAAAACAAAACAAAATAAAATAATAAAATAAAAGGAAAAATTTTTTAAATATAAAGGAAAGCTATCAAAAATAAAATGGCAATTAAGATAAATAAAAACCTTGAAAATAAGGAAAAAAAAATATTTGTGATAGAAATAAAACATATAATGATGAATAACTTGAACTGAAATAAAATAAAAGACCTAAAAATAATTAAAAATTGACAAAATAAGATTAAAATAAAATTAAAAATTAAAAATTAAAAACGCTGAGAGGAATTATTGTTGAACTGGTTACAATCGTCTCCTAGCTAACTTCTTGCTTCTTTTCTCTTTTTTATTTTTATTTTTAAGCAATCCATACTCAGACATCGTTGGCACTGATAATGACACATTATATGCTCCAGGAAATGAAGTATCTCTCCATGCATTTTCTAACGAAGTCCACTCTTGACCTAGCCAAAATGCGTACATTCGAAAAGTCAGTACCGTGAGAGAGATCACTTGCATGGCTGTATGTAAGATAATCGTCATTTCTAGTCTCGTAGGCCCCCGGTGTTCAGCGACCCGGTCGGTAATATCCCTTTTGGTGTCTCCAATATAATGGCACTTATGTTGTAAACACCAGAGGGCATACACCACCCCCATATTAGAAGAATGGCCGCCGGACGTAACGCTGAACTTTGCTGCTATAGTGGTTCTAGATCTCGACGTAACACAAATATTAAAAGGCATAACTTTCTTGCATAACTTTCGTAATTGGGGAAAGACATCGTGATGCTAATAGTCTTTTGGTTCCTACCGCTGGAGGACGCAGTTACTTCACTTCTACAAATCAGCCGTGCCGACCACATTCTGATGACGTTTTGCCGGAAAACATGCGCAAACCACTGCTGAAATTTTCGTTTAATATTATGTATAAATTGGCTTTTGTTCATGTTATCTTCACTTTAAAAGGCTGTCTCTCGACGGCGAAACGGTCGTGTATCTTATCTTTGTGGCATAAAGTTTTTTTCATTTATTCAGGTGTATGGCTCCATCAATGTGTTCAAAAACCATTTTTTTTTTTTTTTGCCGGAAAAAAAATTCTTCATTTATTTTCCGAAATCTATGTAGTTCGACAATAGAAGAATCGCACATGATTGCAATTTAATAAAATCTAAAATCATTTCTATTCTTTAGGAGTAATCACTAACTGATTTAATGCAAGTTGCCAATATAGATAGTGTATTACTATAAGTTGTATTAAAAGTTAAAGTTAAAGTTGCGATCAGGCCCAGAGGACCGCGCAATGCTGCTGGAGGGTAGGCTCCAGAGATCAGAAGCTACGGGACAAAGTTGAGGACGGGGGGTCGGCCCGTCGCTCGCCCGCTTTTAACTCCCGGGAAAGAAACCCGGTATCCATTCTATAGAGGGCTGGATAGACCCTAGGGCCCGTTTGGAGGAGAAAGAAGCGTGGAAAAATTCCCGGCCTCCGCCGAGGCCGGGAATCGAACCCGCCACCTCCAACACGCAGCCAAGCGCCCTTACCCACTCGCCTACCGGGCCCACTAATAAGTTGTATTAGTTATGTTATATACATTACATCTGCTTCAAAGAAACATCTCACACTCCATAGATTACGAATTTTCGAAAAACCTTAAGGAGTGTTAGATGTTTCTTTTGAATATTTTATATTATATTCATCTCAGGTATGTGGAGTACTAAATTACTATCTGCTGTTAATTATTTTAATAATAATTCTTAATAATTCAAAGTAACAAATCTTATGATTCCCAGTAATATTTGTCTAATTATAAGCAATAGTTTTGAAAAGGAAAAACCTTTTAAATTGCTATAATAAAGTAGTCTATTTAGTTTTGAGACTATAAACACACGTAAACATTTACTTTATAAACTGCATATATAAATTTTTTATCTCTTTCTAGTATTTTTGCGAATTCGCATACATTTTTTATTATTATGTCTTACTTCTAATCTGAGTGTTTGTATCAGTTTGTTAACTTAAGACATTTCAGTGGAAATTACGCAAGAAACGCAAGAAGATTACAGATTAGAAAACTTTTTTTATCAAATACTCATTTCATAAATAGAGAAAATAAAACGAAGAAAAAAATCACAACGGACAGTACATATACCTTCACACACAACATCAAGGGGAATCTTGAACAGCTGTTTCATCCTTATTAGGAATCATCAGCAGAAATTACCCTTAATGTTTTGCTCAGTGTGCGCGAAAGTTAAGGATAAAAGCATTCTCGATCCCGGGAACGTGCTGCATCTACCGTTGGGGGTAAACGCGCGAAACTGGACCTTGCTTTCGTTGCTGATTGGTTAAAGAGCGTATATCACAAGTGATTGAGATCACATGCAGAGGTTTTGGAGTCCCTCCATATATTTCGGCTGTCTTAGTGTGGCTTGCAGATGTCCTGGCCCGCCAAAGAGTCAAACACGTTAAATACCATGTATTCTATGGTGTATGTCTACCAAGCACTGCCCAGGTTTTCCTGGGCAAACTTCGTACATTTGTTTCGCCTATTGTTTTATGATGTCAAACTGTTTATATCTTTTCGTTGAACAACTGTATATGCTTTACTATATGTCGTAGAAATATCCGATTGTGCTTTCTTTATAGCAAATTTCCTAGCCTTTAAATTTCTTCCTTATGACGTTTGCTCTACTTAATAGCTTCGGCGATATTCCACAAAAATTGCCGAACAATCACAATTTTCATACAGTTTTGAGAAAATCGGTGGTGTTTGGGAAGCCTGTGTTTCGGTCACTATTGCAGCTACAGAGCTGGTTTTAGGCTCAACCTGTGACAAATTTACTCTACTTTTAATTTTAGAAGGATAATATTTTCTGTGAGACAAACCGTTCAAGAGATATTGTGTAAAAACATTGAAAAGGTCCAAAATTTTGATGTTTTGTTCATATCACGTGGCGGGCCGTGGCGCGCGGAGGTCGAAAACTTGGATTTTATGTTATAAGCCCAACACTTACAACATATCCAAAAATCAGAACTATCTGACCTTTCGCATACCATTTTCCTGGACTATTTTTTGATATCAAACTTTTAAAATCCTTTCATTGAACAACTGTATATCCTATATGTCGTAGAAACATCCGATTGTGCTTTCTTTATAGCAAATTTCCTAGACTTTAAATTTGTTCCTTATGCCGTTTGCGCTATTTCATTTTTTCGGTGATATTCAACAAAAATTGCTGAACAATCACAATTTTCATAAATTTTGTAGAAAATCGTGATTTTTGGGAAGCCTGTATCTCGGTAGCTATTGCAGCTACAGAGCTGGTTTTGGGCTCAAACTGTGACAAATTTACTCTACATTTGGAAAGGATATTATTTTTTGAAGCAAACCGTTCAGGAGATATTGTTGAAAAACATAGGGAAGGTCAAAAATTTTGTTATTTTGTTGCTACCACGTGACACGCGGAGGTCGAAAACTTAGATTTTATGATATAAGCCCAACCGTAACAACATATCCAAAAATCAAAACTACCCGATCTTTTGCAAAGCAAACCCCTTTTTTTTTAACGGATTTACTGGACTATTTAATTTTCTGAAAATCGTTATTTTCCCACTTAATTTTTTGTATAATTTATATATTATATGACCATTTAAACGTAGCCCTAATTATTTCTGATTTTATTATTATTTAACGTACTAAGCTAATTATTTCTAGTTTTTTCTTCTTCTTTACATCTATTTTTATAATTTTTTATTTAAAAAATTTTTTTAATAATTATTTCCTAAATAATTTTTTTTTTTTTATAGTTAAGAATTTTAATTTTTTTCTTATATGGTATTTTCATCTCTACTTTTCTTACTGAAGTTTAAAAAGACACTACTTATTATTTTTTTTAAAAATTTGTTAATATTTTCTGTTTGTTTACTATTTAAAGATCCAACTATCAAGACCATAGTTCAAGATGGAATCTATCAAAGATTTAAAACTAATTAATTTTTGTTTGAAAGGAATTAATTCTTTTAAATGATAAAATAAGTAAGTTAGGGTATAAAATTTTTGAATGCTGTGATGCTGTGCATTCCATGAAAATTTCTCGTCAATATAGACTTCTAAATACTTTTGTTGAGAAATGTAGTTCTCAGTTTTTTCGCAATTGCATGACTTTTTATTAACCGGATAGATATTTTCCATATTTTTACACTGTTTTGTTGTATAAAGCATAAACTAAATTTTTATAGATAATTTTATTTTTATTTTTTATTAACATAATTTTTGGTTTTTTAATATTTATTGTCATATGATGATTTATAGCCCACCTATTAATATTATTTAAGTCAATCTGCATTCTATTACATGCAATTAATTGGCTATTATCATATATAAATATTAGTACATCGTCGGCATATAAGTAAATATTTGAATGGACAATACAATTATTCAAAGAGTTCATATAAAGATTAAATAATAGAGGTCCCACATTTGGTTACGTATGTTCAGTTATAATTTACGTGATAATTACAACTTAATGAGAACCACCTAGATATCAAATTAATATCGAGATCGGAAATATAAGACACACCCCTATCACTTCAAACCTTTCCCCAGTTGGTAAAAACTTACGTAACATTCCAAATTAATGTTAATTCCTATTTTGTTCCGTTTGAAGTTTACATCCCTTAGAATGCGGATATCGCAAATTCATCAATGCATCTGTCGAAAACATATCTCTGTTTTAGGTTTTGACAAAAAACACTCATGTCAATTTCGTGTTTCCAACTCAAACAGTTTGGAAAATAACCTTGCCGTTCGAGGAAGGTTTTTCCGCTGTAGACACCCTTTAGTTCGTTTTAATTCTGGGATGTATTCGAAACTCCGTGCTAAATTTGGTAAAGATCCATTAGCAAATGGCGACATTGTTTCAAGACAAACACACAGCCAGACAAACAAAAAGATCTTTTTTTTTTGGTAAAGAATCTTTTTGGTAAAGATAACATGCATAAATTTTGGATGGATTTTTTTGTATTTCTAAACCTTTTTCATGGTCAGCATCTTGAAGAGAATAATCTACTTGCTGATAGCGATTTTCAACCGTTGCATTCCTTTTAATCTTTTTTAATTTTAATAGGATTACAACTAAGCAATTCTTAATTGTTCTAGATATCTTTTAACTCTTACTTTTATTCTTTATATACAAGTTTAACGTGTGTGAATAGATTGATAATAAAAATAAAAAGCCAACACTCATAATGAATCCTAAAAAACATTTAAACACATTAAAAATTGACAACATGTTTCGAGTAGCTCACTACTCGTTCACGAGTGAAATAATACAGAATACAAGTGGAATTTATACATAGAGAATTCAATGAAAAGGAAGCGCAGTCAGGTGACTTGATGGAAGGACCTCTTTCGGTGAAAGTTATAAGATGTGACTTAGGAAATATCAGAACATCAGGACCGAGCGGACTAACCGGAAGGGAAGACAGGATTTCCATATTGGGACCAGGAATGACGTATCAAATTGTAATTTCTTGGTGTGTAGAGTGGAAGTCTGCGCAAGATTCTGCGATGACAAGAAGTCAGCATCTGTAAATAAAAAAATAAAAAAAAAATAAATAAATAAAAAAAGAAAATTGGGAATTGTTTGGAAGGATGGAAAAAGGAACCAGATGTGGGAGGGGTAATCGGGGGGGAGGGGATTTTTTGGGTGGATTAAACGTGAAAATTTAAATCTTTCTCTTTTTTGCTGAAACCATAGCAATATATTGTTCTAACTGAAATTGAGTCGTTATAACAGTCGGGTTCAGATAAAATAAACAACGATTCTTTGCATTTACGAATGAGATCATTAGTTTCGTAAGCGAAAATCACTGGGTTATTGTAGTCGATCCTATGTCCAGTTTCCAGAATATGTTTAACCGTTAAGTAATTAAGATCATTAGTACGAAGTGCATAGGTATGCTGATCAATACGTTTTCGGATGGGTTGCAATGTTTCCCCAATATACCTGCAATGGGAACCAAGGCATTTAAGCGCATAAATTACACATTTAGGGTTATCATTTACTTGTCTGACCTTATTATTGATAGTTGAACCTAAAGTGGATTTAATGGATGAGGTTAAGCAGATTCCGAGGGGTCGGAGCATTTTTGATAATGCCGGAAACACGGAGCTATGAAAAGGCACAGAAACAAAAATAACATTATGATTATTTAATTTATTGGAAGGGTTGTAAATACCTCGAATTGCAGAAGTTATAAATTTTTCTAGTAACGATCATGGATACTTACTTGCACGGAGAATATCCTGGATAATGCAAAGTTCAGCTTCAAAGAGATCGTAGGAACTGGAGATATGGAAAGCTCTGATTACCGCCATGTTGACGATATTAATTTTGAACGAAAGTGGACATTGCGAATCAAAATTTAGTGTGAGATCGCAAGAAGCAGGTTTTCTGTAAACTTGGGTAGCGAAATACGATTCTTTACGTGTGATCAACACGTCAAGGAAGAGGATAACATTGTTACTTTCAAATTCTATTTTAAACTTGATACAGGAATGAATTTCATCAATGTCCTTTACGCCTAATGGAATGGAGCAATCAGTGTAAAATAATAAATCATTCACATATCGACATTACAAAGGAATATGAAGTTCTCCATTATCAAAAATATAAAATGCTGTTTCTTTTTTTCTTTTTTATTTTTTTTATTTACAGATGCTGACTTCTTGTCATCGCAGAATCTTGCGCAGACTTCCACTCTACACACCAAGAAATTACAATTTAATGTCATTCCTGGTCCCAATATGGAAATCCTGTCTTCCCTTCCGGTTAGTCCGCTCGGTCCTGATGTTCTGATGTTTCCTAAGTCACATCTTATAACTTTCACCGAAAGAGGTCCTTCCATCAAGTCACCTGACTGCGCTTCCTTTTCATTGAATTTTTCATGTATAAATTCCACTTGTATTCTGTATTATTTCACTCGTGAACGAGCAGTGAGCTGCTCGACACATGTTGTCAATTTTTAATGTGTTTAAATGTTTTTTAAGATTCATTATGTGTGTTGGCTTTTTATTTTTACTACTTTTATTCTTCTCAATATATTTTACTTGTGTATGTGTAAGTATTTTACTGACTAAGAATATTAGGCTTTGATGACATATTTTTGCTGATTGTTTCGTTCTTTAGATTTTCTTTATCATTGTTTCTTAAGAGTTTGAATGTTTTAGTACAATAAATAAGAAGTGTTTGAATTATATCTAATAATAAAGTAGTTTATTATTATTATTATTATTATTATTATTATTATATCGAAAAAGCTTCAAACCATGGGTTTCCCAGCTAAGACAATATGGCGGGTCAAGGACCAAAGCACATATTGCCAAGTGTAAATTAAAAAATAAAAAAAAGTTTGGAAGAATAGTTAGGGATATGTGGTTGTGTCCATAATTTTTCTACCTATGCGTGTGGTGTTGAGTATCACAGCCTTCTGCAGTTGTGCGTAAGTGTTTTTGTGAAGTCCTAGTATGCTGAGACTGTGGTGCAATGTGTGAGGCACCAGAACAGTGGCAGACAGGACGATGGGTACAACACGTACTTGGTCCTGCCTCCTCTGCTTCTGGAGCTCGTGTGCTAGGTCTGTGTATTTACTTATCTTGTCTGCGTGAGTTTTCTGCAGGTTCTTGCTGATAGGCACTGCAATATCAATGAAGTAGGTCTATTTGTTGACCTTATCAACAAGTGTGATGTCAGGTCTGTTGTTATGTATAGTTTTGTCTGTGTGAATAGGGCCGTACTAGTATAGCTTATATGAGAATAAGTCTGTGTGATGTACTGGTGTTGGGGGGGGGGGATGAGCTTTGGAGAAGGGTTTTCGAGGTCCAGGGGCATGAGATGTGTGTCAGCCTTGACAATGGCTGAATAGAGTGAGGAGTGTTGTGCTCTTTGGTGGAAATGTTCCCTAAGTGTGTGTACTTGTTTTTCGTGTAGGGTGATGAGATTGATGAGTCCTCGGCCTCCCTCCTTGCGGGGAAAAGTCATCCTTTACGTAGCGGACTTGGGGTGGTGCATGTTGTGCGTTGTAGTGCTTCGAATTCAGTGTTTGTCCATGGAATTCTGCCGAACGAATATGTTAGTGTGGGGACGGCGAAAGTATTGATGGCTTTAATTTTATTTCTGGCATTGAGTTGTGTTTTGAGGATGTTGTGAACGCGAGCACGGTATGTTTTCTTGAGTGCGTTTGATGTTTTTTTGATGTTTGCGTTGTCAATGTCACGCGCTTGCTGGAAGCCCAGATACTTGTAGGTCTCTCCCTCTACCATGGATTGGATGGCCATTGGCCAACCCATGGTCCAGTTCAAAACCCTCCAAATTCGTAGTCTTACCGCGTGTTATATGTAGCTTCCGGCATTTGTCGATTCCAAATTCCATCCCAATGTCTTTGGTGAACTCTGTTGTGACTTGTAGTAAATTAGTAAGTTGTGCTTTGTTTGGGGCGTAGAGTTTAATATCATCCATGTAGAGTATGTATGTGATTTTTTATGGTGTCAGAGTGCCTGAGGTAAGCCTGTAACCGTGTTTTGTGTTGTCTAGCATGTGGCTTAATGGATTCAAGGCGATGCAGAACCAAAGAGGACTCAAGGAATCTGTCTGGAAAACACCTCTCCTTATTCGAATGGGAACTGTAGTGATGGAGGTGTTGGAGGTGCGTAGGTGTAATGTTGTGTTCCAACTCTTCATCGTGGCAATCAAGAATGCCGTGATCTTGGGGTGTACTTTGTAGAGTTGAAGAGTGTGTAAAAGCCAGGAATGGGGGGCTGAGTCAAATGCCTTCTTGTAGTCGATGTATGCGATGTGTAAGTTCCTATTCTTCGCGCGCCTGCCGCAGGATTACCGAGTCAATAGGAGTTGCTCCTTACAACCCTGGGAATTCCTGCGACAGCCCTTCTGCTGTTCGGAAAGAATGTTATGTTTCTCGATGTGAGTATAAAATTTGTCTGCAAGGCAGGAGGCGAGGAGTTTGTAAAGTGTGGGGAGGCAAGTGATTGGGCGGTTGTTTGCAGGGTGCACTGTTTCAGTGTTCTTGCTCTGTAGGTATGTGACACCCTGTGTGAGGAAGAGAGGCATATGTTCTGGGTGTTGGATTATGTCAGTGAGTGCAAGAGCTAGCTTCCCATGCAGGGACGTGAAGCTCTTGAACCAGAAGTTCTGAACGCCGTCTGCACCAGGAGCCTTCCAGTTCTGTGCATGTTTTAGTGCTGTCTGTATATCTGCGAGAGTAATATCATGGAAGGGCAGGAAGGGTAAGTGAAGTCTAATAGGACTGAGGAAAATTAAAAAAAAATAAAAGTCACCACACTGGATACAATTCACAAAAACTATATTAAAATATAAAATTTAAAAATGCTTTCAACCTGAACAAGCAGGTCTTTTTCAAGGGAGTTCATACCAAGAGAATTGGAGAATATAAAAAGACAGTGAATTACCGCAAGGACATGTGATCAAGGAGGCGAGTTCATAATAGGTGCAAAGAGGCATCTGACACAGCGAGGATGAAATCGGAAGATCCCATCAAAACTCACAACAACGGTGTGGGAAGAACTACCTAAAAACAGTCATAAGCAAAGATGGAAAAAAAATGTTTTTACCACTACATTTATATAAAATGCATTAAAAATATAAATATAAACAATACTGATAAGACTAAGAAACATAAATTACGTAATCGTACGGAACACATTTTCAGCCATCGTTTGGTCCGATAAGTAGCATTTAGGGTCCGTTAAAATGTGGTAGGACTTGTCTGTCGTTGAGTTCATGTCAAATAACATGAGAGTTGGCAAAATCCAAAGTATGACTTAAATCATGGACATGATAAATACTGTAGTAATTGAAATCAAGACTACGGAGAGCTTGAGAGTGTTGGGAAGGTAGCAGGATGAAATGGTATGGAAATGTAATGACTCGATCTAAAAGGCATTTTTGGATTGTAAATTCTATTGGTAGGTAATGCCAACTGGCGATCAATAAGGAAGCTGGGTAATCATTTAACAGTAAAATACCTCTAACGTTCTCAATTTCAGCAAGAAATAAATGAGAAGTACTAGAAATATTGAAAGTCCAACGAACTGCCATGCCGATGATATTTCTCTTGAAGGAAAGAGGGCATGCCGAATGGGAATTTAATGTAAGACCGATTTTTGTTGTCTTACGAGTTATATAGATACCTGATTCAGTTCTGGTTACAGATACATCCAAAAATGCCAAGCTATTATTAAGATCCTCTTCGATTTTAAAAGCAATGTCGTCATGAACACTTCCCATTATATCGTCAATACTGTATTGGATATCATGACTGACATAAAATATAAGATCATCAACATAGCGGCAGTAGAGCGGTAAATGGAGTTGCCTGTAATCAAAGTAAAAGGAGTGTCTTCAATGAAACACACAAATTTCAGCAAGTAATGCAGAAACAGCAAATCCCATAAACAGTCCAACTGATTCTTGAAACAAACTGCTATTGAAACAAAATATTTGAATATCGTACATAGATTTGATAATGGGTAATAATTTATCAATGGGCGAAGATTCCACAAAATTCCTATAATGTTTAATCGTAAAATGTTGTAACGACTTAGTGAATAAATCAATAGAAATGACGTAAAAATGGAGTCTACATCCAATGAAAATAATACATAATTGGCATAATATTGTAAAAACTTAATTTTTTCAATAAATTCACGTAATTAATTTACCTATTTACAACGGAAAATTAAAAAAATCGCTAAGTTGTAGAAAGTCTTTTATTATTATTATCACAGTAATGACAATTAATAAAAGCATTCACTTTAATCTTATCCTTTGTTTATCAATTGCTGAATCATTTATTTACACTTTAATGAAAGAATTCTGTAACTTTATTCTCAGCTATTCATACTAAGGAAGCTGCTGATTAAAAGAACCGGATGTTATTGTAGAAATAAGAAACGTAAATCTTAATAAAAGAATACAAACGCTGAAGAAACATTGAGATGTCATTCTCTATTAATTTCTGCTTCTTTAATTGAAAATAACTAAAAATAGAATGGAATTCAAAAATAAGAAGATTTTTCATTCTCTGCTAATTATTCTAACAGTGTTTGGAAGTATCGTACATGGAATCGATGAAGAAGAAGATTCTTCGAATAATGTACGTTCGGTTGACCCTATGACGCCAATTGAAGAAAACGCAGAAAATATGAAAAAACAAAAAGATATGGTTGTTGTATCAGAAATTGGCGATTCTCCTGAAAATAACGGAAGGATGAGAAAAACTAAGAAAGAAATTAATGCTTTCATGCAGGTAATAGAAAAATTAATGACCACTTTTCTAAGCAGAAAGAATTATAATTATTTTTATTATTCATGATATTATTTTGGAGGGATGCAAACATTCCCAAAGATAAATTCTATTCACTCTTTACTGTTGTCGTTTTTTAGTATTTTTCTTGTTATTGAACTTTTGGTTAATATTTATTTTGATCGCAGACCTTTGAGATGGGCAGGGAACTGAAAGCTTTATTAAACAAATTAAATATTTTACAACTTTTTTTTCTATCTTGCGAAATTGATACAAAAAAAAAATAAAAAAAAGTTGTTTATGTGGAAAAATTTGAATGTTCTTATTCAACGGATCGTTATCCTAAAATCGAGAAAACTAAACAAACCGCTATTTTTACGTTCAATGAGAAATATTAGTCAGCCATATTTGTACACTATTTTCAGTTTAAAAAGCAATAAGAACTTATTTAACCATTTTTGTGGCCTCCATTTTGATCGAAACCCATTTTTAGTTATTCCTGGAATTCCTTGAATTAGAGTACTTGAAATTCCAGCAATTATTTGAAAATGGGTCTCGGCCAATATGAAGATCATAGTTAAATAAGAGTTTATTGTTTTTTAAACTTTGCAACTGTAAATATCGTGCTTATATGTGGTTTTAATAAAGTTTCAGCATTTTCAATTTTTAACCAATCATTTAGTTGATTAGAGAAATACTTTTCTGTACAATGCTTAGTTAATCAATGCAATAATTAACTTTAAAATGCAGCTAAATTTCTCTCGGATTATCTGAACTCGAAATCCATTTTTCTTTTGTTTTAATACCAAGGGACATACAATAACAAGAGTTAAAGCAAATAGATTAATTGAAAAGTAAAAATACGTTTTTAAAACTCTGAAAAAACGAAAAAAATTGGAATTTTCTGGGGGGTTTCCCTTTGTTTTAATATAATTTTAACTGTATTATTCACATTCAATAATGCATCGCTAACAATTGATTGTGAAATTTTTATCTATTTCTCACATTATAAATTGAAAAAAATAATAATAAAACGGAAGTTTAAGACAAAATAAGATTTTGTTTTTTGGTGAAGAATATCCCTGAAACTGCCATTTAATTTTTTTTTTAACCTTAAACTTTTTGTTTTGTTACTTCATTTCAATGTTAAGTTAACCGATAACTGACGAAATTTAGCTTCAATAGAATTTATTTCTGAAATGATAATATATGGGCTGGAATTTTGACATTCTCTAAAAAGCATTTTATTAATAGAAACTTCTTGATGACGATAATAAGTAAAAAAAGTCTTTTTTCTTTTTTAATTCTTTATAGGCTAGGAACCATTTCTTATCGTTGAGGAAAGAACTAGTGAATTTTCTACGCTTGAGTGGGAGGACACTAATCAATTTCCTAAATGTTTTGAAACAGGCAATCTTACATTCCCTAAGAGAATTGGAAAAACGAACTCACCATCAAACATCCCGAAATAAAGCCTCTCGTAATGAGTGACAATTTTCATTTCGAAAAGGTAGGAAGCAGAGATAACTTTGGAAATTAGAAATAGAAGAATGAAATATAGTGAAATTGCACCAATTGTTAGAGAATTTATTTTTAATTCACTAGAACTGGCTCATGTATGGTTCAATGTTGCTGTCTGCGTTGCCTGTTTTCCTTAAAATGTTATTTCTTGCAAAGTCTTTCTTTCTTTTCTTCTTTTCTTTGTTTTGTTTGAAAGGTATTAAACAACAAAAATTAAAAGCCAACTTTTATTATTTACTTAATTAAAAATTGGGACCAAACACACTAAGATAAATAGAAATATATTTACAAAATTCATGTTCGTGACATGTACATGTTGCGAGGTATCTTACACAAACCTCCTCTTCAGACTATAAGTAAGAAAACAAATTAGGCTTTTCAAATTTGGATTATAAATATTCTTAATATTATAACAAAACTTGAGTATCAAAATATTAATATTAGCCAATTTATTGTTTAAAATAATAGATAAAAGTAATAGATTAAATTTAATAGAGCTGGTAATGCATTCTTTATTGAAACCTCAGTATTACAGCACTTGTTGGATTTGGATTTTATCAACAAAGACTCATAAAACCTGCCTAAGTATTGATCTAAAATAGTATCGTAAATGAATGATACTTACGCAGGTTATATGAGTCTTTGTTGATAAAATCCAAATCCAACAAGTGCTGTAATACTGAGGTTTCAATAAAGAATGCATTACAATACAAAATGGATACACAGTACTACCCTACGTGAAATCAATCTCAATATTTCGTATAAATAATCTATCAATAAAATGTAAAAATATATGAATTAATTACATAGTTTTGTAACTTTTGCAATATAGATGTTTTCTCGGAAATACATTCTTGTGGCATCTTATATCCACAATATCTAAATCCCACAATATCTAAATCTAAAAATAAGATTAAACCATGCGCAATGTATAAGCAGTTGGTTTATATTCGTTGTTTAATAAAAAAAGAGATTTATTATTTAAAGTGGATGGAAATCCATTTCTCCTGCTTATTATGAGAATTATTCTTCCGAGCTGATTTCTGAACGAGGACTAAGTGGAAAGATTTCAAAGATCGAAGTTTTAGAAAGCAACTTTAGAAGGATTTCATAAGAGTTATGAAAACGAAACTATTATTAAAAAAATATTTCTGAAACGAACTAACAAATTAATTTCTAAAATTTAAAATATGAATTTTGAGCTTTCTTTTTCCGTCTTTATGTGATTTTAAGGGATTTACATGAGTTGTATTCTCAATTGGCAAACTTAGAATTAATCAGTCAGTTTCAGAAATGAATCTTTTTAAATTTTTAAAAAAGTTAGAAAGTTCATGCTCATTATTAATTTGATTTTTATTTATTATATTATAAATTTTCAATCGTTTTCTTTAATATTAGGATTTTTTTTTCTATTTTAATAGCGATGGATCCACAGAGACGGATGGTGATGATTAAAACTGGAAGACAATTGAAGTTTCCTCATATTCTTAGCATTCAATAATGGACTGTAAAATCGTAATAAAATAAATTCTTATAGCATTCCTTGCCCTTTGATTGTCGTATTTAAATTTACTCTCTTCTTTTTCTGTTTATAAAAAAGGAGAGTGTTTGTCGGTTTGTGGCTTTGTTTGTTTGTTTATTTATTTCTTTATTTGTTTGTTCGCTATACACTCCTAGGGCCCTTTGACCAATCTGGATCAAACTTTGCAGAATTATGGCCGAGTGCACCAAGCATCAATTAACTTTGATAGCTGCATTGTGGACATAGCTAAAATTATTGGGGGGGGTGATGCCCAAGAAAAAGTTTAGCCTTTGTTTTAAAATTGTGTGAAAGGAAACAAACATGTATAAAAAGAAAATTTATTCAGAAACTTGATAAATTTCTTTTTATACATGATTTGTTTACTTTCACACAATTTTAAAACAAAGGCTCAAATTCTTCTGGAGCAGCACTCCCGACTAATTTTAGCTACGTCCACACTGAAGCCGTAAAAGTTAATTGAAGTTTGGTGCACTGGCTATTAATCTTTAAGACCCTGCGGAAATAATAGGCTACAATTTGAACCCGGATATCTTCGCTTTCCCCTAATTTAATCCCCTTTACGCTTTCGTATCATGTTTAAGTAGAGATATAGTACCTGGTTCAAATCCACTTGGTGGCAATAATTCTTTTATTATTTCCTTTTTATTTCCTTTTTTTCGTTTTTTTCCTTTTTTTTACTTTTCTTCTTTATGTATGACAATAATTAATTTTCTTTTCATTTTTTTTATTTGAAATAAATAACATTCTTCTTATCTTCTTTCCTCAAATAAATGTTCTTAATTTCAGAACAACGAAAACCCGGATCCTCACTAAAGGGTATAAACAACGGGGGGGCAAATTTTCCAAAAGAGTAAGCATATCTCTCAAACAGCTTTAGCTGGAAACCACGAAATCTCCTTTAAAAGACTGCAATATTATCAGGTTACATGTTTGATAACATCTTAGATACTAATAAATATATCCACTAATAAACGTAATTATAACAACAACCAGGAAACAAAGACTAAACAAAAATTAAGGATACCAATATCATTCTGAGTGGGGTATTCCAGAGGTTATATTTACAATAATTTATTGCTTTCGAATTACTATTCACAAATTTAACTTTTTTTAGGTCTCAAACATAACACTAGAAAGAAAGACATTCATCATCGTTTAAGGAGTTCCCTAACACTCTTCTTCATGAGATTTATTATTTCTGAAAACATATAAAGGAATAAAAATTGTCATACTTCCATACATGAATAGTCACAGTAGTGTATGGTAGAGTATTAATAGGAATTGGTACAAAATATAGAAATTGCACATCCAGAACGAATGATGAGAGAACGACGAATCTGTTGTTTTTGGCTGCATTTTTTAGCAATGACCCCCCCCCCCACCTTCCGGGAAGAAAAAAAGAAAAGAAAGTATTTATGTTCAAGTGTGTATGTGTAAATGAGAAAATTCTCGCAATAGATTCTAGTATTAAGATCATTTCATTTTTAAAGTTTCATTTAAAGAAAACAAAGTTATTTATAAAAATTTAATACAATGGAACCCCATCCCCCCACCCCTTAGCAAAATCTTGGCTATGCGCCTGTTTACTGGATACAAGAATAAAATTGTCTTAGTATATAAATTCATAGTTTCAATCTTTAATCTAATCGTCGCTAACTTCAAACAGATGAAAACTAATTTGCCTAAAAATTACAAAATATTTTATTTAAGATAAAACTTTTGTTCAAAATCCAGTAAAAAAAATTATTTTTACTAATCTAAATAAATCTATATTTACTTATTTCACCAGAAGTAACTTTTTAAACAAGTCAAGACTTGAAAATTCTCGCAATAATTAAGATTAAAAATTAATTGTTAATAGCTTCAATCATTTTGACGAAAAATTAATCATTATAAAATTTTAAAGTCTTCCGAAGAAAAATCTTTGATTGCATTGTAGAAAATTAACTTTTTTACCTTAAGGTTAATTAATTACATAACCTTGAAATTCAAACTCACCAAATAGTTGTCATCAAATTTGTACCAATCTAATTCACAAGCACAGTTGATAATCCGACAGTTACGGGACCGAGGGGGTGTCAAATTATCAAAAATGTAGAATTACCAAAGGTTGATTTTTTAAAACTGAATTTTGACTTCTAAGGCAAGAAAATATAAGTTATGTGTATACAGTACTATACTTCAGTACGTATATTGTTACAATATATATTGAGTACATATTTTACGGCCATTGAGGATATTAAAAAAAAAAATCATTAGGCATAGTTTTACACAAATGAATACGTATGTATGTAATACTAATTTATTTCTGTTTTTATGTCTTAAAAAAATAACATTACTGTATACAATGCAAAATATAATTTTATGTCTTAAAATAAAAAATAAAAATAAGTACATATGTATTTACGGCTTAAAAAAATATGTAATCGTTTTCTGTTTCTTCTTACGTAAAGAGTCTGTCATGGCTTTTTCTTGAATATCTTTTAACATGTTCTCGTAGTCGAGTTCCCTCTCCTCAAATCAAAGTATCAAAGTGTTTGCAGCCGACATAACTTCATCGCAAGTGATTGTGCATTTCACTTCCGTAACCGCCTCAATCGGATCGGTTTTCGAACCAACCTGCGTCGTACTATCGAGCGTGTCGGACTGTCAAATGTCGGATTATCGCGAGTCAACCGTACTAACCAAAAAAACTGAACCAGGAAAAAGTAATACTTTCATTAACATGCATCTTTCTCTCTTAGCTGAAATTTCATGGAAGTGATGTAGACAGGTATATGTGTAATCTGTGTATCTATGCCCATATATGTATCTATGCCCTTGTGTATATCTTATACTGCATACCCCCATGTTTGAGTATCTGCTACTTGCATACGTACACGCGTCCATGCTGCTTCATCTATAGACTGGATGCATTTAGAAATAGCACTATTTAAAGTTTACAGCTTAATAGCATGTAGATATATACATTATGTTATGTACCTATTGTGTTATAGTGTTAAAAAAATAATCTCCAGAACCTACTTACAGGGAGAATTTCCCCTAGTAGGACTGATTGTTATGAAATTGTTATGAAAAAACAGAAAAAAATATATAAAGAAATTAAAAACTAAAGCATTCCCGCACTGAAATGTATTCCGTATAAAATAGTTAAAAATTAGTTAATTTCTGCTTCCGCATCATTTCACTTTTGCATCTGCTATGAGAAACTAAACATTGCTATTATTTCAAAGTGAATAGAATATTTAAGGCCGTTCCGGCGTGGTCGAGTAGACGGCGGTGTCGGAATCTGGGTTCGAATCCCGGTGGTGGCATGTCTGTTTCTTTCTTCTTCTGTGTTTCGTCCGTTTCTACTCTGGGACTTACTATCTCAGGGTTATCCTGGACGGGATGGGAATCTCGTCCCTCTTCTTGAATTTCCTAGCCTCACCGTGACGTTGTCAGATAGGGCTAGCCCGTGGTCCATAGTTGGCCAAAGTCAATGAAAGGAAGGAAGAATATTTAATCTTCGAGGCTTCGGCAAAGGTCTCAGAGGTAGAGAGAAGTTTACTGTCATAAGTCAGTATTGGATTCGTATCAAAGACACCATACACTCTCCTAAAACTTATTCTTGAACATTTGATGGAGGGGAAGACCTACTTCAAATCGCAATAAATCGTGTGACACAGCAGGGCGATTGCTTACAAACCTCTCTGCTTGCATTGGCCACTGTTACAGGAAAACACTGGAGACAAAGGGAATGGAGCAATTGCTGATGAGTTCATCTACCTATGTTCACTGATATGAGAGTGGGTTCAGCATTCGATATCATCTCTCTAATATCCTTCATATATGACGATGGCGATCTGATATTTGGTATAGAATAACAATCAACGCATTGATCATCATTCTCTCGTCATGCGGCACACTAATAGCTGTTAGAGTACGCAGTAAGATCCTAGACAAATATGGTTATCCATTTTTCATAGCCACGAGTTCTATTCCCTTGCTGATGGACAGTAATGCCCTTAGAGCTTGCCTGGTTGACAGTTCTCACTGAGAGAAACAAACATTAGTATAGAATGACCAGCCAGATCACCTGACCTAAGTCCGAAAAGCATGTTTGAACACTACCGGAAGATGGATTGAAGGATTGGAAGGAGATTATATCTACTCTTTCACAAAAATGGCGATTAAACTCTCCTCGACAATCTTATTGGTGGCATTAATTTGAATAAATGATTAATTCAGCAGTTTTAGATTTAAACCGAATTTGATTTTGCTTGAAGAAATTTTCATACAGTGAATGATTTATAACATCAACAATCCTTTGGTACTTCTTCCTCATTGAGAAAGTTATTGACACGATGATCTGTTGTGTGTAAAGGATGGTTTGAGCAAATTCAATCCCAAACATCTGTTCGTTACCGAGCAAACTAAGCAGCGTTCAGTTATCCACTACCGTACTCTAGCGGTAGAAATAGAAAGCTTCCCTTCGCAATTTTAAATTTAAAAATATATTAATAAGTTGTAAGAAGATACAAAGTTAATTTAATAACTCAATTAAAAGAATGGACTTCAAATTAACAAATGAAGAAATTATTCTAATATGATGTATAAAATCCAATAAATACATTTTGAAATGGGGTTTACGTCACGGAAATATATATTTCATGATTAAAATTTCAATATAATCCTTTTACATTGTAACAAATCCTTAAATATCATATCAAGATAAGTTCTGTTTGTATTTAATTATCATTAATAATTGAAATAATTTATAATACATAACAAAGTTATATATATATATATTTTTTAAAATTTAAAATAGCTGAAAACTGATCAACTTCATCCATGAAAGGATTTCATACCACGATTCTCCCAAATATCAGTCCGAGATCGACTCTCTTCTCTTCCTTTCTGCCGGTGAAGAATAACGGCTACGGCGCGCACTCCTTGAAATATCTCCTAGGCTCTTACCCCCTTCTATACTTTTTTCTCTGTGGGACTGAGTAGAAAAAAAAAAACACATCCCGTTATGACGACAAGGCTCCGTGAAAGACTTGCGACTGTATTGGAGGTCATCTCTGTATGAGTATGAACCCCTTCATCACATAGCGGACATTCAGCAATTGTGAGTGTTCCGGTGATTCAACAATCCTGTGTTTAATGTGATACAGTTAGGCCCTATGTCTTTAAGGACCGGATATATCGTACCCGCACCTGTTAAGCCTTGTGTATTATTCGCTTTCCTAGTTTTGTTTTTCCCTTTACCTTCCTCAAATCGCAATCATCTTAATAAAGTTTTCTTGTTCAAACCTTTCTTTGAGCCTGCTCCGCAGTTCTTTTGATTGAAATGGTGCAGGTCACCCTGTTTCCTCACAGCCAGTGAAAGCTTCCCGCGGCATCCTTTCTATCTTTTCTTTTTTTCTTTTTGATCACACCTTTCTCTTTTCCGTTACCTCCTTCCCTTTCATTCACGTGCTCTGTACTTTTGGGGAAACACTCAATTCCAGGAAATAAACCGTTTTAAAGATGGCTGGATGAACTCCATCTATAAGCTATAGGGAAGAGAACGAGCTGCGAAAAATCACAGATCTTTACCGGGGATTGAATCACAGTTCCTCCAGCCTCCACAGGACGCACAAAATGAAATCCTAACTTATTTTTAGCCGAAAAAGTGGACCGTCTTTCAACGATCTGAAGCATCCGTATTGAATTTAAAGGGTGGCCAAAATAAAATCGGCCCCAATTGACATTTTTTTTTTGTATTGTTTATTATTTTGGAGCCGGTTTTATGTGCGCCACTCTGTATAATGCATTTTTTTTCTTTCAGACGAGTCAAACAGCAGGAATGATATTATTTTAACAGCAAATGAAATCAAATGAGATCCACTTGATTGGTGGGGATCGGACTAAATTGATCCTGAAGGAGCTTCTTCACACTTTCTCAAACCTCCATTTCGGTCTTCCTTACTAATGTGTAGTTTTTATTTTTTTTATTTTTACTGTTTTTAAGACTTTTGAGAGGAAAAAAAAATCAGCTGTTCAGTTACGCCAAAAAAAAACAAATACACATCCCCATTCATTTAATACGACAATTGTTCACTCATAAATTTCCTTATATCACTATCTTATATCACTTTTTTGATGAATTCTGGATAGATGAGCTTTGTTGATACTAACTATACGAACTTAAACTAACTGTAGTCGAAAAAAAGAAAAAATACAAGTTAAAAAACTTACGGCTTGTAGATAACACGTATAAACCTACAACTAACAACATTAGTGAATTTCGATGAAGGGTCTTTGTGGATCTAATTGTATTCGAGGGAAAAGTTTTATTACAAAAATTGATCAGTTGACTGTAGCAATCGACTACATAAGTGCGTCTAACTTACCAATTAAAAAAGTTTGACCACGGTTTTATTTCTCTTAAATCGTTTAAACTACTATATACTTATTGAACTTATTATTATAAAAGTAATTTATAATCTAATCAAACTACAAAAAATTAAGGAATATGTACGGAATTCTGTTGATTGATATTCTATTGCAAACCATTCTAAGATGGACAGTAATTGTCATTGATTCTTTTGGACAGGTCGGAATATGTGAACGGTAATGACAAGAAAAAAAAACAAAGCAATGTAATGTAACTGACAGTAGGAGACAAAAAAAACCTACAAGAACTATATCAAATTCTAAATGTATTTAACAGCATATACTGCATGTAGATAAAAACTGTTTCCGTGCATTTCTCACGCATAAACCTACATTTTTTATTCATTTTTATTCATTTATTCATTTATTATTTATTCATTATTTATTTATTGTTTATTATTATTTATTTATTGTTTATTATTATTTATTTTTTTATTATTATTTATTCATTATTATTAAGTTATTTATTTATTATTTATTCATTATTTATTCATTTATTATTATTTATTTATTATTATTATTTATTCATTCATTTATTCATTTTATTCATTTTTTATTCATTTTTTCGTTGCATTTGAGTTCATTCGAAACTTCCTCTATATGAATAATTAAGATTACACATCCAGTTCTGCTGCTCAATTGGGTCGGATTTCAATGTTTCGTCTTATCAACTTCCTAAAGAATTCCGTGGTAGTTTCAAAGAAGAATGGCGGTAATACGCTTTTCAATGAAAAAAAAATTATATTTTAAATATTTTTATGTAACTTATATACTTATAATAAAGTACTTATAGCTTATACATATTCTCATGTACTATATAACGTTATCTTGGTAATTATATTTATATCAAGATAATGTTACATATGAAACGAGAATATGTATTTTTTTTATATCAAGATGACATCAGCTTAATTATCATTTTAATCATAAACTCATGTATTTGAATTCAATGTATGGGAGCTGATTTGAAAGATAACTTTTAGCTCCAATATTTAAATGAATTAATAGTCTTTAATTTCATCTAATCTGAAAAAGAGATTTTGATCCCATTTTTATTCTTAAAAGTTCTTTTCATTTTTATTTTTGAATAATTAATAATAAATTAATGGTATGTCCTTAATCAATTTATAAAATCAATTGCGTGCTTAATAATGGACACGTAAATGATGTATTAAATTGTGTATTTGTTGAGAAAAAAAGAGGAAAAAAAAACAAAGTGTTAGGAATCGAATGATGAATGTATGTGAACAAGGAAGTGAAAATTATAAAATCTATAATTATATTAAAAAGATTCGAATATCTTGTTAGGATGAATGTAAGGTCAGTACCAAATGGTAATGGTGGAGTGTGTTGTGAATTTTTATTACAAGCATAAAAATTAAAGGAATGTAAGGTAAAAATCCAGTTGACGGTACGGGTTGTGTGTTTTTTTTCTCCACGTTATGAAACATGGCCGTTTCCGAACTATTTTCAGAAACCGGAAGCGGAAGTTGATGTCTGATGTTTCAATTTTTAAGAGAACGACCGGAAGCGAATACAGGAAAGCCACTTCTTGCTAAAAAGGCGCCATCACCATTAAACCACAAAAAAGAAAAAAAAAAAACATGAATATTTACGAAAAGCCGCTTCTTGCTAAAAGGGGCCATCACCAGTAAACCACAAAAAAATATTTACGAAGCATCCGATTGATTAGTACTGCATTCGTTAGTAAAGTGCAAAAAAACATGGTTAGGCTTACGTTATATGACGGCCTCGCTGCTGCCCGTTCATGGGTGTCCAGATACTGTCTATCATATTCCTTTTGGCTGCAGTGACAGGATCTTTGAAATGGATACCATGATTGATGGTCAAATGCTGATATCCTTCATCCTGTAATGTGTTTTAAAATCTATCTCTTATTTTCAAAGAAAAAAATGAAATACCTGACAATTCGACATCACCTTTGACGGCCATCTTCAATTCAGAAAAAAGGAATGCACGTGGTATCACGAGCACGTGCAGAACGACGATAAACATCATGACGTCATATATCCTTCCGCAAAATCGTAGGCCGGAAACAAAAAAAACGCCCCTCCGCAGTGAATGCCAACAAAGCGTCCTATTGGCAGTACCGTCAACTGGAGTTTAGCCGGAATGTAATTGTTAAAATATATCTTATCTCACAGCATTGATCACGAAAATTATAAAAACGAAACTAGGAGTAATACAATGTAATAGAATTGAGTAGCGATAATATTTAGTATTAATATAATATTGGTACCGTACTTTCGTGTGGGTACGAATGTTCGGTGGCGGGAGTACAGAATGCGACTGAACACAAGGTTCTTTAAAATAACAGAGACTTTTACTATCCCGGATAAATTCCAATTACACAGTATCTCAATTAGAATTAACGATCTTCGGATACGTCCCAACTTCTGCATGGTCTACTATCAGTCAAGACACTATTGAAGCCTTCTCTTCTATTGTCCCGGTTGGAAACTCTTCTAGAACACCTGTTCGTAAACACTCCTGACTGTTGTCTCCCGGGTGGGAGTCTTCCTGCGGCTGCACGCCACTCAATCGAACTGTCACTCTTTCTCCAGTCGGAGAAATTCTGTGACCGGTCGCCACACTCGAACTGTCTCTGTTCTCCGGATTGGAGATCCTTCTGTGGCTCTCTGCCACTGACGAACTGTCTCTCAGGCGCTCTGCGTCTCTTGTTATAGGCGCTGATTGCCTCGATCCTGTTTTATGAGTAGTCGACTCTGCAGAGGTAAGTTGGGTTGAGCGAGTCGACTTCGTTGGAGGGGGAGGGGACAAAACGACTGGTAACAATATTTCATAGAGTAATATTAATTTACAGAAATTACTATAACTCTATGAAATTATCTTCACATTGAGAGAGTTTCTCTGCTTTTGTAGAGAAACAAATCACTACTAATGTTTTTAATTGCAGTCTCTATGAAAGTAAATGCAAGACCAGAATTTAACATTGAAAATAAAGTTTTTTGTGCTATAAAGTTATTTAGAATTAAATCAGTCCATCTCAGAACTGATGGTTAACATAAATGAAACAGCACCAAAGGCTCTTAAAGTTGTAAATTCCTTAAATTGTTATTTATTAGTGAACCCTCGACTACATTCAGAATATCTTATATCTTTTCTAGGATCTCGTGCTGTTCTAGAATAATTTACTCTTTAGAATAATTCAGGTCCCCGATCTCGTGAATAGTTATTCGCAGTGCAGTTATCTAAATGTTGGTTTTTAGAAATAATTTTAGGTAAGAAATGACCAAAATGATTAAATGTTTCTCAACAAATGATCTTTACTTGTATTAATAAATATGCAATGTTTCCTAAGTATTCATTATTAGAAGTACAAAGAATACAATTACTTGAATTAGATAAGAATAATTGCAGGTTCTTAAACTCTTGTAAGTGCTTTTTAAGAAAGTGTGTTATTATTTCATCAGTGAAGTGTTAATTTAATTACTGCTTGCAACTGTTTTGGTGAGATCAGAATACTCCATTGTTATTGTTTGCTACAGTGCATATTCGGATACTACTGAATCGGTTAATGCTCGATTGTTGGAATAATTAGTTATCTGATTACATACTGTAGTTCCTATTTGCTCTTAGCCAAAGTCTTGTACTGAATTGTAGCAACATGACAACAATTATTGTAACAATTAATATTGATTAATATAGTAATTAATTATAGAATGAATATAGAAATAAGTAGAAGTTATTACATATTTTACTAATAAAAAAGTTAAATAATTATCAGTTAAATGGTTTACGATTAAAAAATAATAGATTTGCAATTTTTTCCAAATAACTAACGAAGCAATATTTTAAATAAATTCTCTTTGTTTTTTTCTTAGTTTATCTGAATATCAATTGAATCACTTCTTACATAATCTTCAAACATTATTACAAAGAATAATGACTTTCACGAATCGTTTAACAGCAAAAATTTAAAAGAATTCCTTTGTCATAATATTATATTTTCAATTTCTTGGTTTTAAGTAGATAGAATTTTAATGGCACTGGAACCGGATGTCGATAAAAATTTCAAAGCTCCTTCATTTAAACATTTACGGGAGTTTTGAAGTGTTTTCAGTTAAAGAGTTCAATTTTCAATTCTATTACTGAATCGGAAGTTTAGAATTATTTCAAAAATAAACTTCGCAGTTATTAAGAAGTCCTAAATGGCTTTGTTTCCAATTGCCTTGGCTTTTGTACTAACAATTGAGAGTACTCGATCCATTTCAGAGGATGATTATGACATTCGAGAGCTGCCAATACCTACACCTGAAGAAGATTCTGAAAAGCTGATTGATGCTTCATTAATCAAGAGAGAGCCTAAAAACATGGAAAAAACTTTGATGTCAAAGGTAGGTCAATGATAGAGTAGAAATCAGACACTCATAAAAATCATACATTGCAGAATTGATTCTTTTACGTTTTTCAAATATTTACTCATTGAACACCTTGAAGAGGTCATAGATAGTATAGAAGCTGACTCGTTTTTGGAGCTAGTGTATCTTCTTTCTTTTCTTTTTTATTTATTTTATCAGGGTAAAACAATCATATGTGGATGAAACTGATTAAACCTCTTGGCAGCTAAAATCCATATTACTCAAAAAGTTATCTCGTTAGTAAAGTAAAACAGCTTTATTTTCTTTCAATATTTTGTATCAGCAATCCTTAATCAATGTCTTGTCACTTCATTATCAACCTTACATCAATCAGATTCATTCTATATTAAACTCTTACAAACTGAGGAATGTTTGTCCGATTTATTTTCTAAATTAAATATTTAATTCTTAACAAAACAAAATGAGAAACAAGAACAGCACAAGTTCTGCTTCATTAAATGTTCAAGATTAAATATCTAATTCGTTTTAGCAATTTAGTCAGAAACCTTTTCCATATCTAATTATAAATTTGGACATAATATTTACATAAAATACTTCGATATTTTACAATTGTTGTTAAATGATATTAGTTAATGGCATTGCTGTTTAGGGAACAAAAACGGAGATGCCACAAATTCTCTGAAGGAATAATCACCCAGAAAAATCGCTTCTTTCATCCTAATACAAAATTTTGGATGAGATGCATGAGCTCAGCAAATGTAGGATCGATATTAATGATGTCTAGTATGTACCTGGTGATTGTTTCCTGGTCAGTATTTAAAAAAAAATGTGAAATTGGTCCTGTTCTTAGAGTCACAGAACAACTTCTTTTCTTACTAACGAACTGCAGTAGGTAGGCAGATGTCCAGGGAGAAAAGGCTGCCTTTCTTTGGACTGAGATGAGTTCGAGTGCTCAGCCCAACGTTCGCACGCGTATACACCCGGGAAAGAAGACCCGATAGCCATTATGTAGAGGGCTGGGTGGATCCTAGTACTCGTTTGGAAGAGAATTGAGTGTAAAACCTCCGACATCCCGCCGAGATCGGGGATTGAACCCGCCTACCTCCAACCTGCAGTCAAGCCCCTTTGACAACCGGGCCCAACGAATTCTGATTGAAATGGTATTCAGCCATTTTTATGGTTAAGCGCTATTGTTTACATTATCATCGAATAGAAGTCATCTCAGATTTCATATAATTAAATAATATAAGAGAGCTTTTTTTTCTATCATCATTTTGCATCAATGTCATCAGAGTAAATATAGCAGTCTTAAAACTTACTAGCTTTCAAATGCACATGTTACATTTTTGGTATTGACACCCTTAATAATAACAAATTAATTTTTTTCAGATATTTACCCTGCGTTACAATAATATATCTTACATTTGTTCTGATATTAGGTTTTTATTTTTTTTTTCACAGACAAAAGAGGAGTTAATAGCGTTAAAGGATAAGTTTGCACATTTACTGAAACTTGGGTATCATAAAGTATTGAAGAGCTACAATTACGTTAAACACCTTCTGGGCTCTAAAACTTCTGGATTTAATAAAAGTAGTCTTAAAGAGTCCGGAGGGACAACTCCGAATCTTGAGGCTTGATTTATCTGAAAAATGGATGACATTGTATCTATAGTAAAGTGCTGCAGAATTAAACATCATTATTAGTATTATTTTAATCTTATACTTTTTATACAGTAGTTCTAAACTTGTAAAATATGATAAAATAAATAAAATGTAATATATTTGTCAATATTGAATATCGAAATGCTTACAACAAACAAAAAAAACCCTAGTTAAAAAAAAAAGATAGTTTTATAAATTGAAGATATACAGAAACGAATATGAAACAACTCTACGCTTTCGTATTAATATACAATATAAACTTTCATGAAATCTGTCTCGTTTCTTTATAAATTTAAATAAGTTTCGTCTTTTCTATTTTATTTTCCGAAGATTCTTATTAATATGATGGTGATTTCACAATTGGATTGTAGAATGTTTCTTGATAAGCAATTTTATATTTTATTTTAATTGAATTGGTTTGAATGCTAGGACTTAGTTGTCAAAGACTTAAAATAATAAAAGTTATTAGACACTTAATAATAGTTCAAATACAATCTTTTAATGCTCCCCACCTGGGGATTGGATTCATTTAGGTGACAACAGGTAAGTTTTGAAAGTTTCTCCTAGAAACAAAGCCTAGAAGAAATAATGTAATTCGCCAATAATTCCTCAAATCGCCACTGCTTTAAAGAATTCCTGCATTAGATATTTAATATCCATTTAAGGAATTAATAACATCTAGTAATGTTATTAACATTTTATTAGTAAAACTATTTAGATATTAAAGTTACGAGTGTCATTCGATTGTTGATGGTTGTATAGAATGAAATCGTTTGAGACCATCGTTGTAGCATCGGCATTACTGTGATCATGGAAACGGCAGCCCGGGAAAAGAAAATAAAAAACTCATTTTTTATTAGTAACCCACTATTGAGTAGGTTGACTCCTGCTGAATTTTTGGATGCTGAATTTTTGATACTGAGAACTACGTTCGCCCATTCCAGAAAAAAAAATTCTGAAATTGAAGTGCTTAGTGGAGAAAGGGGTATCCCTCATCTTGGCCAAAAATTGATTGACTGTGTTATTATGTATGCTCACACCATATGCTGATAGTATTTTGTAGTATCGGAGTGTGGGATAGCCTCATTAAAAAATTAAACTTAAGATAAAAATATAAAACTTTTTTTTTAAGAGTTTTATAAATGTTTACTGGAATAAGCTGGCTATCCCACATTTCTTTAAAACCTCGATTCTGATTGGCCACTGTATACGAGACTGTATAGGACACTCAATAGGAGAAAAGCGTTCTTTTGTAACATTTGCAAGCAATATGTCTTATGTTGAGGAAAGACAGTGCCTACAATAGACGAAAATAAAGAAATTCAGATAAATAAAAGAAACCTAGAAATGAAAGGATAACAGGAGGAAGGAAGAGGATTAACATGATGCTGTGTGGATTGCCTTGTGATTCATGTATTTAAAGTATTTTTTTTTCTGTTGTAAAATAATACAGGTGTTAAGGTGAATGTAAATGTATAATAACGAAAATAAGCAAACTATGCTCAACATTTGCAGAAAGTTACTTCAATATCTAACCAATTTAGTACCTTAATTGTTTTCATGTTTAATATTTTATATCTTGAGATTTAGGAAATCTAACAAAACACTAAATCTCTTAGAAATATATTGATGAGAGTTATCCCGTTTTTCTACTAATCCTACAATTCGTACACAGAATATTAAGTAAAATTTTAATAAATATCTTTCCCAAACTATTAACCTTAGCTGGGCTAATTATAGATAATGAAAAGATAATATCGTGAAAGATGTATTCTTTCAAAAAAAAAAAGTGTTTTGAAGCAACAAAAAAAGGGATCATCTATAATGAATAACATTTTTTTACTACTTCAAAGCATTTCCTGTAGGGACACCCTATCATAGATGAAATTTCGGCTTTCTATTCAGTTTGAGTAATAAAAGATTTATTATTTATAAAACTCAGTGAATGTTTTGTTGTTTGGTGGAGAGGCTGTCTGTAGAATCGGAAACCAACGGTTGTGGGTGAAACCTTTTATTAAACTCGTTTGACTTCCTTGTGCAGCAGATGTGAAATTTACTAGAATGCCGTAGCTAATGTTCCAAATGTGTTTTTACTTGTTTTAGGAAGAATCATCATGTTAATGGATTCTATCATTAAAAAAGTAAATGCGAAAGATTGTTATAAATATATTCTATTAAGTAACAACTTCAAAAATAAATTCTAAATTTTTATTTAGATTTTTTAAGTTTCGAGTGCCATTCGATTGTTGATGATTGTATAGAATGAGATCGTTTCAGAACACCGGTGCAGCATACTTACCTGGCATCGGCATTACCGTGATCATGGAAACGGCAGCCCGGGAAAAGAGTTATTCATTGCACTATTGAGTAGCTTGACTCCTGCGATCGCTCCTTATGTGAGTGCCTCGGATGCTTAATTTTTGATAGTGGGGAACTGCGTTCGCGCATTCCCTCGAAAACAAATCTAAAATTAGTAAACAAAACATCAACTGCTATTTTAATGGAATCCTTCTCCAAAATGTAACACTTAGCTTGGATTAAAGATAATGAAAAAAAGGGAGATCAAGTTTCCCCAGATCTATCTAATTTGCATAAACCTCATTTACACACTTAAATCCCTGAATTGGAAACTTTTAGTAACAGGACTGTATTGTATCTTTTTTGGTCATGTTAACAAATTGCATTCAATAAGAAAAACATTTGGGGAATAAATAGAAAAGTTAAGGACTTTTAAGCAAGTTATTAGAAAATAACTGATGGTCACCTAATAATAATAATTCGATTTTTAACCTTTTTTTGTTTTGTAAAAATTAGGTAGATTAAAGTGAGGAATAAACCAACTTCTGTAATGACAAAAAAACTCCATAAACTACACGACGATATTTAGTAGGCCTAACCGACCTACTTTTTCAAACCTTTTACATCACGGGAAGAGAAACCATCTCTCTCCTTCCCAAAATTAAAAATAATAAATTACAATCAAGAAAATTAGAATTCCATACTAACAAACAAAAACGTGAAGCATACTAATAATAATGTCTACCTCTCTGATCTTTGTCCAAAAAATGTCCGAACCACTGTCCTTTGTTTAAATAGCTTTATCTTTTAAATCGTTATCTTCAATTTTTAAAATAAATGTCCAATCTTTGAATAATTTTAAACTGCTGTCTTCAATTTCTAAAGTAAATCGCTGTCTTCTTTTAAATTGTTGTCTTCAATTTTTTAAAAGTAAATGTCCAAAACATTGAATAAATTTAAATCTTTACCTTAACTTAAAAGAAATTCCTTTAAAATTCTTGAAATTAAAATCTTCACCTTAATATCGTCATTTTTAATAAACAAACAAATTCTTCTTAATTAATATCTTAAATAACTTCTTTAATAACAAAAAAAAAACTCCATAAACTACACGACGATATTTAGTAGGCCTAACCGACCTACTTTTTCAAGCCTTTTACATCACGGCAAGAGAGACCATCTCTCTCCTTCCCAAAATTACAAATAATAAATTACAATCAAGAAAATTAGAATTCCATACTAACAAACAAAACGTGAAGCATACTAATAATAATGATGTCTATATCTCTGATCTTTGTCCAAAAAATGTCCGAATCACTGTCCTTTGTTTGTTTGTGCCAGATTAAATATGATTAAAATTGATTAGTTTCAGTAAAATTAAAACAGGGATAACATTTACGGGATAACGAATTCTTGTGATCAGTAACACTCGAATCATTAGTCACAATTGTGAATACAAAAGGAGTTGATGTTCTGTTTACTAATTTTAGATTTGTTTTCTAGGGAATGCGCGAACGCAGTTCCCCACTATCAAAAATGAACTGTATTCATAAGTATTCATCCATCTTTTAGATCCTCAGAATCCTCTAAAGATTTCTGTTCTTTTCACGGTTTATTGTTCTCTGATTATTCTTATATAATCTAATTAAAGATTCAATAGTTGTCAGTTATTGTGAGTATTACGATGGTTAAATATTTTTTAACGATACATATTGTTAATCCGATATTTCGAGGCTGATGTGTCGGAACCTGGGTTCGAATCCCGGCCCCAGCATGGATGCTTATTTCCTTTTCAGTGTTTGCCTTCCTCTTTTACTTTCTCTTCATGTTTGAAGCAATTCCTTAGGAAGGCCCGGAAAACCCCCTCAGTATCTACTACAAAAAACTTGGCAGCTGGTATAAAATGGCATCATTTTGCAGAAACGCAATAGAAAGCTCATCTTATGCTAGTATTTTGTAATGGCAAACTAAAAAATATGATGAAAAGAAATTTAACGTGCCCGATGATTCAAAGATTTGAAGATTTGAGTAAGCAAACGAAGGCACAACGCTACAAGAAAGGATTCGCACCCTTAGTTGTCACCGGGAAGAGACATGGGACGGACCGTTTCGTCTTTATTAGGACTCGTCAGCCAGCCAAGTCATCAGTCCCGGAAGGCTAACCCCTCGCACATTCTGAGTCTGTCATCGGTGGAGTTTGGCTGACTGATGAGTCCTAAAAAGGACGAAACGGTTCGTCCCAGTCTCTTCCCGGTGACAACTCAGGGTGCGAATCCTTTCTTGTAGCGTTGGGCCTTTGTTTGCTTACTCAATTCTTTAAAAAATATGATGTTTTTTATTAAACATCAACATAATTTCTCCCATCATAAAATATCCAAAATGGGCAATTATGTTGATGTTTACTAAAGAAGTTTGATTTATTTCAAGAGGAGTTGGTTATAACATGATCTTTTCTTTACCTCAGACCTTATAGAAGTACAACAAAGTTTATTTGATAGTCTAGGACTTCAATTTAGAACCATTATTATTCATCTTATTTATAAAATTCAATATTTAAGACAATTAAGTTTTCAAAAATATTTATTTATGCTGATATGTACTGTTATTAAATGATAACATAAAAAAAGAGGAAGCACAATGTGATTTGAATAATATAATCTCAAATATAAATAAAATGTCAATAAATTAATAAAAGGCAAAACTCATGATAATAAAAACCAAAAATAAACTAATAGTATAATATTAATATCAAATTACGTAAAAAAATGTAAGAGTATCAAAAATACAAATTTAGAATGTAATTGTAAAAAAAATGAAAGTATAAATGTACATAAATACTTGGGAATTTATGTTGATAAGAATTTTAACTGGAATAACCATTACATATTTATTATTAAAAAATAAAAATCATTTATGTATATGTTTCGACAAATTTATTTGTATCCACAAAAACAGAAGATTATGATATCAAATTTCATTTGCTTTTATTGACTCTTTCCTGTGTTATGGTATCATGAATTGGATTTTTATGAACAAATCTCAAATCAAAACATTGATAGAATAATTAAAAAAATACTTAATACGATAATTAAAATTATAAATCGTTAAATACAGAACAAAAAAACAACTTTAAAATATTGAATAAAATTCTGCTAACGCACGAAAGAGACATGTACATGTTTGTTATAAATAATTTTTTTTCAATGACTACCCTTTTAAAAAGCACTGGTGAAAAAAATAATACTAGAAATGTTTGGACAAGTTTAATTAACTTTGATCACCCGAAAAATAATTATGGATTAAGAGTAAAGAAAAGAATTTTGAATAAAATTTTTAGTCAATTTGATAAAAATATTTTAACTGTAATTCATATAAAAAAGTCAAACATTACTTAATACGTGATTTAATTCATGGTAAAATAAAATGGAATTTATAAAGTATTTTTTTCTTTCTTCTTTCTTTTGTCAGTATGTAATCATCCATATTTTTATGTTTATTTCATTAAAAAAGAAAATTCCTAATGTTTCTTAATGACTTGTACAAATAAATATTAAATTTATTGATTATTCTGGTTTGATTTCTGGTTGACATTGGTTTATGGTAAATGGTTGTCACTTACGGTCGTTACAATTGAAATCATTATGTTTGTTTTCTTTTAATATTGTTTTAGTTATTTTATACTTACATTTTATTTTTGAATATTGAATTTCTAATTTCTATTGTATTATAGAAGGGATAACTTTAGTGTTGTATATTTTGTTTTGTTATTTTTTATCTTGATTTATTCAACTATTTTTTGGTTAATTTAATTTGATTTGCATTAATGATTTCAGCACCTGCAGATAGGATCTAGAAGTAGAACCTAATAGGAATGTAATTTCTTGGTATTTTAAAGAAAATAAAAAAATAAATAAAGATCTTGAGAAAATGTCGCAATCACCGCAGTCAAGGGACACAACAAATAGTTTGAATTCAAAGCCACTATCAAAGGAGTTGATATTCTATTTACTAATTTTAGATTTGTTTTTTTAGGGAATGCGCGAACGCAGTTCCCCACTGTCAAAAATTAAGCATCCGAGGCACTCACATAAGGAGCGATCGCAGGAGTCAAGCTACTCAATAGTGCAATGAGTAACTCTTATCCCGGGCTGCCGTTTCCATGATCACGGTAATGCCGATGCCAGGTAAGTATGCTACACCGGTGTTCTCAAACGATCTCATTCTATACAATCATCAACAATCGAATGGCACTCGTAACTTTTATATGTAAATAATAAATGAAATGTGGGCTTACAAAAATTTTACTTATTACAATAAATAATTCAGAATTTTCTGATTTTATCATCTGAATCGAAGAAATCAAAGAATCGCGATTTTTAATCAATTTACTAATAAACTGTGGTCGGTTGTTGATTTAAAATATCGCGTTAGTTTTATCGACGCTATCTTTAGGAAATTGGCTGCACAGAAATTTTTTAGAGCATTAATGAGAATAGAAATAAAACGAATAAAACAAGTACATTTTTTTCATTTTAAATAATTTTAGCGAATATTAATGAACCCTTAATGGTAAATTACAAAAAATGTATTTGAATTCATGAATTTTGCAATGGCGTAAAATGTAGGTGGATTTGACTTCCTTATTTAGATGTTACTGCCAGCTGCTATCAAAAATGTTTTACTGAATAAAGGAAGTAAACATCTATTTTATAAATATTATTCTTGTACAATATATTTATAATAGGGAAATTCAGCCTGTCTTCTTACAAATAAAAATTATCTTAATTTATTTATTAGACCTTTTTTTTTATTGCTATAGCTCGCATATGCAGGACAGTTTCTACTGATGTTCTTTACGTCCTGTGTGGCATTCTTCCTATGTGGATTCAGGCTAAAGAGATTTATGAACATAATCAGAGGTTCCTTAATTTAAACTATTGCCAAAGGGTACCTCCTTCTCTTTGGTTACATCCTACCGAAATGGATTCTTTCACTTTTTCAACTTGGGAAGATAATATTGATTTAATGGACTTAAACATTTCTACAGATGGTTCCAGGGTTGATAGTCAGATTGTTTTAATTGCACTATTGACATCATCAGAGAACGTCTTATGATGATGCTTCTGTTTTCCAAGCCGAACTTAAGAAAGTTTGTCGGTTGCCGTTTGCCTCTGGCCTTGTTTTTGTGACCCGCTCGGACACAAATTAATTACATTCATTGTCCAAGCGGTCATCAAAGACAATCTACAGTCGGACCTCTATTTTACGAATTTCTCTATTTTGCGAACTTTTCTTTGGAACCAAAAACATTTTGCTAATTTCTTCTTAAAATAATCTCCAAATAGCGAAGTGCATTTTCTATTTAACGAACTTTTTCGAGGTATCTATTTTTTTTTTCCTCCTTGAAATGTTTTTATTATTAATATTCCCTAAGAGGAAATGAAAGAAATGTTGATACAGCTGAGGGAAAAAGAAGAAATTAACGATGATGTGCTGATTGATGATTATCTTTCACTTGATTTTGAAGTTCAGACCTCGGAAACACTAACTGAATCGGATATTTTGTCGGTGTGAAATATAAAAACAATATAACTATGAATTGCGATGAAGATGAAGATGATGAAAATGGAAATGATCATCATGAAGAAATCAAAAAAACCTTCGTACGTTGAGATGCTGAAATCATTTGAAACAATTCGACGCGGATTACAATTTGAAGAAAATACTGAAGGGGTTTTTGGTGCATTGCAAAGATGCTAGACACCCTATGAACGAAAACACTTTTTCAAAAAGAAAACTCAGACAAAATTAACAGACTTTATTAATAAAATTTAAGTATGCATCCGGTAATGTTTGCTTCATGACATTAAAATTATTACTTTTTTATTAATATTTATTGTTTACGTATTTTAAATCTGTTTTAAGTAGTTTAAAGCAATTTTAAAAGATGAATCTCTATTTAACGAATTTCCATATAACGAACTTTTTTTTGGGATTTAGCGACTTCGTTAAATAGTGGTCCGACTGTATTTTTTTTTTAATTTTAAGTCCAAACATCTCACTGTTTAACATTCTGCCATTAGATACATATTTTGATCAACATTTAATCTAATGGATATCAAAATCGATTAAATTTAATTTAATAAAAAAGAATGAATTTTTTTTTTTTTTTTTTTTTTTTTATAATTCGCAGAAAATGTGGAACTTTCAAGACTAAAATTAAAAACAAAAAATTCACATTTAAAATAAATATAGAAAATTCGTGTGCCAGTCTCTGCTTAAAAATAGATGGCGCTTTTCTATCTATTGTATTATATCTTTTTCCCTCATTCTACAATAACATTTATTTTTCAAATAACAGCTGTGGGCATTCGATCGCAAATCAGGAAATGGCAGCTTCTGATGTTTATGTCACAACAAGCTTTTTTTTTTCAATTTCTTAATATAATATTAATATAAAATATTAAAATTCCAGATAAACTTAAATTATCTGAAAAATTAATCTTTTTATTTTAAATTAGTTAATAGAAGAATTTTACTTAAAATTAAAACTTTTATAAAAAATTCAATTATTGAAGTATGACCTCAAAGCAGTTCTCTCTTCGTAGATACTACGGTATTCCAATCAATTTCAAAGATATATTATTCAATGAATTAAAGACAGCAGCCAAAGTTCATTTCATGGATTTCAGTAAAAAAGTAAAGAAAAATATTAACTACTTTTTTTTTTAATAATTTTTGTTTAATAATTTTAATAATTTTTGTTTTGCAAAATTTCACTCATTTATTAGTTAGATTTTAAAGTTACGAGTGCCATTCGATTGTTGATGGTTGTATAGAATGAGATCGTTTGAGACCACCGGTGCAGCATACTTACCTGGCATCGGCATTACCGTGATCATGGAAACGGCAG
>JAFIDM010003189.1:4510992-4524283 GCA_023159025.1 Thereuonema tuberculata | reverse complement strand
TGCGATCGCTCCTTATGTGAGTGCCTCGGATGCTTAATTTTTGATAGTGGGGAACTGCGTTCGCGCATTCCCTCGAAAACAAATCTAAAATTAGTAAACAGAATATCAACTGATATTTTGATGGGTTCGTACTAAATAGAAATCTTATTATGGCATAGGGGATTAGACGTTGTTCTTTTCTCGTATGCTTAATTTATAATATTCAAAAAATATTTGAAGTGAAGACTATGGGGCTAGTGCGAGACCAAGACCCAGTAAACGGGCCTGAGCGCCTAACAAGTAAGAAAAATACGAAGTTACATGGCTACTTGAAACAATGTATAAATTCTACTTTATTTTAGATTGTTTCCTATCCTTTGATGAAACATTTGATTTCAATATTTTTGTGAACGAAGAATAATCGGAATTGCAGTTTCGCCTCAAAAGCAAAAAAACTCACTAATAAAATATTAATGAGAAAATATATGGCCCAGCAGTCAGTCGTCCACAAAAAGTTTTGTTTTTAATGCAAAGAAAATTCAATCTGAGCATTGAATTATTAGAAAATGGTTGAGACCTGTAACAGTGACTTCCTAGAACAGCTGTTTTACTCTTTATGGCGATCATCTGCTAGGAGCAGTCACCAGTAAACAGCGCGGTACTGAGCTATGCTTCGAGTGATCTTATTTGAGAAGCTGTAGGTAGATATAATAATGGAATGGAATCTTAAGGCTGTTTTGTATGTTGGAAATGAATACAATGTAATATAGGTTTGTTTCGGAAATACTAATAATTAAAAGACAATAAAAATCGATGACATTATCAAAAAGGATAAAAGTTAAAAAGTTCTAAAGTCAGAAACAAATAAAAACTCAACTGTTGCACAAAAAGCTGTCATATGTCATTGATAAATAATATCAAAAGAAAGGATTTTAAAAGAGTGCAGAATGGATTTTTTATTTCGTCGAAGAATATAAATTTACAAAAATATTGGGATACTATAAGAGGGTTAATAAAATGAAAACAAGATCATGTACAGGGCTATTGAAAATGATGTTGGAGTTTAAAAAAATCACCATACATAGTACAAATGCGAGAAGTAGATATCTCCTTGTTCATTGTGTAAGAAAACTGAACAAGATAGAGACTTGCATTTTAAATGCTTAATATGGACGCCATATGTAATTCTGCAGACATCGACATGATAGTCCAGTTCCGACCACACATGTTTTAGTATTATCAGCGGTTGTGTTTTCAGTGTCGTTCTCGATATGCACCTTCAGTTCCAGAATTGTCGCAGGTAGAGGGGGGACAATGACGTGATTCTTTATGTAGCCTCAAAAAAAATCACATGGTGTTTGAGACGGTGAACGCGTTGGTCACGGTAGGAGATCCTCCGTTGGTCCCCCGCTCAATCCAGCTGCCATGAAATCCCGATGGAAATCAATATCGACCTATCACCAGTGACGAAATAGCGTCAGAAATGTCCATCAGTCACTATTCCGTGTTTAAAATCAGTCATGAGGAGCTGGGATAACAAAACGTTTGTGCCAGATAAGTTACAAGACGTTTGACACCAGCAATGAAAGAGGCTCGTGTGGAGACATGTCAGGATCATTTTGAGGAGGAAGGTCAGGTATTTCTTGATCGAAATGTCACGATTTTTTTCGTCAATCATGGGTTCATTATTTCACGCCTGAGTCAAAAATGGGAAGCAAAGAGTGGAGTCATTCGTCATCAACGCCACCCAGGAAATTTCGAGCTCAACTTTCCGCTGGGAAAGTCATGCTGACTGTGTTTTTCAATAATAAAGGAATTATTGTCGAACACTACATGCCGAGGGGATACTACAGCCCTAGTCGAAGTTACGGTGACTTGCTGGAGACTTATCTGAAACCTGATATTTGATCTAAGCGGCGTGGACTGCTGACTCAAGGAGTCCTTTTGCTTTCAGACACACTTCGAAGAACACCAAAGCTTGTCTAGGGACACTGAAGTTTGAGGTACTGCCACATCCTCCTCATTCGCCAGATATAGTACCGTGTGGTTTTCATCTTTTTGGACCGCTTAAAAAAACATCTTGATTGTGCAGAAACGATGAGGTGCAGAACTCGATGCACGAATGGTTGGGAGGACAGGACAAAAAAAACCTTTAATTCTACTGAAATCCAGGCAGTTCCAGAAAGATGGAGTAAATGTATTGTGAAGGGTGGAGACTACATTGAGAAATAACATTATCAGTTTTGTTAAGGTTTGTTCCAATTTCGAATAAATATCGTTTTCTAATTTTAGCTTTACTCACCATCGTATATAAATCCCTCAATTTACAGTACCCAACAACTGGTTATAGTCTATCTTTTCTGGTTCTCTTCTGCCTCCTTGTTTTTTTTTTTTTTCTTTTCCTTACTTAGACAAGTGCCATCTCATGTTAATTTGTATAATTTTCTCAAAATATGAAGAAAAGATTTTTTTGTTTCAAAATGTAAATTGCTTTCTAAAATATTTGTTCAAAACATAAGCCAACTTATTATTTACTGTTTCTCTATTTTTTTTTCATGTTTTTGTTTTATTTCTTATTTGCTTCGATGCCGACAACCTTTTGTCTTCTCGACGGGATTCCCCTGAAGGCAATTTCGCTGTCAAAACTGTAATCACTACTTACTGTTGTAAATGCTTTTTATAAGAAATAAATTGAAAACAAAATACTGAAGTATTACATTTGGGTTAGGTTTGGAGAGTTTAGTTGTTTTCTTTAATTCCTGATAAAAAAAAAATAAGTTCGAATTATCTTAGTCAATCATTTAAAAGCTCCTCTTGAATTCAAATTAACATTTTTCATAATTTTAATATTAAGTTAAGATTTTAGTTTAACCTTAATCAGTAACTTGAGTTTTTTTTGTTGTTGTTGTTGTTGTTGATTCTGAAACGTTTGCAGATGTTAATGACAGTATTTTTATTGCATTTTGATAATAAAATACTCAACGTTTGCAAAAGTTTCTTCAAAAGTGGAATACTTTTCTTCACCTATTGGTTTAATACTGGGGAATTTCTTTCTATGATAAAACTATACCGAAAGATGCTTTGAAATGATTTATTTTTCTTGTGAACTATTCACTTTGTAAATCAAAAGTTAATTTCTTTAGCTTTTAAAATTTTTATTTACAATATTATAATTTTTTGAAATGTTGTTTCTCCATGGTAACATATTTTTTACTATTTATAGGTATTCGCAATTCAACTCTATATTTCAAGTTATATATGAGTCATGCTTTCTTAAAGATTTTGCAATTAAGCAAGTGATATTAGGGATTTTGGCATTTATTTATTTATTTATTTATTTATTTATTAAAAAGTGAAAAATAAATTCCACAAAATACGTATTAGATAGTTTAAAAATTAATTATTTTTAAAACATATTAAAAATACAAACAAGGGAGCTTTCGCATTCCTTCGCGGTAATGCTTCAATCTAAAAAGCTGTTAGTTTTACAAATATTGTATTTAAATACAATTTCTCATTTTAAACAAATTTTAAGTAAATTATCTTGACGTTGCAGTCGGTCGTTGATTGGTCCTGTCAGTCGTTTCATAAATTTTTAATTTTTAAATTATCTGATGTATGTTATGTGGAATTTATTTTCACTTTTTAGTAAGATGTCAAATAGAAAACACACGTTAAAAATAATTTTGAATTTGATTTTTTCAGGCAGTTTGGAACTACTACAAACAAATCGAATTGTGCTCGTTTCCTTGACTGTTTTCTTACAAGTTTTAAAACCTTTATAGATACAATGAAGGAAGTTTTAACATTCATTAATACCATCCTTGGCATGGCACTATTTCTGAACTCAGTTTATTATTAATAAAAAATATGAATTACCAAAAAATTAGGTGGGAAAAGATGTTTCCCTAGAATTATAATCTTTTATTTTAAAGAAAAGGTGTGAGATAAATCAAATTTGAACGGCTAATGTTGACGTCAGTGAAAACATAATATATTTTCCAACTGATGATTTAAAAGACCCAAAGTAAGACTTAACCTAAAAAGATATAAACAATAACTTCTGAAATTACATTATATGTTTCGTTTCCACAGTTTTTAGTAATAATCAAAGTAATCCGTTATTGTTACTCAATCTATATTGTGTCATTTTGGCATTACAAAGATAAATATTTGCACAGAATTTCAAACGTACTTTCGGAAATGATGAAATTTATTGATTCCATTTTCACAAAGATAACATTAACTTTTTGTCCATTAAGTTGATAAAAATCAATAAATGAATTATTTCTTTAACGTAGGAAATTGCGAAAAGGTGAACAGCAGCCCATTTTTATTTTATTCAGTGATAGATAACAAATATGCAGTGAACCTAGGAGGTAAGATACCCTTTAGAAATCATCTTAAATAAGATTTCTTATTAAACAAGGAAAATTCCATTTATGCTCGCGAATATTGGAGACTAATAAAAAAAAACAAAAAACAAAATTGAGTTTCTCTGACGTAAGTAGACACATATTTATAAAATAACTTATAACTTATAAAGGTAATAAATTGTTTAAACAGAAGAAGGATGTTAATGAGAACATGTTAAATAAAATGGGAATTGTGTATAGTCTGACTTGCAGAGATTGTGAGGACGTCTATTTTGGAAGTACTGGAAGACCTTTAAGGGAGAGATTAGATGAACATATTAGAGCTTTTAAGAATAAAAAAAGGAGAATTACTGACTGGGCAGATCACTGTTAGGAAGAAGGACACAACCCAGATCCTTGACTATTGTCAAAATTGAATGCGAAATTTCTGAAGACAAGAAGACTCATGACTGAATCATGTTTGATCAATTGCAAAAATTGTATTAATAAGGCTAAGTTTCTTAAAATGAGTAGTGCATCATTTGGATATGTTAAAGAATTTATGAAAAAATAAGTTTTTAGATATTATTGATGTAATGCGAGTATTGTTAGTATTGTTATTATTGTTATTTATGAAGCATTATTATTAATAATGTGCTAATTTTTTTTCTTTTTATTGGGCTTAGGACCATGGGCACACCCCAAGTGTGCTATTAATGTGTTAATTGTTATCGTTACTAGCAACTATGCTAGTGAATACGATAGTTTTCAATTGTTAACTTAGAAGTAATTGTTAGAAGTGGAATGCTAAGTAATAATGGTATTATATATTTACCGAAGAATTATCAACGGTTTCTACATTGGAAATGTCGGACTCTAGTGTCAGGCCAAAAGTGCGACCGCCACTTCAGTGACATGGCAACCAAATGGAATTTTTGGACAACAGTTTCAGTCGTATTCAACAGCAGCTACACTAGTTAGGCATCGACCAATTAACCAAAGCGTTGATCAGACCTTTTATTGGTCCCTACTGTAAGATTATATTCAATACTTTCAATTTTCCTGCAAAGGAAGCTTCAGACTTACTAAAGTCATATCGAAGTTTGAAGAAATTTCGCACCTCCACCCAACGAGTCATATGTTCGTTAAATATTTTTTTTCTACCATTTAGGGTGCTAAGGAACCGTTTGATATTGTTTAACCAGTCTTAGAACTAGATTTAAAAGATGTGGATTCGCTAATTTAATGGGTATTCTTTTAAGCGATATTAATGGTACCCTTTCAGATACAATGTGTGAGAAACTATTAGCAAAAAGAACACACAGTCGATTCTGCTGTTAGCATTTGTAGGGCTACTCAGCATGCCATTGAGCAGTCACAAGATATACAACGCTTAGTTCATCCTGCTGATAGTGCACTGAGTAGTTGAGAAGGTTGCTAAACCAGTGAATACGTTTCGTAAAAAAAAAGAAATCAGTTTTATCAAATCAATGTGAAAGTTGTGGACAACGCCATACATAAGGTTAATATAAAGCCATAAATCCTTAATGCCATTTGTGCAAAAAAAAAAAAAAAGAAAGACCATTACAGTAAAGTTTGCAAGACAAAAACGAAATTTCATAGACCTGTAAATAATTAAATACATTATACTTCCTTGACCACAGGAGACGATAGTGGCCAACATCTCGCCATCCCTCCGATGAGTATTACGCAGCATTCGAAGAAAGAAACAACAAACAGTATCAAGTTGGAAAAACCTAAAATGTCGGTTTGGTTGACCTGCAAGTATCACCGCTTCTAGGAAAGTAATTATAGCATGCTTTAGATGTGTAGTTGTCGGAAGGAGCATCCTACTGCCTTTGGTATCGACTGGTCATGAGGTTCTTTCTGTATTCTGCGTCCTTGTTTTGTGAGTTGAATCAAAATATGGAAACGTTGGATATTCGACAAGTGATGTTTTATGTGTTCTCACAAGGCGAAGGGGAATTGAAGCGAAGGGAATATTACGTAGTGTTTCCGGTGAAGACCATGTAAGCGAAAGAACAGTGCAGCGTTGGTTCCAAAAATTCCAACGTAAATATAGAGATTACAACTTAAAGAATGATCCTTGAGGACGTCATGAAAAAAATGATCCCACTTGAAGAGATGAAAGAACTGGTCAAGTCTGATCCACATCAAAGTTCGTGAAGTGGAGATGGCTGAGACACTAGGGATATCTCACACAATAATTATATGCCGCCTGGTAAGAACTTGGCAAACTGCTGAACTCACAGAAGATAAAGCTACGCGTTACACAATTTCTTCTTCATTCCATCTTCGCTAAGAAAAAGAGCCTTTCTTGGACAGAATTATAACCGGCGACGAAAGTCGATAACGTACTACAATAGGAAGCGCTCATCATCTTGGCTGATAAGAACGAGTCACCGACAGCAACTCGTCTCTTGTAAACCGTCTCTTCACGCACGAAAAATTCTGTTTGACTGTTTGGTGATGCACGGCTGGAATTATCCACTGGAATTTTTTTCCTCAGGAACAAGCCATTATAACAGAGATATATGTGTCAGAATTGACTGAAATGCACCGGAAGATAGAAAGATGTAGCCTTCACATGACAATCGTAAAGGTCCCATTTTGCTTCACGATACTGCAAGACTGTATTCGCCAAAACACACCCGCAAGAAACTTCAAGAACTTATTACCTCATCCGCCTTATTCACCGGACCTTTCGCCTTTACATATGAGCAACTTTTGAAGAGGAGGAGATACCGGAAAGATTGTGATCTCAAAAACGACATCAAAAACGTTTTGATCTTAAAAACGACATATATACAAGAAAGGAATTTATAACTTAAGACAGCATTGATAAGATTGTATAGATGCAATAATGGAGCCTAGTCTTTGAATTCGTTCACTTCAAACCGACATTTTAGAGTTTCCAACCTGATAAAAGAACAGCGAAACTCACGCGCCTATGCGATATCCCTCGTCTTAAGCCGTTTACCCTTTTGACCTCCATATCCTCCGATGAGAAGTCGACATATTCGTTCGACATAGCACCGGGATACTTGGTGCCGCCCGGCATAAGTGCAATTTTAATTCTCTAAAAGAACCGAAATTGTGCGGAAATCAACCCGGAACATTCTATTGCTATCTAACTCTCGTCCCATAGTGGGATGCAGATGAATCGCCGAGTTAACAACTGCTGGAAAAAGCCCTCCATGAAATATTACTGGGAATCTTCCTCCACTCTAAAGCTACTTGTGAATGCGAGGACCGAACCGGGCGACTAAACCATAGAATGTGTCGTAAGGTGCGTCCGTGTCTGAACTTCCCGAAAAGCAGTAAGGTGCTCATGAGCGTATCTTCACTTCGGTTGCGAACCTGCAGCCGATCGTGTGAGTCACTAGGGACCAGTGACTGAGTTATTTCCTCATCATCCAGACCTGGATTGCACCGCTGATCTCTCCAGTCGTATGAGCCATTATTCTCCTTATTTGTACTCCTTCTCTCCTCATCCCCATTATTTACAATAAAGGTTTCTTTCCTACCAAATAGAAGTCTGCCTCTTATTGATGACTTCCCCCAGCTGAGCTAACCGACCGCGGCACCCATCCTCTTCCCGTCCTTCCGTTTCCCCACTTCCTCACCTATTTCCCTAGCCTCTCCGTGATCGTGGCTTTGCTCGGGAAAGTACTGAATGGAATGCTTCTAAAACAACAACGTCAATCTGACAATATTCATTTCTGTAACGGTTGAAATATTTATTATTAAGATTACTGCTAGCTTTGTTAAAACAATACAATTTTGAATGCACACAGATAGTTTCCTTTATATAAACTAATGGATTGAAATTTACATTTTTTTTACAATTTACAGATTGGCATCATTCGTCAAATTAAAAGTATACTGTATGTAACCTGAATAAGAAGTTATACAATCAGAATCAAAAGAGCGAATGCAATTTTGACAATAAAAGAATGGAAAACATAGAGAAAAAATCTACTGAAATAAATCTTCCTATTCCAGGTTTAGGTAAATTTTTCCAACGTGAAAAATCATGGTTCTACAGATATGCCTGGCTATTTATTGTGATTGGAGCCACAAGTATCTGCTTGTACCAAGTACAAAGCAAATTCCTATTTTTGCTTAAAGGAAAAACTAGATTCAGAAGTCAAGTTGAACTTTTCAATGAAATTTTCTTACCTTCAGTAACCTTTTGTTTAAATGAAGACTTTGAACTTCCAAAATTAACTACTCATAAATTTCAAATGACAACGATGACTGAGATGATTGGGAAAGATATTAAAACAGCGGAGGAACTGTGGGATTTATGGGATCCCATCGATAACATTAACTTTTCTGTAAGTATTTCTAACTGAAATCTTATTCATTAACGCTTAAGTAATTTAAGAATTTAATACAAAAGCATCGCAATAGGTTTTATTGAGTATCGCAATAGGTTTACTTCCAACAGGTTTTATTTACTGTTACTGTAATGAAATAGTGCTACAAAAGTTTGGCTTTTAGAATTTAATTAATACTTACTATGTCGCAAATATCTGAGTATTTTTTAATTTTATTTCTTGTTTATTTTTGAAAAAATGTCACAGAAAAGTTTCGTAATTTAAAAAAAAATTAAGTGTTTGTTTTATTAATAATACATTGTATACATTGTTTATCCATGTAAATTTTGTACCGCAGTATTAATAGTATTAAAAATTTTAAATTTATTTTCTAATTGATCTCTGTGTACAATGGATAACTTGCTTTATTGATTTGGCCAAAGCCTTTGACATGTTGAAGTGGGATAAATTGTTAGAAATTATGAAGAAAATTGGTGTGGATTGGAGAGATAGAAGACTAATAGCAGAATTGTATTTGAAACAATCAGCAATAATTCGTACAACTGGTAAAAATAAAAAGGAATGTACAATTGGAAGAGGGGTAAGACAGGGATGCTGTCTGTCTCCGGTAGTTTTCAATATTTTCTATGAAAAAAAAGGAGAATCTTAGTCTGAATAAGGGACTCAATATTGGAAGTGGATAAGTTAAAAGTATAATATTTGCAGACGATTAGGAAATCTTAGCTGAGTCGTAAAAGGTTAACATAAAGAAAAGAAAGACGATGAGACCAAGAGAAGTTAGAATTGAAGCTGAATGGTGAGAAAATAGAACAAGTAAGTCAAAATAATTATCTGGGAAGCATCATTCAAGAGAACGGAAAATGTGACATAGACATTAAGGACAAAATTAGGAAAGGAAAATTTGCATTCTACAAAAAGAAGAAATTATTTATTAATAATATGAATTTAAAACTGATGAAGAAACTTAACAAAATGTTACATCTTCGGAGCATTACATTACATGGCTCTGGAACTTGGACAATCAGGAAGAGAGATGAAGAGAGATTAGAAGCGTTTGAGATGTGCTTGTGTAGGAGGATGGAGACGATAACATGGACAGATAGGATAAAGAATGTAGAGGTTTTGAAAAGAGTTGATGACGAAAGATCCTTAATAAAGGCTTTAGAAAGAAGAAAGAATAATTGGACTGGGCATGTATTTAGAGGAGAAACTTTATGAAAAATGTATTGGAGAGAAAAAATGAGGGAAAGCGCCCAAATGGATGACAAAGAATTGATACTGTATGATATGTGAAACGAAAATGGATACCAAGTAATGAAGGAGACAGAGGAAAATTGAGGTTGAAATTTCACTGATTTTATTGTTTTTGCCATGCACCTGTCATGAGACAGAATACTAATGATGATAACAATGGATAGCAGAATTTGTTCCTGAGGGACATAGGGCTGCCCACCCACCGCAGGGCGGCCTAGCCATCCACCCTCGTGGAAGACCCGGATCATGAAACAGTTACTTATCTTCCAATTTACAAGCAGCAACTTTAAAATATTAAACGTTCAACCAGATATTGGAACAATAAAAAGAAGAAAGACAAAATAATCTGTTAAATTTAATTATATTTTTATTGTAAGATATTTATCATGAAAGTTATTCATCATGTAAGTCATGAAACATATTTCAGTAATGAAACTAACAAATGAAAGAAGAAACCTGTTGTTTTAGTTAATTTTTTTTTTAGTGTGCAAATGTATCACATACTCCTAAGTGTATTACCTATCATTAACAGATGGTCGATGCTTCTCTTTGAGATTCAAAGCCAATCTGTGTCTGATCATAAATGATCTTTTTATTAATTAAGTTTTGAATATAAGGTCTTAGAGATATAATAATATTCGTAATCTCTTCGTTTCGAAATAGGTGGTCCTGCTTGAGATTAGTTACCAAAATCATGAAATCATGAAATCACATGGAAGCGATTTTCAAAACAAATTACGTAGGAAAATGTAGAAGATTTCATTTTAGACGCCTCTTTTAGTTTTGAGACTTAAGTGGTTAATCGTAAGTGAAATTGGTCTGAATAGATACTTCTCGAACTCAAAAGTATAGATAAAATTAAAGAATCATTAACACAATACCCTTGTCAATTAAGCATTGGATTACAATAGCTGATGAATATTTGCATTCTCGTTGATTTATTTTGAAATAGATCATTTCTTTTTAACTACAAGTCACCTTTTGCCCCACATGAACAGAATTTATGGATGAACAAATTAATGTGTGTGAATGTAGTTCAAATAGATATAACCTTTTTTTAAAAGAAGGATTTTGACAGTAAGTACTTAAGGAAATGTAATTCTTTCGAGATCTCGCGATCTTCTCTTCAGTATAAAAATCACAAACACTACCTATGAAATCTCGAAGTTTCTATATACTTGAACTCCAAACGATTAAATACTATTAATACATTGTATTTTTTTAAAGTAGTTTGTGCCTATGTTCGACTGGTAACTGATTATTTGAATTGACTGATTTTTCGAAGTTTAAAGTTTTTATGAGAGCAATTTTACAATCATTAAATCAAAAGTAATCATTCGTTTTTTTCAGGCTACTAGAATAAACGTGGTAGAACCCGGACCTTTACAAATAGAAATAAAAGGCACTAAAACTATTTTTGGAACATGCACAACTTTTAGAATAAGTGAGTATATTTATTAAAGAAATATTTAGTTTTCAGAGTTGAAGTAAAAGAAATATAATACTCACTATATTTTTTGTAACTACTGTAATAAAATCATTAATGTAAATTAAATTGCTTATATTTACAAATGAAGAAAATATACCAGATAGAATTAATAATAATAATAATAAAACATTCCGTGGCAAAAAAACTTATTTCAATCTCATCTACACAATTAACGGAATTAATTACGAATTTGAATCATTTGATTCAGTCTCTACTAATGATGATGATCAATGAAATATTGATAAACTTATACCTTAAGGAGAGGAATGGAATGGTAAGTTAATACCTGTGTACTTCTACACATTGTTAATTACATTTTTAAAAATTGAATGAAATCATCAAAAACAAATCATATAATTAAAACACTGAAATATTTGAAAATATTTTTTTGGTCTATGCCCGGGCTCTTAGTATTTACACTATTGTCCTCAACAAGGGGCGAGAAAATTGAACATTTAAACGTTACCCAGGGTACGCCATAGGAGGCAGCTCAAGTTATACCCGCAGAAACAGACGAAACACAGAAGGAGAAAGTAACATCCATCCCGACGCCGAGATTCAAACCCAGGTTCGGGCACAAACCCTCGCGGCAGACCGCTTGGCCATACCGGAATGACATATATGATTTATATAGGGTAGCTGATGGTAATAATGCCAGCAATTCATTCAATTTGCTGTAATTCATTTAAAGTTTCATTTTTCAGCACTGTTTCTTTTAATATATTGTTTATGTTATTTCAATGAAATATGTTATTCAGGAATTACAAAGATATTGATGGCAGATATGATAGCTGGTTTTAAATAAGACTACACACTGGCGTGATATGATGGTAATAACGCAAATTTCTGCAAACGGTGCGTAAATATTGAACATGTATTTACGCAGAAAGATTGTAAAAACGTAGCTAATAATAACAGTCAAAGCGATTTCAGTCAATATTTTATAATTTAAAAGTTATGTACCCTATACTTAGTTTGACTAGCAATTAATATTCTGATGAATCCAAGAGCAGTTGATTCACGTTTGAAATTCACTTCTTCAAGTCTCAACTCGAACTGAAACATTTCACGGGCGAACTGGCCTTGACGATAGTTGCCTAGGGTAACTCACATGACAACAAAACCACTGACAAGTGCTGCTGCTTCCCGAATATTGAACAAAGTAAGCTGTTCAAATTAGATGGCGTTATAACCTGCATGGATTCATTACATCAGTTACCCTTTATGAAAATATCAAATTTTAAAGAAAACTAGCATAGCTCAGTAAATTCAATTTTGTAACCAAATATTTTTTTTACGGGATTCTACTTTTAATGTAATGTTTCTGTAATATGTTGTTGATAGAAAACAAAGTTTTTTACAGACCTGGACGAGGCTTAGAATGGAGTTTCAATTTACAAAATTTGATATCTTTCGCTGGACAGTCTCCATTCATAGGGGTAAGTATTAATAAAAAATATTAATCTTTGTTAAGTTTAATTAAGTTTAATTAAATAGGAACAAGTAAACGCAAACTAGGCACACGCATCACCTGACTAAAGTTTTAAAATAAAACCTTTCACTGGTATGACATTATCCTGGTTTGATTAATATTTAAATCGTTTCAGAAACATGATTCCGTCGAAAGAGACATTGCTGTAATTTAGGTTGTTTTACAACCAAATGAATTTAAAACATATATCAATTCTAAATATAAAAAAAAAAACTAGAAAAAACAAGATTAAAATGCTTACTTTATACTTAAAAGGAAATAAGAGATTAAGTGAAATTTTAAAGTTTAATTATTGATCTGTTTTTCCCAATAATGGTCTATTGTTTTAATTGTTAATTATGTTTTATATTATTTTGTA
>JAFIDM010003189.1:4470372-4500992 GCA_023159025.1 Thereuonema tuberculata | reverse complement strand
AAAAAAAAAAACGTTGGGAGGGCATATCTTCATTATTTCGGGGGGGGCCCGGGCCAAAAAATCTATTCAACCAAGAAAAAAAAACAATGAAAACCTATCTGTTCAACCAAAAAAAACGTTGGGAGGACATATCTTCATTATTTCGGGGGGGGGGGGGCCGGGCCCCCTCGGCCCCCCCCTTATATACGCCCTTGATTTATTTAATAATACAATATTAAAGTTGGAAATTTTGTTCAATTGATTTGCCGCAAATAAAAAACTTTGAGAAATTATCATTTTTACTTTTAATCTTGAATTATTGTAAATTCTTGCTTCAGAAATTTACTCAAATTTTAAAACCAAAAATCTAAAATCATTCCATTTAAGACGTGCAAATGAATTTTTTAATTGATTTCTCATTCTAATGTTTGTTCTAATTATTCAGTCGATTCTATTTTAATACATTTGGCATTTCTGGCTGAAGAAGAATAAAAAGACTAAATAAATCTGAAGGTCTTTCCAATGCTTGAGAAAGAAACAAAGCAAGAAAGAAAAGAAAATAACGTAAAAGTCCATTGCAATTTAAATTCCACATCGCAATGGGCTTTTAGGTTATCTATCCTGAAAGTATAGAAATCATATTTTGTAATAAAAGAAATCAATTTCTTTTATAGAATTTCTTTTTTACTGATACGTAATAGTACATAACAATTCCAACATCTCCCTTTCCTTTGAAGTGATCACTTTCCTTCAGATGTTGTCTGAATTTTAGTTTCATAACTAGTTAATCTAGTTTCAGTATTCATAACATTTCACATCAATATCAAAATTTATTAGGTTCAGTTAAACGTAATATTTCGATTTTAGGAATGGTGACAGAAATTTAAGGGGAGATCTGTTGAATTATATCTTCTTAAAAATGTAAACGTATTTTGATTTTAATTGTTTTGGTTGATAATTTACTGAATTATTTTTTTTTGTATTGAAGATTAAACATTCAATCAAGTTATTTACAATTACTAATTTAAATTATAAAATTTAATTTTTTTCAAAATATATAAAGTATTGAAGAAAATATTTTAAAATAAGATCTGAACTAAATTAAGCTTTTGATGTCGTGTGTAACATTTTAGTTCCATGTTCGAATTCTAAAAATCAAATATTTAAAAAATGATTGATGTTAATTTCAGATTGTATTTATAAATGCTCTATAGATTTTTGTGGTTTATATGAAACGAAATGTATATTGGTTCAGTTCGTAATCAATCTTGTGTAAATATTAGTTTCTAATATTGCTTTTCCCTTGAAGGTTACCTTTTATGATTAACTCAACTCGTGATTATTGTACTAATGGTCGTTTGGCAAAGAAAACCAGGGACGAAGCTGAGGCAATGTACAAGGATAATTTCAAATGTCGCAAATACAGTGTTCGCCAATGTGACAATGACGTCATCACAGCTATTGCTTCATCAACTCAAGCATATTTACAACCAGGCAGCTTTGCTATTGATGTTCAGTACCACAGTAGCTTTAAAACGATTCTTATTGAAATTCCAGCTTATGATTTAGTTACATTTGCTTGTGATGTGGGAGGGATTTTGGGTTTGTTTCTTGGTGTCTCCTTTTTGCATATCTTCGGAATGCTTGATAATTTAGTACAATATTGTTTACGAAAATTCTAAAATATTTTAAATGAAGATGTGTGAATATAAAGTTGTATAAATAAATGTAATAATGAATAAAAAAATATTTTTAACAAATAATATGAAAATAAGCAAAATTTATTATTCAAATGGAATTCGAATGTAACAATATTCGTCATATGAAATAAAGTAAGAGTTCTAAATAGAACCGAAACTCGTATTACTCATCTGCCATTTTAGAACGAAATACTTTATTACAGATTTGGTTATTCTGCAATGCGATTATCTTTATATTTTATAGCACATTTATCCTTTTTCCCCAATGTTGTTTGAATCTATTTTCGTGAATTATCAGTTTCCATAAGTTCCCAAACTCTTTTTCAAAATGGAAAAATAGTTTCGATAGGTTGTAGACTCTTTTTACTTTTATTTTGTGATCTTTCCCAATAATTGTTTTAATTCTAAATTCCATAGTTTTCAAACAAATGAAGTCAAAATAAAGAAAATGTTTAAAATGGTCACAGAATCGTATATATCATGACGGGCATTACATAATTGTTTAGACACATGTATTTATGAATTATGATTAAAGTGAAATACGAACTGAAGAATTGACAGCCATGTAGTATCATCTTCGATTGTCATCTAATTTCTTGTTAAATCATTCTGAAACAGAATCTACACGAATCTTCTAGAAATGAATGAGTTCCAGAAAATAACAACAACAAAAAAAAAAAAAAAGAAAAAGCCGCTGCTCCGCACGGATTGGAATTTGAAATATGAGAGAAACATTTGAAACATTCCACTTAGACATTTTGAAACAAGTGGGAATAGAATGGAAAAAAATTGCTTCAGTTATTGACAATAGTGTCATTTGTACCGTAGTGGGTGTTAAATGAATATAATGACTATTACCATGTCACACTTATCTTCGGATCGACAATAACCAATCCCAAGGATTGCAGGGAAACTGCAGGGAAACAGAGTTTTTATCAAACACACGAAGAAGCCCTAACTCATCAAACCCTATGGAAGAACAAGAACTCGAGTTCTGCAACCACCAAGTTTTATTTTTTATAATGCTGTTAAATAAAACTATGGAAAAATCTGGAACCGCGAAGTTGATGAATGAATGAAGAATCATTTTGATGCTCATGAACAAAACGAATTTATTTTTGACCAAATAGACTTAAGATACAAATGACTACCAAAAGATATCTAAATAAAGACAAATAAAGGAAAGAAACTGACTCAATTTCATCACAATTAAATTACATAGCTCTTATAATAAATTACGATCTACACAATCCCTTTCTTCACAAGTAAAGACCTTGTAACGCAAATGAGATTGGATTATTTCCCACATCATAAAAGAGAGATAGACGAGGTCTTTCGCGTCCTATTGTTCAGGAATCGTCTATCTCTCTTATATGATGTGGGAAATACCCCAGAGTCTCATTTGCAGTAACTTCGCCCACAGTCACATTAGGACTAAAAAGACATTTAACACCTTATCACTAGATATATTAATCTGCTAACATTATAGTAGATAAACTTATAATCCAGACTCAAGGTATCATCCCTGTGATTCCCAATACAGTCTTATCCTATAACGTTTATGGTTTGTTAACTAAGGTAACTTAAATTTAGATCAAACTTCTATCCACTGATTTACAACGGTTACTAAATGAAATTTTTTTTTTTTTTTTTTTTTTTTTTAAAAATACCTCTTTCCAGCAACGAGTAGATTTAGTAACAGAAGTTTATTCACTAAAAGAAGGAATGTATTAATATCACACTAGATCACCTACTTGGGAAATAGTTGCAGTTCTGCGAATTAATGATCTTTCCCAAATACAGTAAAACCTCGTTAAGTCGTCACTCAAGGGACCAAACATTTTTGACGACTTAAGCGGAGTGAAGACTTAAGCGGAGTGGGCATTTTTGAAAAAAAAACCCACTGAAATACAGTATTTTTATGAATTGCTGTAGGATTCGGAGAGAAAAACAAGATTTTCAGAAATCAATATATGCAAATGAATGAGTGGAAAATAAAAAAAAAACTTTTTATACTTATCACAATTTATTTTCTTTTACTGGCATTAAAATAATGCAACAGTGTTGATTACAGGAAATAACTTTCTTTTCTAATATACTTAAGGCTTCAAATTCTTCGTCTGTTGGAGCTTGAATGGATGTTAAGTACTGTCGAACTTTCTCCAGGGCTTCGATTGTTTGTGTCTTGTTGGGTGGGGTTTGATCCATATTCTCGGCATCGCTATCATCCTCACTTAAACTGTTTTGATTTTCTTCCAAAAATTCAGATGTCAAAGCTTTTACAGTCGCTTGTGAGCAGATTGCGATGTCGTTATCAATGTTGATAAACGCATTAACGTCATTGACGCTGCACCCTTTTTCATTTGCGATTTGCAGCAAGTCTCTGATGGTTCCAGGTCGATGATGTCTTCGCTGAGGATTTCTTCTGATTCTGCTTTTGCTATGAACCCTGCATGTCGGAAACAATTCGAAACACTTTGTAATGAAACGGAACCCTAACTTTTGTGTACATAGTTAATCGCATCTAAAACCGAAACTTCTAGCTTTTCGTTCCTATCCAGTGTTTTTATCATGTCCTTTACATGCATTTTTTTGTATTTTCGTTTAAAGTCAAGAATTATCCCTTGATCTAAAAGCTGAAGAAGTGCAGTTACATTTGGAGGAAGAAAAACAATTTCGATCGCTTTTAAATTTTCGGGTTGATTGTAAGCAGTACAGTTATCGACAATGATGGCAACATTTCTTTTCAGACGCGAAAACTGAGAATCCAGTTTACGAATATGTCGTTCCCAAATCGGTGTAGTCATCCATGCATTTGAATTTGCTTCATATTCAACTGGCAGGGATCTAACGTTTTTAAAGCAGCGAGGCTTTTTGCTTTTGCCTATCACAAATGGTTTAAGTTTCTCATTTAGATACTATTAGATAGATAATACTATGTCAGCAAGAACATATTTAATGCTAAAATGGAAAAGGATAACAAAAAATAATACTATAAATACGAACAAGTTTTAATAGAAACATTCTAAAAGTGATCAAATTGATCAAAAGTGATCAAATCAAATAAATCTGTTAAATATTAATAAATACGAATAATTGTCTCTTAAACTAGATCTAAATCTCTACATTCGAAAGAGGATATATATATAAATAACAAAAAGTGTGATTTCAAATGTTACACAGTGCAAACTACTGGAAATAAAAATTAATATCATATCTACAAAATATGTAAAACCTTCTTAAATTCACAAATAATTAAAAGATTGGATTAGGCATTTAAAATTATAGTGCTGAATAATTTTTTAAAGTAATACTTTTGTTTTTTAATTGTAATTATTATTTTTATGCACAATAGCTAAATTACTGTTCAACTTTTTAATCATTAAAGCACCATATTGTTATACGCTATTCATTTAAAAATTTATTTAAAAATTATAAAATAAAATTTATCGCATTAATTTATTTCAGTTGTTGTCGAGATATCTATTTAGTTTAATTTCGCTTTTATTTAGTAGATTTTTTTTATATACTGTCAAAATTAAATAGATTTTTATGTTATTAGGTAATTTCAATTGATTGATGGCAATAGCAGTGTAATATTTGTACAGCAATCAATAACAGTCATTGAATTCATTGTATTACGATAAAATATATTAGATAACATCATTTTGAACCTTCAGTAAAGTAGAAGTGATTCACTCGATTGATTCCCTCTTTTGCACAAGAGGAGTTAAAAGCACGGAAGAATTAGTTTCAAAAAAAATATTCAAGAAAGAAAACCACTGAAAGCGCAACAATAAATCTTAAAGTGTGTTTCACCACAAAGTGCTTTCAATCTCAGGTAAGAAAGAAGGTAAAAAATGCTTAGATCGAGTAAAAAAAAAATTAGTAAAATGAACATAATTTAGAATTCTTTTAAAATCTATTATCAGAAGAATGTTTTAGAATTTTGGATTAGGAAATATAGTATTTTCGTTAATGAGAAAGTTTTTTTTTCTTTAATTTTTAAGATAAAGTAATAGGAAGTGTTATAATATTTAAAGTAATTACTGTTTTTTATCAAAATAGTATTTAGACTATTGTTATGTATGTTCATTAGCATCAAATACTCAACCACTCCTATTCCATTTTTATCACACATTTACTGGAGATGTTTCCTGGAGGTTCCCAGCATTTATGGATATAAGAAATGCCGTTCAGTTTATTTTTCAACGCTTTTGACGATTTCACAAAATATATGAAACAAAATCATAATTGCATTGTTATGTTATTATAAGATTATTTATGTAAAAATCATCAATGAAATACTAATGAAAATATCTTTTTTTTTAATATTTGAACCATCTAAAAGCTAGGGAATGGTAATAAAATTGCAAAAAATATAAACTAAATCTTACAAAAATTCCTGAAAAAGAAGCGCAATCTTTTTAATATAAAATATTGTTTGCTGTAAAGGTAAATAAATGATATAGATTAATAAGGCTGTATTTCAAATTTTTTTTTATATTTGTAATCGAAAATTTGATAGTTTTCTCCAGTAAATGTTTGTGACTTACTACGACGGAGAAAAATTAAATTTAATTCGATTTTTTTCTATTTCTGCTGTTAATTACTTAATTGGAGACATTCTTTATTAATTCCTAAATAATCTTACTTATTTTCTTACGCTGTATGTGAAACTAAATTGATGTCAGCAACATTTTTATTCTTAGGTAGAACTTTCGTTTCCTTCAGTTTCGAAGGACTGCAATTCCTTAAAATTTCATTCTTTTGATATTAAATTGAATGATTTTATTATTATTAGAAAATATTACATATTTCACCATACCACACTAAAATAAAAATTGTACATTTACTATTACAATACATACATTTTTCCATTAAAGAAAAAACTCTTTGGAAATCATTTTGAAAACAATAAATAATAATAAAAGCAAGTTTATTTTCTTTATTCATTCGTCAATTACAATTCATAAGTCACACGTTAAGCTTTCGCTTTTCAAGCAATTATTTGATATTTCACCAAAACAACAGATGAAACAGAATAAATGGATTGCGTCTGAAAAGTTCTGCAATTCATAAATAACAAAATACATGATATATAAATAAGAACAGAATGCCGGTTAGATAAAGTTACAGGGTGATTAAGGACGAAACCACTTCACCAATCAAAGTACAATACATTGGATAGTTTTTGTTTTCTTCATTTCAGTTAGCATTATTAAAACAATGAAGATTCTGGATTAAAAGAAATTTATAATGAATGTTATCAGTTTTATATTATTGTTGCATATGTCAGTAAATCTACAATTTTATACTTCAGCATTTCAGAATCGTTGTTTTGTTTCTTTTCCCTTTGTTTCAAGTTTTCTTTCATAATTTACAGCATCAAAAAACAAACCAAACAAAACATAGTTTTTTTAGATTTTTTTCTTTCTTTTTGAAACTTTCCTTTCTTGTTTTTAGTTCATTCTTTTTCTAAGTGAAGAAGAAACATAAAAAGAATGAAACAAGATAGCGATAGCGATTAGTAAACCAATCACAATGCTTCGTGATACGTGAAGGAAGAAAATTATTCAAAAGTTATAATAAGCTAACAAGCTGTTTTTATTGAAAACGTAAAGTTTTCTGAACTCTACTCATCCTTCTTCAGTGCTCATGAGCATATTGTGGTGGATTTTGAATTGTAAAAATTCAAAATCCACCACAATAGGCTCATGAGCACTGAAGAAGGATGAGTAGAGTACAGATTGAGTCACCTTTACGTTAGAATAGACTGCGCCGGGATGATATAGAAAATGCGCGCGGATTTAGTCCGCTATCTTACCTACCCTATTTATATGGAATAATCGTCATTCTTAACTCAAACCTTGTTAATACACTGAATTCCTAATAATGATTTATAAAAAAAGAGAGATGCAAGTAGCTCCTATCTATATTATATAAAATACAGAAAAATCATTATTTACATGGAATAATCTCATTCTTAGCTGAAACCTTGTAAATAGACTGAATTCAATAACTTTTGAATAATTTTCCGACCAGCTACAGATACAAACTCTACGGCTTTGAACTACTCTTGGTACGACCTTTTCAACGACACCCTAATCATGTCTCTAGCCCTCGTGGTTGCTGAGTTGATACTTGTCCACAGACAGACAGACAAACCGGGGATATTAGGCTTCACGGTATCCGAAGCCTAAAACTAACTTGAAATGACTCTTGTTTGGACGTCGTGAGATAGTTTACAAACTTTAACGAACTGTGACCTTTGCTGAGAGTGGTAAAAGCTACTGGTAGAGTCCCCGAAGTCGCTTAAATCAATGGTGAACGACTGGACTAATATTTTGAGATACAATATTTTGTGTCCACGATGGTCTATTCCTTATAAAATGATGATTCCTCTACTGAGAGTTAGTGGTCCCAATTAAGGTTTTTAAAATTTGAATCTTCATCAGACCCTCATTTCTCAGGCAGCGCTATCCCATCCTTCCTTCGGGAATTTTCTACATAGTTAATCTGTTGTAATAATTACCTCATTCTATCATTGATATAGTACTCATCATCGACGAACAGAGTGGACCGATATGTTATGATCGGATATTTTGTAAAGTGTGTAACAAAATAATAAAATGCGAAAATCAACTTAAAAAATTTACGAAACTCAAGAAGATACATTAAGTAACGATAATATCACAATAACATCGTCCATACTGATGTCTTTAGCATATCCTGACTTCTTGGTGTGTTCATTGTCATTTTCCAAGCACAGCTGGATTCGCTTGTGCTTGTATTCGCCTGCCGGAACATTTCGGTAGTGATCGTCGTTAAGACATGGTGAATCTGTCTTGTAAATCTGCAGCAGAATTCAATCGAATCCCACTAACATCTTCCTTAATGTCATTACATCAAGGATTGTTCTTGGCTCAGAAATACATATTCCGAGAATAGGAGTTGTCAAACACCACAATTCATTTGTCATTATTACCTTAAGAACAGCCGCTAAGATGGGAAAAGCAGCCAGCAATGTTCCACATGTCTCACATCCATCACTTGAATTCATTAAAAGAACTGGGTTGATTTGAATGGCGACTTATCTTACTCATCAGGGAGGTTTTTGGAATCTGCGTGTGAGCCGATCGGTTCCTTGGCTATTTCTTTCATCTAAACTGTCACTATACCATCGATATATTTTGGGAGCTTTCCCTTTCTATTGCATTACAAAATAGAACCATTTGATACAGTTTTTCTCTCCAGTAAACGCAGGTTAACCTCACTTGGAGCTGGTTTATTAAAACGTTGAAAAACGTTTTCTAAGATTGCATCATATATTTCGTTAATTCGTTCTTTTTCGTCACCTCATAAGCTAACAACAAGGTGTTTTTCAAAAAGTGAATCGGCTTGGGACTCAATAAGCCAAGACTCTAACAAAAAGACTTAATTCTGTGTTGATCTAATTTCAAGCAAGTTTTAGAAGCAACTCGACAACTTAGCGGCAAGATAAGTTTATTTGAAGAATTACGATAGTTGTGACATGGCATGTAAATAAAGGAGACGTCGTTTTCACCAAGCTGCAATTGGTAAGTGGCAAATTTTCTAAGAGTGTTAAAGATATTCTCGAAAACGTGTGAAGTAGTCATCAGACGCATTTCAATTTGAATTCTGTAGCAGCCGAAGACAGACATTCACATGTAACCAAATTTTCATCAATAGATCTTATGTAGATTACATGGGAATAGGATGATTAAAGCAATTATTAATCCATTCTTGAAGAGAATTTAAGTACTGTTGTTTAAAATTCCAATAGGATATATTTATTTTCACAAGAGCTTTAGTAAGTTTCGTACAATATTAAGATGATTTTTCTATTAATATTTCTATTTCATTATCATCATATAGAAAGCCAGGATTTTTTGTATACTCTGCCCGTACTTGTCATTTTGGGCAACATACTAAAGCCTTAAAATAGAATTTTAAAATGGAAACATATTCCAAAGCAGTTTTTCATTTTGGTAACGAAAGAAAAAGGCGTATTTCTCAAGACCTGTTAAAGGGAATTTAGGGCGTTTTGGAAATGAGTGTATACTTATTGAAATTAAGAATTTTTCGAGATAATTAGTCTATTTTTTATTTGTCTTAAGTTGAATATTATGAAATTGACTATTAAAATAAGCTGAATAAAATTGAAAAGATTTATTTTCTTATAAATTCATAAAATTGAACTGAATTTTAGTAGGCATCATTTTGTTTTCTGACTCAGTTTCATTTATAATCTTTCTTATAAATTGCGTTATCAAAGCACAACAAATTGTAATAAGTATTAAAAAAATGCACAGTGCTATTCAAATAGCTACTCACTCATCAGCTGATATTGTTAGCAATGTAAACAGTAGATGTTATTTACAGATCTTTGGGCAATAAAATGTAAATAAAATAAAATAAGTCTGTAGAGAAGAATAAATAGATTAGGAGAAAAAAAAAGCTACTTTTAGGATAGCGATTTTGCTTTTACAGACTCAAAAATATACAGAAAACGCTTACTGGCTAAAGAATATTTTATTCGTGTCTAATTTTATTAATATCATTCTGAAAAAGTGAATGCTGTTCAAAGGTAGTGTAGAGAAAGACGAGTAATTTTGCTTCATCACTGAATTCAGAATGTCTTCATGTTGAAGGTTTAAAAGTGAATTCTATAGATTGCATTGCGGTTGACTTGCTCTGAATGAATGAACATTTCAATTTCGATTTACTGAACGATTGCTCCTATCTTTGCTCTTAATTGATTCTTAAATTGATAATGAAATTGCAGTAAGTCTTCGACATATCAGTCTTTACAGTGAAGTCAAATTCAACTTAACAATAGCAGGTATGGTAAAAGTATTTTAAGAGCGTATTCATTAAGTTAATTTAAATTAAGAAGACTGCATGAGTAATTATTAGTATACTTCTATCATCACAACAGTTTTATGTTTGGTATTACAGCTCTTTCTCAATTTTATTATCTCAAAACTATCTGAATAATGTTTCTACAAAGAATAAGGTACCTGAGCCATATAACGCCATGTATAACTGTAAAGCCACCTATCTAATTCTTCATAAACATGGCGGTACTGCACTAAAGTAGTTTGCATTGACATGTCATTTAGTGTTGAAGTGAGTTACTAGCAGACCGCCAATATTTTCGAGTGAAATTACATTTCTACCATTTCATGCCGAGGACTGGTTCTGAAAGGCTGCTACTATATCAAGATAAAATATAGATTTTTTAAATGTTAAGCAAAGATTAACTATATATAACTATATATTTTCTTGATTCTTGAAGATTCTTCTATGTAGATACGTTAACTGTTATTTTTAAAATTCGGAAATTGTAGACAAACAAGTGTATCATGAAATCTTAGATCTTCTATAAGATATCACAAATCTTTATTAAAACTCCAAAACACTGCACCACAGACCAATATTTCGTCTTATTTTTCAAAGACTTCCTCAAGGGTTTTTGATAACATAATAAACAAACAAATAAATAAAAAAATAAAGATCAAAATGGAAAGTGAAATAACCTTCTCAAACCTTTACAAATCAATAAATAAATTCTATGCCAATAAGTAAACCAAATAATACTATTGTCATATAACAATAAAACATTCAAAATATTCAAAAGGAAAAATTAACACTAATAATATCATTACCGAAATTGAAAAGAAAATGTTTCTTTTAAAAGATAGAAAAGATATTTTCTTACAGTTTTACAATAATTTAGTAGAAGAAAGAAATCCTAAGCCTAATATATCAGAAAAAGAAATTAAATGTATTAGGAATTTATTAGAAGATAAAAGCATTAGAATAGACAGATCTGCCAAAGGTAATGTATTAGTATTAATAGACCAAGAAGTCTATGATCAAAAGGTTAAGAAACTTTTAGATTCAGAAGATTTCTCAGAACTAAAATAGGATATGACTTTCCAGTTATACAAAAAAATAAAAATTGAGATTTCAACTTTGAAGAAAGACAAGATCATCAATAATTATCAGTATACAGAAATGACTAAAAATATGACAAGTATTCCAGTATTTGAACCGATAATTAAGATTCAGAAGACTGATTACCCAATTAGACCAATCATAAATTCCTTTGGATCACCCTTACAAACTTTGGGTAGATTCCTTAATTCGATTTTGAAAGATATGTCACTGGACTACCCTGAGATAATAATGATAAACACCCAAGAAGTCATCAACTCGTTTAAAGAATATAGAGAGGATAATGTTAATAAGAAATGTAAATTATACACATTAGACATTGTATCTATGTACACAAACATTCCTCTTCCCGATACTATGAAAATAATTGAATCTAAATACAATGTTAGACAAAAGTTTAACGTGCGTTAGTACATTTTTACAGTAAAATAAAACAAAGAACACACATAACTAAACAAAACACAAATTCACTGAGCTATTTGTGCTGGTAATCGGGGACAGCGCTGTTTCAAGACTTATTGGCCTATCATCAGCCCGACCCAACCAGCATACCTAAGTTCAGTGAAATGGGACGAATAGACAAAACGGACAAACATACAAATCAATGACCCCTGAATTACAAAAACATCAAAATAAAATCAATTATTTTGGTTCGGCCAGATCCTTTAGTGAATATCATGTTCAAAATTCAGAATGAGTATAAAAGATATGCATTAGAATCTTGTTTAATAAATTGCTGCATATGTTTTAACAGGGATAAATCACAGAAAGTGAATAACATGTCTTTGAGCATTTTCAGAGAATCTTTGATAAAAAACAAAAGATTAAGTAAAATTTTAAAATTTAATTAGTATTGTTTTAAATAACAGTAAATTAATAGCATTTAATATTAGTAGCATTTAATTTAATAATAAGTTTCAAATATTTTGAATATTTTATTGTTATATGACAATAGTATTATGTGGTTCACTTATTGGCATAGAATTTATTTATTGATTTGTAAAGTTTGAGAAGGTTATTTCTCTTTCCATTTTGATCTTTATTTTTTTATTTTATTTATTTGTTTATTATGTTACCAAAAAACCTTGAGGAAGTCTTTGAAAAATAAGACGAAATATTGGTCTGTGGTGCAGTGTTTTGGAGTTTTAATAAAGATTTGTGATAAGTGTATCATGACTTGTGATCCATGTGCTCAGTAGCGCTTTAACGCCATGGTGGCATTAACGGTCTACATATACGATTTTAGGTTATGTTAACTGAAAAATATTGTTTTTTGTGGTATTTTGTCTTATTGTCTCATTTCATTTAAAAGGAGAGGCTATTCAAATTAATTTTTACATTTCCTCTTTTGTTTTAGCTACAGATTAGAAAGATCTGTTGTGTGTTAATTTGATGTGTTAATTTCAAGTGATTTTTTATTATTTTTTTACAGAAAGTCAAATTTAGTTGCTTTTTACTGTAATTTTGTACAAATAATGTTTACAATGATGGAATAATTCTTAATTTTAAATAAGTTAAGTTACTACAAAGTAGATGGCGTTAATTAGACCAGGTGTTCCTAATAACGCCAGTTTGTAAAGTTTTCTTATTTGAGTTCTCACACTTCTCCGGTAAAATTTATCATATGTTTCATTATGGTATGCTTCAAACAAAAGATTAAACTTTCTTGGTCATAATTTTCGTGTTTCGATACACCTTATTTCCAGACTTACAATAATTTAAATGGTGGCGTTATTTGGGCAGCGTACCTTACAATATTCTACGAGTGCTTCGTCATTTCCAAGAGAGCTTTTATGCCAATATAAGCAGCCACATTTATTCATAATTTGTTTATCTTTTTATAATGATAATTATAACAGATTTTTTTACTTTTTGAAAATTTTACTTTCTTTTTCTTTCAGTACATAAGGAATAGTAATAGTGTTAATCAATACCTGACAATTTCAGACAATGATTTTTCCAAAGATTGCATGGAGTGAAACTACTGGGAATTGTACATTCATTGATGTATCATCTAGACAAAAAACCAAAAATACCAAAAAATTCACGGAATTACATCTTCCCATTCCTGGGTTAGACAAATCCTTTGATAACAGTAAATCACGATTGTACAGATGTAACTGGTTTCTTACTGTCACTGTTGCTGTTTGTATCTCTTTGGCATTAGTAGGAAACAGATTCTTATATTTTCTCAGAGGAGCTACTCATTTTACAAGTGAAGAGGAAATATTTGAGGAAATATCTCTCCCATCATTAACTGTATGTTTTAGTAAAGATGTTCGAACTCAAAAGATGACGGAACAGATTAACGATTATGTAACCCAGATGAAACGTAGATGTGCCAATAAGACCCACTTGATTTGTATTCCATCCATTTATTATAGAAAACCATTAACTGATTTGATAGGAACAGTTATGACAGCGGAGGAATTGTGGAGTTTATGGGATCCAACAGAATTTGTCAGTATATCTGTAAGTATTTAGAAACAATTCTAAAGTATCCTATTACTACATTAAGAACTAAATATTCTTAGTATCTTCCGTTCAGTCAAATTTGTTTTTCTCATCCTCATATTAGGCCGAAAGGATTCATGGCAAACGAAATCCTAAAATTTCAATATTGCAGAATAGGAAACATTAGTTGCGGCTACATTTAATGATCCCACAAAAAACTTCAAAACAGTTTTTAAATAAAATGTTCTGATTTTTTCTTTTTTCTTTTTCTTTTAAACAACAGTTATTTAGAAGTTGTAAACAACTGCTGTTTACAACAGTACAATGAAAAATTCTCCTGAAATTTGCAAATTAATAGCTGCGAAATTAAAACAGGACCTTCAAATTTTCCCTTTTTGAAAATTAAATAAGGTTAAAGCTATAATACAGAACCCTTGGATGTCCGGAATGTGTAGGCTCCCAGCTATTCTCGACCAATGGCACAAGTTGAAGTCAGATGGTCAACTTGACGCTCGGTCGCCTTTAACCCTCGATGAAGAAAAACAATATCCATTTGGCTCTCATAAAAGTCATAAAAATGATTAAGATCATGTGGTCATTTAAAATTCATATGTAAGTAGTTACCTCTCATCACATATAACGCAAAACCTACATATTAAAAAAAAAGTAGTTATTAAATAGTAAAGAAATTAAAATTAACATGTGTAAAATAGTAACGGTACAAAAACTTTTTATAATTCCGAATTTCTAGCTAAGTACATATCCCGTAGTGCGATATAGCTAGAACGGATAATACATCGTTGTAACAAAGGGGTCAGTAAGTATATGAAATGATTCCTTGCACTTACGAAGAAAATCATTAAGTTCATTACAAATAACAATTGGATTTCCGAAATCTAAAACGTGATTAGAGTCCCTAGCATGCAAAAAAGTAAGCTAATTTTGGTCCTTGTTATGGACAGCACTTTATTGCTGGGAAATGCGTTTCTTTAATGCTTGTCGCATTTCGCCGATGAACCGGCAGGCGGCATTGATGCATGGCAATGCATGACAATCCCTCTAGGGTTATCCAGCCTCTTAGAATCACATTTATTGATATAGTTTGCAATTGTCATCTGTACTGCTGATGTGATTGTGATATCAAACTTACGCAAAATTTTTGTTAATACTGGGAAAGAAATTGGATTAAACGGAACCGATACATAGTTATAGCGTGAAACGGTCCTTTGCTTTGGGTTATAAATTCTATCAATGAAACATAATATGTTAGCATTAATAAAATGTTGCGGGTAATTGTTAACTAATAAGATATAATTAATTTTACAAATTTCATCATTGAAACATTTAATAGAGCTAGAAATCGTAAATGCTCTACTAACAGCCATGCCGATGACATTTCTCTTAAACGATGCAGGGCACGCGGACTGGAAATTTAAGGTCATACCAATATTAGTGGGCTTACTGAACACAGACGTTTGAAAACCTGCAGGGGTTCTATGTATGGCCACATCCAAAAAAGCAATAACGCCATTTACCTCCTGCTCAATCTTAAAACCAATATCGGCATGGATACCATCCAAAATATCCTTAATGCCCAAAGGAATTTGATTACATGTATAAAAGAGTAAGTCATCGACATATCTGCAGTAGAGCGGGATATGTAGTCGCCCAAGGTCAAAAATCGTAAATGATAAATTTATGTATTATTAAAGCATTGTGTAATCTTCAAATTTTCCAATTTAACAGTAATATGTATAAGCAATCCATTGGCTTATTCATGGGGCTTGCTGCAACCGCAGCGTTAGCAGAAATGTGTATGTGTTACGTTGAGGATTCAATATTTACGACTGGAGTGGCTGTTGTGAGACTTCAACCCAAGCCTGTCATTGGACCTGTCCTCCACGTGGATTCGACCATGATCCTTTTAGATTTTTGTTCTTCTTATAATTATCATTTTAATTGTAAATTTATTTGCTTGAAAACGAACCGCAGGGCAGATGGAAAGCTTGCATGTTTTTAGTAATTTTTTAGTAAATTTTAATAAATCACGAATTTTAACCCAGTGGCCTTATTATTTTACCGTTTAAATAGTAAAGACAAAACTAAAAATCAAAAATTAAAGTAATAATAAAAGTATACCGAACAAAATATTTAAATATAAAATGTATAAAAAGAAACAAATCAATTAGCTAAAAATAAGTATTATTTTATCAATCTCAATTTTTTTTGTACTCAATTGCTGGGTCAGAAGTAAAAGCTTTGAACTTTAATACTTCTTAAATTTTTTCTCTTAATAGAGAATTTTTTTCACTATTATAAACAGGTACATGATTAAGGGGGGACCACACTAAAAAAAAATAATAATAATAAAAAACTCAAAACCCTTTATGCTAACCATGATTAAATGATTTGACTTTTAATTATTATTACTCGGAAATAATATAAAAACTTTTTTTTTTTATAAAATAAGCTCCCAGGCAATTTTTTTCGTTAAAATACAGAGATGACTGGGAACAGCACAAATGTTTATCTAAACCATCTATCTAAACCTGATTTTTTTTTAGTGTGCAGGAGGAGACTACAGGCCAAATTCTTGTGTATTGGGAAGGCAATAGGGGCATAGGAAATATCAATTTCTTATTTTTCAATGCACAAAAATATTGCGCGTAAAGAAAACTGGCTTTTTTTTTATTACTGACTGGCCACAATAACTGTTTGAAATTATATTTTGAATGGATCTGCATTTCCAAACCCCGGAATGCTCCTAAAATTACATACCGGGTATATTTAAACAAAAAACAATTATGAGCGTATCATTTTTGGTTCTAGATAAAATGCAATTCCCAAGATGTGAATAAAGCAATATTTTCAGAACTAAAGAAAAACAGCGCTAACTTTGTGGAGTCAAAATTTCATGCTTCCATAAATCTTTCCTTCGGTGGCTTTGTTGCTTTCTTCTTAAATTGATCAATATCTTCAATTGATCAATACCTCCTACACAATACTCAGATGGCTGCTCATGTGTGGTTTTTTTTGCACTTGTTGAATGGCATGCGAAAAGTTTTTCTAAGATGCTGTTGGTATTGTTTGGAGCACCTGCTTAGGTGCGTCGTTAGGCTTAATTGTAGACTCATCACTTGGTGGGTGTACATCAAAAATATTCAATTTTTCTGTATTTTTGGCTCTACCAATGCCTTTCGATCATTTATCTTCATTCTTCTATGCTTTCTGAGCGTTGAAACTTTAGCCCTCGGCATGATTTGAACAGTAATCCGGCCTACGCACGACAATAAATTCAAAAACTCCGCAAATTGGCCACAGGATGGCAGCGGTTGAGATGGAAAAGCAGGCACAATCAATAAACAAAAAGTTAAAAAAAGCCGCATCCTTTAGCTTGTTTCAAGCAAAAAAATAGTGTTATGGAAGTCTATATTGTACTGAAATGTAAAGGTCGAAAGACCTTTAAAAATGGCGTCGTCTATGCCATTTAAATCGTGATTTTTTTTTATTATTTCCGTGAATTCTGAAATTAGACACTAATAGGCTTCAAAAAAATGCAAAAAAAAACATCATTTTCTTCGAATTTTTGCTCATTTTTTCAGTGTGGTCCCTCCTTAATATCCGAACGAAAATTAATCTTCCGGTTTATAATGTTCATAGTTTTTTTATGTTTTATTTTCACTATTTTATAAAATCCTTTTGATCAAATGGAATAATCCCATTTTATAAACATTAACCACTTTGCAAACATTATCAGAAATTATTATCTCTTGTAATTAAATTGCTGAGTTCATTATTATGAATGGAATTTTTTATTCTGAGAAACAGCATTTGCTTTGTAAAGTTTTAAAAGCTGTTTTGAGACAAGATATGTTATGATCGAAAAGAAATACTAGTATTTATTGCTTGTTTATTTTTTATCTTTTGTATTAGAATTTGCAGATTTTTTTTTAACTTTTTAAAAAATATTATATTATTAATTCTTCTTTCAAAGAAATCGGATGTGTATCCCATTTTCTTTACATAACGAATATTTTGTAAATATTAGTAAATAGTAGCTGTAAGGAGTATAACTATATAGCTGTAAAATATTATAGTAGGGTTGTCCAAATCAGGATTTGAAATAACTGATAAATTTAGCTTTGCTAAACTAAATCTAGAACAGAACAATCGCAATAAAAATCTATTTCAACCAAACTAGAAAAGCAGTATCATCTTCTAGGTCTCTAAAATGTTCCAAAACGAATTTTAAAAGATTTCAAGATGAGCATTCTAACATTTGAGGTAATTAGACAAAGGAGGTAGAAAAGGGATTGACTTCACTGAGAGAATAGAAAGTGTTCGAAAGTAATAGATTAACAAAAGGAGATCTGATAAAGCTAGTAAGAATTTGTCGGCGAAAAAATTAGGAAATACCATCGAATAGGCCTATCAAGTTGTCTAATAGCATTTGTTAATGCCGAGCTGGAGTCGGGCAGACCACCCTACCTCAACTTAGTGTCGTTGGTACCAAAAGCCTTTCCTCCTCAAGTAGTGACATATTTTTATTTTTAAACTTAATTTTAAAAAATAAATTTTATGAATTTATTGAATCTTAGTGAATGGTTAATTAAATTTAAAAACTTCATAGACACAACAATTTGTAGGAATTTAAAGGATTGGTCCTGTTCTCAATCAAAATTTGAAATCATGCATGTTAAATAAAAAAATAATAATGTAATGTCAGAAATTAAATTGTAGATTATTTTTCATTAAAAGTTTTCATTAAAGTGTTTATTAAGATGCTAAAGTGTGTCTCTAATTTTGAAATGAAATAAAGTGGAAAGTTTCCAAAACTCATCTTTCTATAATGCTTTTTGGAAGTTTTAGAAAATATGTATATGTATGTATGTACATAAATCGAGATAAAAATGTTTAACTTTTTCTTATTTTAATTTTCTTAAATTTAATGAGCTATAAAATGTTTTTTAAATATCGTGACCAAATTTGCAAATTTCAAAAATTCTGAAAAATTATTATCTTTCATTCCACAAATTGATTCAATAAATTTAATATATTTTAAGTACTGAAAGAAACCCAAAATGTAATCAGAAATTGTGAACATTCTTCACAAGAAATGCGTGAAGAATATTCTAAATCAAAGCAAATCTACATGTTTCTCACAAAAAAAAATCTTGTTTGATCTATTTTCAAAGAATTACAAAATATGCAGTCAATTCTTTAAAAAGAAAACGGAATAGAAATATAAACAATGTAACACGATCTCACATAGAAATGATTATAAACAATCAACAAACTAGATACATAAGAATGCAGAAGTAATTACAAGCAATCAATACAGAAGCAATCAATAGGTAATTAGTAAAGAGATAAAAAGGTAATGAGATCTACAGTGTTTCGAAATTCCAATTACAAGCTCCCAGGGCTTGTAGAGGGGACCGAGCAGATAACGTATTGATAAGAACCCATGTCTGGAAACGCTTCGCGTCAGAAGCAAAACAAAACTAAATCAATTGTTTATAAAACATAACAATAAATATTTTGGGTTCTGTTGGATCAAACACTGTTACTAACGTGAATGCCAATTCCAAAAACCGTTTTCAGTTTTCCTCTACTGAAAGGATGTTTTATCCAAAGTCATGTCATGTGAGGTCGATGTCATTTTCGTTTTGCAGTTCCATTTGTTCGTTCGGCATTGCATTCTGGTCCATTACAAGAGCTGCTCGATGTGGCCACTACCAACTTCGTTGCAAACATTGTATCTACGAAGACATTGCTCAACAACATCTGGTGTGTGTTGAATCTCTTGTGCCGCGGGCAGAATTATGCAAGCAGATCTTCTGATTCTGCAGGGGTCTCGTAAGAACGATTCTTCATGTGGCCCCAGAAGAAAACGATGAGTGGAGTTAAAATCCGGCGATCGTGGAGGCCAAGCAATACTTTCGAATCAATGTGGCCATTTTCCGTTTTACTGGCTCCACTTCCTCAGAGTCGCCCGAATGATGCAAAAGGAAGTCTAGAAATACTAAATAAACTTATACTATAAAATTTTAACGTGCAAGGGAACAATTACATGAATTATTAAACAAAGACGCCCAAGCCTAAAAGTTCACTGATCTGTTTTTGGAAATTGTAATACCGGGAATCCAAGATAGTCTCCTTCAGATTCCCTGGCCATGTCAGTTGGATTCACACAGTATCTTACATCTCAGTGATTGTCATATCAATCTCATTGCGACAAATAGTGTAGGCTACCAGTTGTTGCTCTTGCAGTGGACATGCCGTATGCCACTATAAGGCTAATGATGTATCAGATATTACGGTACTATCCGTCAAGATAAAGAGTCTCCAACAGCTACAACAGCTGGGTTGTTTTGAAGAACCAGGTGTCTCGTGAAAGATGTCAAACTTTGTCAGATCTAAAGGACAGCATTAGACGTCATGTATTAGAATTTCAGCATTCCTATTGCATTCTGCGGTAGAAAATGCCGTTTTGCAAATGGAAAACGTTCTTGACAACCATGGAGGACATATTGAACATTTCAAGTGATTGTACACTGAAGCAGGGTGAAGCTCGGTTATAACGCGGTCGGTTATATCGCGAATTCGGATATAACGCGATTTGGTCTTGGACCCCTTCTATTTTGGAAAAGGTGTAAAATTGCAAAATTTACTGTTTTTTCGCCTAAAATCAAATCAAAGGTGTAAATTAATATGCTTGTTTCCTTATTATTTACAGTAATTGAGACTCTATATCCACCCTAATATCACGAAAATGCGTCAAATACAATATATTTTTTTAAAAAAAAGCAGAATCGCGGACTTTTTCATTTAACCAAAATGAATATCGAGATCTATTTTTCTGCCAAGGACAACCAGTGAAAAGGCCCAGGTAATCTAATAGGCTTATGAATACCTAGTTTCGATCCACGTGACTCGTCGTTTATACAAGATGCTAAGATGGCGGCGCCAAATCACAACTTCTCTAAAACTTCCTTAAAAGCACCTACCTAACCAACTATAGCATTGGTTATAAAAAAACAAAAACAAACAAACAAAAAACAAAAAGGAAGTTGTAGCGAGTAGAAATACTTAAATACTTATCCTCGTATTCTTGAACTTTTATAATATTAATATATATCCGTACCATACGTAACTATTTTAAATTTACATTTAAATACATATCCTCTTATTCTTGAACTTTTATAATATTAATGTATATCTGTACTATATATAAGTCTGAACATGCACATATGTGTATTTACGCTCCTGTGTGTGTATATTATACATATACACAGAGACATATACACATGTCTGCATCTTCATATTAGAGTGAATGTTCCTAAATGTTTTACATTTTATTGATTGTTCTGTGTAGATATGTAAATTACATGTACATTGCATCATATTATCAACCATAAATTAATCAGATTGTAACTATTAAACTCCAGAACCTACTGACAGGGAAATTTCCCTAGTAGGACTGTAAAAAACTCAAATTATATAAATAATAATAAAAAAAAAAATCGATTTTGGCTAATATAACCCATCAAAGTGTTGAAAAGGTAATGATTTATGTATTTATAAATATAAAATTCTCTCACATAGCTCTGAATGATGTAGGTAATCACGAAATGACCATTTAAATCGATTTGGAATCGTATGGGCTATAAAAGGGTGCGATGTATGACATTTGACATCGCGAAGTAACAAAAGCTCGGTTATATCGCGGTTATATCACGATCTTCGAAATCTTGGATCCGAAAGATCGCGTTGTAACCGAGCTTCAGTGTATTGGTATAGCGCCATCTATTGGCCCTTTTTTGTTCTGTTTTTTTTGTTTTTTGTTTGTTTTTTTTTAAAAAAAAAAAAACGGCGAGCACATCGTTTGGAGAAAGTACTTGTTTTCAAAATTTCTTTCTATTTGGGGCCTTAGGGCACGCTCCAAAGCCCTCTACGTTGAGGTATTTTAATTTTAACAACCCTGTACTTGACCTTTGAATTACATCGTCTTCAATAAATGTTAAAATCAATATGCTAAAATCAATAGTAGTGTCAATTTTAATAATAGAAGTCTTTGTTACACAGCAAACTGTGATTTTTTTTTTTTTTTTAATGTTTATCAGTCCCATTAGGTGTACTTAATAACTGTATACCTGTGATATGGGACTGAGAGTTTAATACATTAACTAAAAGTTAATTAAATTAAATTAAGTCTATCACTTAGTATTATTTTATTAGTCATTCATTTGTCAATTATCTTAATTAATATTTAATTAATCCATCCACCACATCCGAGATCATTCTCTGTTTTATTTGCTTAAACGTCAAAGTATCTTTTTGATTAATGTTTATTTGACTAAAAATTTTGACATAGTTAATTAACCTACATCCATAATTATTTTGGTGTGGTCAATTAGTTTACAAACTATGTGTTTACTACAAAACTGTGAATCGACTAGTTTTTAGATCACATATTTATTGTTTTAACACCCCATTGATTTTACAACAAGAATACCTTTAATATTATATTATTATAAAACAAATAGCATACTTTTGGAATACTAACAATAATATACATTAGTGATAGTTTCGAACATTCACTGTTCTTCATCAGACTGTTTACATCTATTCGGAAATATAAATAATTTGGAAGAGTAAGTAGAGAGGCCAATAGAACTTTGGAAGGGAGGTTTTTTTTTCTTTGGTCTTTCATTCATTCAATGAAAAAATCTCCTTCCCAAATTTCTATTGGCCTCTTCTACTCTTTCAAAGTAGAAGATTTGATTCTTTCAAATTACTTATATTTCCAAATAGATGTAAACTTTGTAACGCCCTGGTGGTTGTCACATAATTTCTCTCTCTCCTATCCTCTATTTTCATCATATTATAAATACTGAATATTTTGTAATATTTTCTCATTACTTCATTTTCCCCAAGCATCATCTTAACGTCTCTTCGTCTCTCAAAATCAGTTGTCTTCCAGATGTTTTCTCCACCTGGCGTCCATCTTGCCTTCCGTTTATCTTTGTTTTTTTGCTTTCTTTTGTATCCTTCTTTGTCTTTCTCTCCACCTTGCAGCCGGCTAACAGATGTCCCTCCTGCGTGACGTCACTCCGAGTGAACAGGACTCTGAAGGGGAGTGAAACAAAAACAGAGTGGGTCGAGCGGTGCTCTGGAAGGTGGGTGAAACCCACTTCGATGAAAGGCGGGCGGGTAGCCTTATTTCCGCCACTTTTAGAATGCCCACCGCCTGAGAATCATAACCAGACTGCAAGTTGACGAAAAGACGTTCGTCTCCATTCCCAAGGAGCCGCTTAGCCCTATGCACTCAAGGATTCTGTTGCGCCTGAAAAAATGAGCGTTCTTCTAGATCCTCGGGATTTGTGTAGCTAAAGGCATTGCTGGAGAGTAGAGACCTAAAAATCACCAAGATAGCAAACCCGATGGACTCTGGTCGCGTCTGCGAACGTTCCTCCAATCCACGGGTCTCCATCATCGAGAGAATCCGCTGCAAAGGTGAGACCGGCGATTCCACCCAACCTAGCTGCGCCCGGCAGGGGTGCCCTTCGAGTGAGCAAGGGTAGAGACTGAACTTCGGGACTCATATCCTCATCTTTGCCTTCGAGAACTGTAATGAACTAAGCGAACTCATGTAAACTGTGATAGAAGGTGGCTACATTAAGTGACTTTCATTGAGTTTCAGATATCCATGTGTGTAAATCTTATATTTAATCTTGTGTATCATCAGCTTAGTTTGACAGCCCCGGGGTAAGGCGCACATCTTATGTATTTATCTCTTTCATTATCTTTTCTCTCTGTACTCATTCCTTTGTAAATATATGTATATAATCCTTTACTAAATCCATCATATTTATTTTCTGAATTAGTTGATATGCCCCTTTCTATTTACATTTACTCACTTGGGTGACATTAGTTTTACTGAGCGACATTGAGAGAAAATTCGCGCTGAGAGTTAGATGCCTCGGGCAAGGCCGCATAGACAACCGGCGAGTCGGAGTGGGGCCTTTCTGTTTAACAAACCCCTCCCTACTTGCATCGCAGGCAAGCGCCGTTGCCCCTTATTTTAATCCTTCTTGATTTCTAAGGTTAATTTCTAAAGTTAAAAAGGGCCCAGCACTAGATCTTAAATATTTGATCAAAGGATTCCACTGCGCAAAACTCTCCCTCAACCCTTTCATCCAATGTAAGCCATCAACCCACGGTAAGAGCGTTACAACTTTTCACCAGTCTGATGAAGAGCAGTCAATGTTTGAAACTGTTACTAATATATTAATATGTTATTGTTAATATTATCAAAAGTGTGCTATTTATTTTATAATGTAGATATTTACCACACGTAAATGACGATCTAAAAATACCTTTTGGATTTCTAAAACAAAGTAGATCAATTCAGAAAATCTATTGAAGTACTGACTTAAATAAAAGAAACACTGACTTAACTGCAGTAAATCTGTAAAATACATAATTTCATTTTTATTTTCAATTTGAAACTTCGAACATTATAAGATGTTATTTTTTTTCTACTTTGTTCTTTATTTCTTCTTACTATAGCCGTTAATTCCTTTTTGAAACTGATCTTTTTACTATCTTTGTGAAAACTATCCATTTATTTTGAAGATATTCTTGGTAAATAGTATTTTTAAATTCTAGGCCGATGACATCACATTTACTCTGTCAAAGAAGCAAGAAATAGACAAAACTCGTGTTAAAACAATTTTTGGAACATGCACCACATTAACAATTCGTAAGTATATTTAAATAGAATACTTCTATTTGCATATGATTTATCTATTTATTATTTTAAGTTCAATAAAAGATGTCTTTTATAAGTCAACGAATAATGAACTAATCCAACTTCTAATGGCTATAATATTCTGTAAAATGTAACAGATGAGAATTTTGAATTATTAATTTGTTTGTTTCTTTGCTTTTTTGTTTTTGTCAAGACCATGATCGTCTGTTACGGTTAATCCGCCTTGGTTAAAATACAATATCAATCTAGTCCTTAAGGATATCAAGCACCCATAAAATTTTTAGCTCAAAAGCTAAAAATTTACGGCAGTAACCCACGTCACAACTTTATGGTCACGCCCCACTTGTGAACAAACTCATGAAGACATTTCGATTTTTTTGTTACTTATTTGTAGTTAAACCAGTGCCCTAAAACATTTAAAACTTTTATGGCAGAAGCTCTAAAAACACCGTATAAAGATTTGAAGATAGGAAAAATTGTCAAAAAATGTACTTATTGTGTATTGTGTGTTCTTAAAAGGACAATATACTATGCGTTCTCCCCTACCTGAACAGATAACCCCGCGATCTTGTGATAAACGCCGATCTGGGTGTCATAGATCACGAATGTTTATAAGCAAATTACTTTTAATTGCTTTAATTTTTTAATTTCTTTAGAGAATTAACTTGCAATTCATAAGTCAAATTCAATTCCAAAACACACGAAATTTTAATGACCCAGTTTTCTTATGGGAGATCCCGTTAACAATTGACAAAGAGAGGGCAGCTAGTCTAGGCAATTAAAATATTGAAATATACAATATAACAAAAAAATAAAGGAAGATAAAATGTACAAAAGAGAAAAGAACGGAAGTTTCAAAAAATATTTACATTAGGTTGGTCAAGGATTTGACATTTTGTTTATTCACATTTTCCAAAGCACAATACATTATTGCGTTCCCCGATCTCGGGTCACAGATCACGAATATATATATGGCATTCAAATTCTTCTTCCCGTATCTCTCCCATATTTATATATATTGTGACGGGACAAAGGGGTAAAGTGCTTATTTGGGGTTTTCCCACGTACCTACACCAAAATAGGTGGTGGTACAGAAAGTGTGGGTGGTTTTGGTTTATTTCTGTAGTAACGTTGGGCGCCAACCAAGCACTCGGCTAGGTAAAAAAAAACTTCCACTTACCCCCTCCACAGTGTCACACCCCAGCAATTAACCCAATCTTCTCGGGGGGGGGGGGGAGCCACACCTTGCGTCCACGGTGTCAAAAGAAAGGCTTAACGCATGTTCAACATGTGAAATTCAACAACGTTTATTCAAATGAGCGAAAATGATAGACTCCGAAATGATGGGTACAGCTAAATGCGAAGTTATGGCTTTAACTAACTTAATTGTGCGTACCAAGGGAATTCTCGCACGTGGCGCTGAACAGAATAACTTTCCTACGAATTACTAACGTTTCTTGGCGAATTGCGTTTAATAAATTTGAAATTAACTTTAAACTCACACGAGAAGTTGTAACTGATAAATAGCTCACTCACACACTTGCTTCCATGCGGGTGTACACGCATACCCCGTTTCCTGTGTATTGATAGAGTTCGCCAATTGGAAATTAGCAGTATTGAACTTTCGAAGTTACGGTCTAAGCTTTTCCTAACTAGGACAACTTATTATTAACACTTCCTATTCTAAATGTGCGCTGAATCGTTCTCGACTTCAGCCACGTAGTAATAAAAATGTAGCTGCCGAAACTTATGGCGTCCGCGCAGAATTGCGGAAAAGTTAGCAAAGCTAACTGAAAAATAAACGAGAGAGACAGCTCTCGTAAGCAAGCAATAGCAAACGCAGGAAACAGTGAAGAGAGAGTAGAAAATGGAAAAATAGAGACTCCCTTCTTGGATGCACGGCCTTAAATCAACTATGATCGTGGCGCCAATACCACGTCATACTCTGCCGGCTAATCAGATCACAGGAATCGGGATCCGTCCAAGAGCGGTCGATTCCATCACATGGGGTGACGGGGTAAATGTCAAATCTCGCTGTTGCTTCATGACAAATACAAACGCAATTCAAAAAGAAAAGTTAAAAATTCCTTTTAAACTAAATTATGAATTAAATTTGTTAAATCAACTAAATTCACTAAGCTTAAGAAAAACCAATTATTTAACCTAAATTAATTGAAGGTTCACTATTCTAATCTCTCCAACTTAAGAACTTTAAATATTAAATTAAATTAAATTAAAATTAAGTTGAAAGCTAAAATTAAACAAACACATTTTCATTGCCCTTCGCCTTCAAGTAATCATTTCGGAATATTTTCTTAATTTACATTTTTTTCTTTTGAAGCTTTACAAAAATAACAATTAAAAATTCGACATTTCAACAATGGACAGTGCATATACGAGTGTTGTCACATTACCCCCTCTAGAATTTTCTTTTTTTTTTTTAAAAAAAAAAATAAAACAAATTTTATTCACAAGAAACCCGTGACAACATCATATTACAAGAAATTTTTACTTAAATCTATTTACAACAACGTGTTCGTTTCTTCAGGGTGTCTTCGTGTCGGTGGCTGATGTCGTCTTGCTTCAACTCGTCCGACTGCATCCTGATGCAAAACTCCAGAACGGTTCACTCTTCAGTTACTTTCTGAGTGTTACTTTAACTAATAAAGTTATGTTTTTTTTTTTTTTTTTTGGTTTTCACCTGTATGGAATATTTACAGTTTACTTATTTATTAGTGTAAATAAAAAAAAAATTAAATTAAATTAACACACTTGGTTATCTGATTCCCGGCATGAATTTCCCCGCACGTCGGTAATTCCACGCATACCCATTGGTCGGTCCTCTCCCTCATCCGAGCTGCTCAGTCAGGCCCAACGAAGTACCCCTTACAGGATTCTTTTGCAAGAAGTCGATGTTCAAATAACGAAAAACAAAACAAAACGTATATCACTTTGGATATAATACGAATAAGAAGGCATTTCTTACCTTATTTTTAATGTAAGTTGTAACCCAACGGGTAGTTTCTTCCATTTATTTTACTCGAACGCCGATCACGGTGGATCAATCTATCCGGGGAGAGATTGGAATTTTTCTTCTTCAATCACCATTGCTTTAGCAATCCCGGGATAGCACCGTGACCATGTTGCCGCAGTCAACATTGGCGCCGACTCTTTCTTCAATCACCGTTATTTATATTTTGCCACGTAGCGAAGTATTTTTCACTTTGCGCTACCATAGTGGACTTGAACTCGACGGGTATTTTTCTTCCGCCTCTCCTTACTTCATACACCGCTATTCGTTTTTGAAACATCGCTTCTTATTTTACTATTACATCTTTCGCCATGACTTCACAACTCTTCTGACTTCGAGTGCCGACCGCGAGGACGGAAATCACCGACTGCAAAGTCATTCAGCCGAGGATCCCTTCACCATGCGTAGTTAACTTGGCTCAGGAACGGAGCAACTTGCCTCCGCTCCTCTGCTGTGCACTTTTATTACTTGAGTGCTTTTTGCTTCTTCACCATTGTGATAACTTCGTCCGGGACATAGAGTTCTTATAGTACGGATGGGGACCACGTTATAAGCAAAGTCGTTTGGTTGGGGGTCCCTCTCACCAAACGTTACTAGTTTTTTGTCATTATGTGGTCGTTCGCTCCCCCGTCTTCTCCGTGAACCGTAATCGCTTGAATATGCTTGTTTGGTTCCGTACTACTTTTAATAATTTGTTCATCTCGGGTTGTCCTATCGCCTTGGGGCCTCCACCATCTTTTGCTGGGGCTCCTAGGTGCGCTTCCTCTACTTTCAGTAGCCCGAACTTCTCTCCTCGTCTCGGTTGGAGGTTGTTTAGGCTTTTCGCCAGTGTATTTCTGGTTATAGTAGCCGTTCCGGGCTCCGGATGTGGCATTGGTTGTGTTGCCATTCCTTTCTCCCCACGTCGACCCTTCGCTGGAATGGTCGTAATTTCCGAGCATCAACTGGAATCTTTCTAGGGACAACGGTGCAATGCTCTTAAGCATATTTTGTATGTGCACCGGGAAGTGCCTTGTCATCAAACAGATGATTTCATCTTCCGTCATTGGTGGCTCGCATTGGCGTAATGACGCTATCTTGTTTTCCGCGTAGGCTCTCATGCTCCCATAAGTCGGTAACCAACGTGAATTCATCATTTCGCACTTGAAGCTTATTTGTGCTTCTTTGCCCCAAAAGCGGTTTAAAAACTTTTGTTTAAACTCCTCCATGTCCTTTGGAAATGGATCAAGGGTGTCAATCCACGTTTTCGCCGCTCCTTTTAACATTTGATAAATTATTCGCGGCTTTAGTGCCTCTCTGACATTTGTCAACGCGAAATAATTTGTAACGGCCTTCATGAATGCGCTGGGATGTTCGCCGGGCGTCCCATTAAAGGTCAACGTGGATGGTATATTGGTCAATGCAGTCGCCAGCGTCGCTGGCGCTGTTGGCAGGCGTTCCATCTTGTTATCTAGGTCCTTAACTTGTTCTTCAACGAGCTGTCGAACTTCCTGCACTTGCTGAACAACCCCAATTTCCACCCTTTGCACATGTGTGCTTAGCTGGGCATGTTTGTCAACCGCGTCGCGGTGCACCTGCCCGACCTTCTCTACCACTTCCATTATGCTTTGTTTGACTCCACCAATTTGTCCATTGACTTGGCTGAGTTCAACGGCTACTTTGCCCTCTAAGGTGTCGCACTTTTGCTGCACGGCCGACTCGACTTGGGCTATGCGGCCGTCGAAGGTCGTCTTAAATTCCTTGATTGTGAGCTGGACTTCGTCCTTGATGCTCCGGAGACCTTGTTCTAACTTTTGGGAAAGCTTTCCTTCCTGGGCATCGATTTTCGCGCTTTGCTCATTTATCTTTGCATCTAATTTCTGAAGCGTTTCTCCAGTTTTCGCAGCTTGCTCCTCGACTATGGTATTCAGCCTCTGAATTGATTCATTAGTTCTGGCCATTGATTCATTAGTTTTGGCCATTGATTCATTAGTTTTGGCCATTTGTTCGGCCATCCTGGCATTCTGTTCGTCAGCCTTCCTCATAAAATTGTCAGTCTTTGCATTTTGTTCTCTAGCCATATTCTTGATAAGTTCCGCCAGTTCACCCATGGATACTGCGCTGATTTGTGATTCCGTCGGCGATTGTTGTATCTGCGCCGCTGCAGCAATCTCCGGCGTAGAAATCTGCGCATCTCCAGTTGCATTTGTTGTCTCCAAAACCAACTGCTGCATTCCCATTGACAGGTCGGATACACTCTGTCCGTCCGTCTCTTCTTCACTCGGATACTTCTCAGCTTCGCGGTATTCGACGAACGCACTCCTGGATTCCCTGGGGGTATCTCCCTCACCATCACTCATTTTAAAGGTGAGTTAATAATTTCCTTACCGGTTTCACGGACTTCCTTTCTTCGTACGCCGCACTTCTCTTCGTGGGCTGTGGCCGCTCCGTGTATCGGGTCTACTGTCTCGTGCGTGGGCGCTCCGTGTATCGGGTCTACTGTCTTCGCCCGTGGGCGCTCCGTGTATCGGGTCTACTGTCTTCGCCCCACGTTGGGCGCCAAAATATGTGACGGGACAAAGGGGTAAAGTGCTTATTTGGGGTTTTCCCACGTACCTACACCAAAATAGGTGGTGGTACAGAAAGTGTGGGTGGTTTTGGTTTATTTTTGTAGTAACGTTGGGCGCCAACCAAGCACTCGGCTAGGTAAAAAAAA
>JAFIDM010003189.1:4433829-4449720 GCA_023159025.1 Thereuonema tuberculata | reverse complement strand
TGCCCTTTCTCTTTCATCTGAAAGGCGCGGGCCACTGTCTCTAGGCTAGCTTTCCACGGCACCTCCCCCTTTCCCCGTCCAAACACCTCATTTCCCACCTTACACACCTCTCCCCCTAATCCCGTAGTCGTGGTTGATTAGGGATGCGTTAGATGGCGAGCGCCCCTAAAACAACACGTGACACAATATCAGTTGATGAGTGAGTAGCTATTTGAATAGCACTGTGCATTTTTTTAACTTTTTTTTATTATAATTTGTTGTGCTTTGATAAAGCAATTTATAGGAACGAATATAAATGAAACTGAGTCAGAAAACAAAATGATGCCTACTAAAATTCAGTTCATTTTTATGGATTTATCAAAAAATAAATCTTTTCAATTTTATTCAGCTTATTTAATAGTCAATTTCATAATATTCAACTTAAGACAAAAAAAAAAAATAAGCTAAATATCTCCAAAAATTCTGAATTTCAATAAGTATCCGCTCATTTCCAAACAGGCCATAAGTTTCCTTTAACAGGTCTTGAGATTTCTTTAACGTTATCAAAATGAAAAAATGCTTTTGGAATATGTTTCCATTTTAAAATTCTATTTTAAGGCTTTAGTATGTTGCTCAAAATGACAAGTACAGGCAGAGTATTCAAAAAATCCTGGCTATCTAATTAATGATAATAAAATAGAAATACTTATCATGGTAGGTCAATCCGGAGATTGGTTCAAGCCTACGGAACCCTAGTGATCCCCGAAGGGCGACCCCTATGGAGAAGCCATAGCTATACAAGGGAACAGATACTGGAGTGGTTTCCCATTACCAGGACGCCATTACAGAATGACGTCAGACCGAAGAAAAAGTGAAGAAGAGGCTGACAACACAGGAAAGGAAATTGAAACATCCATGCTCTCGACCGGGATTTGAACCCGGCACTCTGATCTCACGGCAGACCGACGCCTGAGAGCCCATGACCACGCCGGCACGGCAAAAAAATAGCAATATTTGTCGAAAAAATCATCTCAATATTGTACGAAACTAACTAAAGCCCTTGTGGAAATAAATATTTCCTATTGGAAGTTTAATCAACAATACTTTAACTCAACAGTACTTTTCTCTGATCAAGAATGGATTAATAATTGCTTTAATCATCCTGTTCCCATGTAATCTTCATAAAATCTAATGATCAAAATTTGATACATGTGAATGTGTCTTCGGCTGCTACAAAAGTCAAACTGAAATGCGTTTCATGACTATTTCATACGTTTTTAACACTCTTAGGAAATTTGCCATTTACCAATTGCAGCTTGGTGAAAGCGATGTCTCTTTTACACATGCCATGTCACAACTATCATAATTCTTCAAATAATCTTTTCTTGCCGCCAAGTAGGCCAACTGTTGTCGAGTTGTTTCTAAAACTTGCCTGAAATTAGATCAACACATAATTAAGTCTTTTTGTTAAAGTTATGGCATACTGAGTCCCAAGTCGATTCAGTTTTTGAAAAACACCTTGTTGTTAGCTTATGAGTTGAAAAAGAACGAGCTGACGAAATGTACGATCCAATCTCAGAAAACTTTTTTCAACGTTTCAATAAACCAGCTCCAAGTGAAGTTAACCTGCGTATGCTAGAGAAAAAAACTGTACCAAGTGGTTCTATTTTGGAATGCAGTAGTAATGGAAAGTACCCAAATTATATAGATGGAATCGTGAGTGACCGTTTAGATGAAAGAAATAGCCAAGGAACCGATCGGCTGACATGCAGATTACAAAAACCTCCCTGCTTCTTTGATGAGTAAGACAAGTCGCCATTGAAATCAATCCGGCTCTGTTAATGAATTTCGTGATGGATGTGAGACATGTGGAACCTTGCTGGCTGCTTTTCCCATCTTAGCGGCTGTAGTTAAGGTTATAATGACAAATGAATGAACAACTCCTGTTCTCGGAATGTGTATTTCTGAGTCCAGAACAATCCTCATTACATCAAGGAAAATGTTAGTGGAATTCCACTGAAATCTGATGCAGATTTACAAGACAGATTCACCGTGTCTTAACGACGATCACTACCGAAATGTTCCGGCAGGCGAATACAAGCACAAGCGAATTCAGCTGTGCTTTGAAAATGACAATGAACACATCAAGAAGTCAGGATGATGTTAAAGACACCAGTATGGACGATGTTATTGTCGTATTATCGTTCCAAAATGTATCTTCTTGAGTTTCGTAAATTTTTTAAGTTGATTTTCGCATTTTATTATTTGTTATACACTTTGTAAAATATCCGATCATAACATATAGGTCTACTCTGTTCATCGATTTAACTTTAAACATTATAACACTTCCTATTACTTTATCTTAAAAATTAAAGAAAAAAAACTTTCTCATTAACGAAAATACTACATTTCCAAATTCAAAATTCTAAAACATTCTTCTGATAATAGATTGTAAAAGAATTCTAAATTATTTCCCTTTACTATTTTTTTTTAACTCGAGCTAAGCATTTTTTTACCTTCTTTCTTACCTGAGATTGATAGCACTTTGTGGTGAAACACACTTTAAGATTTATTGTTGCGCTTTCAGTGGTTTTCTTTCTTGAATATTTTTTTTTGAAACTAATTCTTCCGTGCTTTTAACTCCTCTTGTGCAAAAGAGGGAATCAATCGAGTGAATCACTTCTACTTTACTGAAGGTTCAAAATGATGTTATCTAATATATTTTATCGTAATACAATGAATTCAATGACTGTTATTGATTGCTGTACAAATATTACACTGCTATTGCCATCAATCAATTGAAATTCCCTAATAACATAAAAATCTATTTAATTTTGACAGTATATAAAAAAATCTACAAAATAAAAGCCAAATTAAACTAAATAGATAGCTGGACAACAAATGAAATAAATTAATGCGAAAAATTTTATTTTATAATTTTTAAATAAATTCTTAAATGAACAGCGTATAACAATATGGTGCTTTAATGATTAAAAAGTTGAACAGTAATTTAGCTATTATGCATAAAAATAATAATTACAATTAAAAAACAAAAGTATTACTTTAAAAAATTATTCAGCACTGTAATTTTAAATGCTTAATCCAATCTTTTAATTATTTGTGAATTTAAGAAGGTTTTACATATTTTGTAGATATGATATTAATTTTGATTTCCAGTAGTTTGCACTGTGTAATATTTGAAATCAAAACCTTTAGTTATTTATATATATATCCTCTTTCGAATGTAGAGATTTAGATCTAGTTTAAGAGACAATTATTCATATTTATTAATGTGTAACAGATTTATTTTATTTGACTATTTTTTTTTTCATGCTTGATTAGTAGAGTTCTCTACTTATCAATTTGATCACTTTTAGAATGTTTCTATTAAAAACTTGTTTATATTTATAGCATTATTTTTTGTTATTCTTTTCCATTTTAGCATTAAATATGTTCTTGCTTACGTACAATATGTAATGAGTTATTATTCGAACTTTTACTTACATTGTTGTGAAGAGAAGGATAACAAAAGTAAGTCTTCAATGAAGGGGTGGAGCTTGATGACATCAATCATTGGTATCATTGAAACTTTCCAATAATTTTTCGAATAAGATTCAGAGAGAGCTGATTATCACGTTCAAGAGACATCTTAAGAAATTAGAAGGAAGTAGTTGAAGTCTTAACGCCATTCTAAAAGTGTTGTGCTGTGGTTCCTCTCTTCCAAGAGGAAAGATATGGAGGATCAAGATAAAGAAGAAAAAAGAAGTAAATCAAATATTCAAAACATCTTGTTTTCTTATGTATCGGTATACAAAAACAACTTCTGTATAACAATATCTCGTTCTTTTAGACTTCTTTTTAAACTACCCCGTACATAAAATGGGGGTAGTTTATCTGTTGAGTGTCGTAGTTGCCAAGAAATTTATATTGGAAATACAGGCAGATCGTTGCAAGAACAAGTCCTGAAACATACATGAGCGTATAGGAGTAAAAGGAGGGGAATATCTGAATGGGCGGACCATTGTTTAAGATATGGCCATGAACCGGACCCTATAACAGAGATAATATATGAGACTCAAGAAGAATCGGAACGATTGATTTTCGAGTCATGCATAATAAATTGCAGTCAATGCACGAATAAGGATAAGTCCTTAAAAGTTAATGAAATTTCATTGACTATTTTTAGGAAATTCTTATATAATAATGAAAGATTGAAAAAATTACTAAAATTAGTGTGAGTCTGTTGTTCATTTCTTTTATATATTATCGAGTTATCTCGTTATTATTTGTTATTTTTATTGAGTTTGTTTGTATTGTTGTTATTATCTATCTCGTTTGGTTAAAATGTTTTTATTGTTTTTATTGTGATATGATTTTATATGAGAGAAGAAAGTTTCTTTTCTCTTTAATTTATTAATGTAGGGTTTGCAGAAACTTTAACATAAATAACGAAATATTGGTATGCAGAAGTTGTTTTTGTATTTTTTTAGAAGTTGTAACTTATTTATATCAAGAAGTAAATCAAGCCTAGATGTCATGATGTCACAGATCGGAGGTTACGAAGTCCTGTAACGAGGTCTATTTCTCGTCGCCTTGGTGTTGATCACAAAAAGAAAGATAAGTACAATCTTGGTGTAAGTTCCGAAGATCCCGTGAAGATCGTAATAAAGTGATGACCTACGTTACGCAGAAGTGAAGAGTCTCATTTTGATGAGGAAGATTCCATATCATGTAATATTTGGTTGTAGGCGATCAGTGGACTTTAGTAGCTGCTCAGATCGAGGAAAGGTCAATGAAGGTTCGTCGAGTAAATAAATTCCCTTGATATAACAAATGTAGTGTGCTCAAATCTTCCAATCAACGGGTGGTTGTCCGTGACTGGGTGGTTGTCTAGAGAGAGCAGTGGCGTGCCGTTAATGGACTAGTAGGACTAGCTGGTAGGATGCCAGTCTCCTAGGTATCTAGGCCGAAAGTTTTCCAACCTCTTAAAAAGGGGTAGTCATATTTTAAGATTATGTTTATACATTATTGTAAACAATGTTCAATGCGTCTTGTATTCGTCATCATGCTGTACACAGAAGTTCATACGGCGCCACGTCCTGTTTGAGTTTTTTGGAGCATGTACGGTGTGAACATTTGAAATGCGTCCTCAACTGCATTGCGCACTTCAGACACGTAGGCCTTGATGATTCCCCATAATGAGTTGTCAGGCGTCGTGAATTCAGGACTTCGTGGTGTCATTTCAAGGGAGCTGGCGATCCTGGAGAACCGCGACCAATCCAGCGTCCTGCAAATGTACATTACCCGCGCACAGTAAGAGCGAAGTGAGCTGGTGCCCCGTCCTGCTGCACCGGTGCGTTCCATGATACCCGTGTCTTCAAGCTATGGGATTATCCATGTTTGTAACATTAAATAAGGTTCGCCATTAACATGACCATCAGAAAAAAGGTGGTCCAAACAAATTATGTGAAGTCATCGCAGCCCATACAATTACGTGAGATGGATTCCTCTCCAACTCCACTATATAATAAGAATTCTCTTTCGCCCAAATAGTCCAGTCATTAGAGACAAAAAAAGGTGTTTTGGAGCAAAAGGTTGAGGAGTTTTGAAACTTGGCAGAAATGTAGACTTGGGTGCCCTAAGTATGACGCTAAGTTTGCGACCTCGAGCGACCGCCGCTCGCGCCGCCATCTTGAAAAAAATCGCTTGCTATCCAATTACAATACAGACACAGCACCGAGCAGTTTAAGCCCATTTTCCGACATCCACAAGCTCCTGCACAGCCTTTTTTACATTTACAGGATATCGAGTTCAAAATTGTGTCGGGGGCTGCTTCTGACATAGCGTGAACAGCATCGAGCCCATGCTTGGTTTTCTGCCAGCCATATTGCTCAGGATTTTTTGCATTGCCACACCACATCGGATCGTCTACAAAGGACACATTTGATTCCCTTCGCTTCAAAAAATTTGTGAAGTCTGTGTCCAAGAACAAATTTAATCTCGCGTCGCTGCCACCCACAAGAGATGCTGCGAGGCAGCACTTTCTGCGAACATACCACAAAGTCGCGAAGTGGTGTGGCAGTGAAAAAATTCCTGAGCAATATGGCTGGCAGAAAACGAAGCATTGGCTCGATGTTGTTCGCGCTACGTCAGAAGCACCCTCCGACACCATTTTGAACTCGATATCCTGTAAATGTAAAAAAGGCTGTGCAGGAGTGTGTGGATGTCGGAAAACGAGCTGAAAGTGCTCGGTGCTGTGTCTGTATTGTAATTGGACAGCAAGTGAAAACATTCCCGATTTTGTAGCGGATTCCGATTCCGAAGACCCATTCGAAGTTGATGACGTCCTTGATTCGTTGGAGTGGGTGTTAAAGAAGACGGGGGACGAACAAGATTCTAAAGAGAGTGAACATACTGAACCAGGGACATCGCTTAGAGCAAAACGACACAAAACTCGAATGTAAGTTTGGAGCGTGGAGTAAGCTTCCCGGGGATACCACATTAAAAAAACCGCGCCGCTCAACTCTTACTCGTGGATGGTGTGGAAACGAGTTGATAGAAGCAGTGGTTTGTATGACTTTGTTGCAAGTACGGAACTTGGCTGATAATAGGTAAAACATAGCTTGAAAATGCTGATTTTCTGCAATTTCCAAAAAATCGTTCTAATATTTGGCCCTGTTATTCGGAAACTATTAGTCTGACAAAAAAATGTATATGAGCAAATTTGTAGCAACAATTATACTCTCCAACTTTTAATAAGAAACTTTTTCTCTAAAACCTAACGGAGTTATGTGGTAAAAACTGATTTTGGGTGCCATTTTTCAAGATGGCGGCGCGAGGGGCGGTCGCTCGAGGTCGCAAACTTACACTTAGGGCACCAAAGTCTACACTTCTGCCAAGTTTCAAAACTCCTCAACCTATTGCACCTAAAAAGTACCTAATGACTTGACTAGAAGGAATAACGCTAAGAGACAGAATTCGCACCCTGCGCTGTCAACGGGTTGGCTGACTGATGAATCATCAAACGGCCGAAACATTCCGTTCCAGTCTCTTCCCAATCTCTCTATAAACATTTATTTATTAGATAAAGGTACTTTGGGTTCGCTACTTGGCTGATAATTGGTAAAACGTACCTTCAAAATGCCGCTTTTCTGCAATTTCCAAAAAATCGTTCTACTGTTTGGCCCTGTTACCCGGAAACTATTAGTCTGACAAAAAAAATGTATATAAGCAAATTTGTAGCAACATTTATCCTCTCCAACTTTTATTAAGAAACTTTTTCTCTAAAACCTCTAGGATCGGAGTTACATGCCAAAAACTGATTTTGGGCGCCATTTTTTTCAAGATTGCGGCGCGAGCGGCGGTCGCTCGAGGTCGCAAACTTAGCGCAATACTTAGGGCACCCAAGTCAACATTTCTGCCAAGTTTCAAAACTCCTCAACCTTTTGCACGCAAAAAATACCTAATGACTGGACTAAAAAGACAATATTTTTGTTGCGTGAACTACAATAAATCGCAGATTCATCTGAAAACAGCACCTTTGCACGAGACACTGCATTAGGGAATTGTGCAAACAATGCACGTCTTGTTGTCGCTTTTCGAGGCAAGGTGTACAGATAGAATAATAATAATTGTAAAATAAGGCAATAGCGAACTAACTTGTGTGTTATCTGAATTTCTATAAAAACTGTGCTGGAAAAGAAAGCTAGTGAATTACATTAACAGAATGAAGTAACATGATAATGCTCATATCTTTATTGTTAGAATAATAGTATGACCATTGACATTTGTTGGTAGCAAAAGAATAAGCACATGGACTAGTGAAGAGCTGAAAAGATAGGGTGCGATTGTTTATCTAAACTGCGCATAACATGTTCGATTGATTTGGTTGCCTAGAGAAAAAGTGTAGAAGAAAGAAGCGAGGGCAATTTTGGTGAACAAGGTACGATGGCGGATCACGATGGATATATAACAGATCGTGATATGGAAAACTTAGCATTTGTATGAATTGATGGACGAATAGATAATATTCAATTCAACATAATAAAGCAAATAAGATTTTGGAATTCGAGGAAGAATTTGAACTAATTTTAATTTTTTTAAGTTTCCCGCCAACAGATCACCGGGAGTGTTTCTTCAAGATGGATGCCGTACTGAAATAGAACCTCGATCGACATTTTGGAATTCAGGAGAAGTTAATGCAAGAATATTTGATTTCCAAGCGTTGAAGAAAGTGTATCGAATTATCTCCAAGTAGGCGTTAGGTTTTTTAAGAAGATATTAAGTAAGTGACTTTTCTTTTGTTAACACAAAGACATGTAAGAGATACATAACTTACAATACACCAATGACAGCCAAGTGCAAGTTGAGATTCAAATCGGATGTTAAACGACAATGAACTTTTTAGCCTGCTATCTATTTCCAAAGGATACACAGTTATAGGAAGAATGATCGAAGTTTTAAACACTTTCTTATCGAAGTGAACTTTTGTGTGTAGTAACTTACTATAAGCTAATCGAACATTCTTCGAACTTACAAGTTTACAAGTTGACTAGATTGATTCAGATTAATCACGAATATGTTTTTGAGTAGTGAATCGATGTGTAATCAAAGAGAAGATTGAAACATATGTTACCTTGTTGTTTTTTGATTAAGCCTTTTGAATGTTCTTAATAACCTATCGGATCGAGTAACGAAGATTAGACTGCAGTTTCTTTTCTAATCTTAACTGCTACGCTTTGCTAAAGACTAAATTAAATTTATTAAATATAAATATAAAATTAGTTTTTTTTCACTAGGCCTCTATTAAATTAAATAAACTAAATTAAAACAAATTTAAATTAAATTACTAAATTAAATCTTTCCTGTAATGCTCCCATTATCTGTCTCATTGTTTGTACTGTACGTTGTCGTTCGTGCACACACACCACTAATCGCTCCTATACTAGAACTATTACCGCTTGCGTCTGCCATGGCTGAACACTGAATTGACTGCAATACTTATACCCTTCCTCGAATGCTATAATATCAACGCAATAATACCAATCAGTTACGCCACCTGCATTCCAACTTGAATACCTGCATTCTAGTGTCAACAATTGAAATAACATTCAATACTAAATAATTACATTTATTACTATCTAATGGGGATACGGTGATTTCCTGGCTACGCTGTAAGTTGGACTCGGCTGGCCGACATTCTAAAGGGGTGACCCTTTCCTCAATCGGGACAAGCAATCGACAGACCAACAGGACTAGTTCCCAGATCCTGTTCATCTCTGCACTTTAACATTTTCACACTTTTCGGCGATATGTAGTAAAAACTTCCGTATCTCCATTCTTGTTAGAAAGAATACCTTAGTCTTTAACCTTTTTATAATTTGTTTTCTTTGTAGATTTGTACAATATTGCCGTGATGTTCCCCTTACAGCTGGTTGCCAACTGTCACTTCACGCCACTGAGAGAGACGATACTTATTCTACGTGATAAAGTGATAGTGGTTTGATTCTACTAGATTAGATAACGACTTTCGGATACTTCGATAGTCCAGTTTGTTAAATGTCTGTGTGAATCTTAAAAGGTAGTCCACAAAATGGAATTTTCGGAAGTAATTCACGAACTATTTGGAAAAGAACATTAATTCGCAGATCTGCAACTATTTCCCAAACAGGTGATCTAGTGTGATATTAATACATTCCTTCTTATAGTGAATAAACTTCTGTTACTAAATCTACTTGTTGCTGAAAGAGGTATTTAAAAAAAAAAAACAACTTTCATTTAGTAACCGTTGTAAATCAGTGGATAGAAGTTTGATCTAAATTTAAGTTACCTTAGTTAACAAACCATAAACGTTATAGGATAAGACTGTATTGGGAATCACAGGGATGATACTGTGAGTCTTACCTACTATAATGTTAGCAGATTGATATATCTAGTGAGAAGGTGTTAAAGGTCTTTTTAGTCCTAATGTGATTGTGGGCGAAGTTACTGCAAATGAGAGACTGGGGTATTTCCCACATCATAAAAGAGAAATAGACGAGGCCTTTCGCATCCTATTGTTCAGGAATCGTCTTCAGAGCTGAAGAAAATTCCTGAACAATAGGACGCGAAAGGCCTCGTCTATCTATCTTTTATGATGTGCGAAATAACCCAGTCTCATTTGCGTTAAAGGTCTTTACTTATGAAGAAAGGGATTGTGTAGATTGTAATTTATTATAAGAGCTATGTAATTTAATAACAAAGCAATAAAAACGAAATCAAAAACAGCATTGTAATTAGCAAATCTATGTAATTTAATTGTGATGAAATTGAGTCAGTTTCTTTCCTTTATTGGTCTTTATTTAGATGTCTTTTGGTAGTCATTTGTATCTTAAGTCTATTTGGTCAAAAATAAATTTGTTTTGTTCATGAGCATCAAAATGATTCTTCATTCGTTCATCAACTTCGCGGTTCCAGATTTTTCCATAGTTTTATTTAACAGCATTAAAAAATATAAAACTTAGTGGTTGCAGAACTCGAGTTCTTGTTCTTCCATAGGGTTTGATGAGTTAGGGCTTCTTCGTGTGTTTGATAAAAACTCTGTTTCCCTGCAATTCTTGGGATTGGTTATTGTCGATCCGAAGATAAGTGTGACATGGTAATAGTCATTATATTCATTTAACACCCACTATGGTACAAATGACACTATTGTCAATAACTGAGACAATTTTTTTTCCGTTCTATTCCCACTTGTTTCAAAATGTCTAAGTGGAATGTTTCAAATGTTTCTCTCACATTTCAAATTCCAATCCGTGCGGAGCAGCGGCTTTTTCTTTTGTTGTTGTTGTTGTTGTTATTTTCTGGGACTCATTCATTTCTAGAAGATTCGTGTAGATTCTGTTTCAGAATGATTTAACAAGAAATTAGATGACAATCGAAGATGATACTACATGGCTGTCAATTCTTCAGTTCATATTTCACTTTCATCATAATTCATAAATACATGTACATAAACAATTATGTAATACCCGTCATGATATATACGATTTTGTGACCATTTTAAACATTTTCGTTATTTTGACTTCATTTGTTTGAAAACTATGGAATTTAGAATTAAAACAATTATTGGGAAAGATCACAAAATAAAAGTAAAAAGAGTCTACAACCTATTGAAACTATTTTTCCATTTTGAAAAAGAGTTTGGGAACTTATGGAAACTGATAATTCACGAAAATAGATTCAAACAACATTGGGGAAAAAGGATAAATGTGCTATAAAATATAAAGATAATCGCATTGCAGAATAACCAAATCTGTAATAAAGTATTTCGTTCTAAAATGGCAGATGAGTAATACGAGTTTCGGTTCTATTTAGAACTCTTACTTTATTTTAGATGACGAATATTGTTACATTCGAATTTCATTTGAATAATAAATTTTGCTTATTTTCATATTATTTGCTATAAATATTTTTTTATTCATTATTATATTTATTTATACAACTTTATCTTCACACATCTTCATTTAAAATTTTTTAGAATTTTCGTAAACAATATTTTACTAAATTATCAAGCATTCCGAAGATATGCAAAAAGGAGACACCAAGAAACAAACCCAAAATCCCTCCCACATCACAAGCAAATGTAACTAAATCATAAGCTGGAATTTCAATAAGAATCGTTTTAAAGCTACTGTGGTACTGAACATCAATAGCAAAGCTGCCTGGTTGTAAATATGCTTGAGTTGATGAAGCAATAGCTGTGATGACGTCATTGTCACATTGGCGAACGCTGTATTTGCGACATTTGAAATTATCCTTGTACATTGCCTCAGCTTCGTCCCTGGTTTTCTTTGCCAAACGACCATTAGTACAATAACCACGAGTTGAGTTAATCATAAAAGGTAACCTTCAAGGGAAAAACAATATTAGAAACTAATATTTACACAAGATTGATTACGAACTGAACCAATATACATTTCGTGTCATATAAACCACAAAAATCTATAGAGCATTTAGAAATACAATCTGAAATTAACTTCAATCATTTTTTAAATATTTGATTTTTAGAATTCGAACATGGAACTAAAATGTTAAACACTTCATCAAAAGCTTATAATATATTAAAATATTTTTATCAATACTTTATATATATTGAAAAAAAAATTTATAATTCAAATTAGTAATTGTAAATAACTTGATTGAATGTTTAATCTTCAATACAAAAAAAATTAATTCAGTAAATTATCAACCAAAACAATTAAAATCAAAATACGTTTACATTTTTAAGAAGATATAATTCAACAGATCTCCCCTTAAATTTCTGTCGCCATTCCTAAAATCGAAATATTACGTTTATCTGAATCTAATAAACATTCTTTTTGATACTGATGTGAAATGTTATGAATACTGAAACTAGATTAACTAGTTATGAAACTAAAATTCAGACAACATCTGAAGGAAAGTGATCACTTCAAAGGAAAGGGAGATGTTGGAATTGTTATGTACTATTACGTATCAGTAAAAAAGAAATTCTATAAAAGAAATTGATTTCTTTTATTACAAAATATGATTTCTATACTTTCAGGATAGGTAACCTAAAAGCCCATTTCGATGTGGAATTTAAATTGCAATGGACTTTTACGTTATTTTCTTTTCTTTCTTGCTTTGTTTCTTTCTCAAGTATTGGAAGGACCTTCAGATTTATTTAGTCTTTTTATTCTTCTTCAGCCAGAAATGCCAAATGTATTAAAATAGAATCGACTGAATAATTAGAACAAACATTAGAATGAGAAATCAATTAAAAAATTCATTTGCACGTCTTAAATGGAATGATTTTAGATTTTTGGTTTTATAATTTGAGTAAATTTCTGAAGCAAGAATTTACAATAATTCAAGATTAAAAGTAAAAATGATAATTTCTCAAAGTTTTTTATTTGCGGCAAATCAATTGAACAAAATTTCAAACTTTAATATTGTTTTATTAAATAAATCATCTCATTATGAAGAGAACTAAATCTAAAGAACAGTGTGTTGTTATAAATGATTCCTGATTTATTTTGTCTTTGGAAAAAAAATCGATTAAATAAAGAAAAATGTCCATCGTTGACATTAATTAAAAATATTTTAAAAATGGAATTTGAATTTTTGTGTTGAAAAAAGAAATTGAATCGTTAAAAAATAATGATTTTGATTGTCATTTTTGTTTTGATCGGGAATCGGCCAACTACGAACCACCCGACAACGCCAGGAAGAGGCTGGATTAATGTCTAACAGATGGATGTTGACGATCAAGTTTGCGCGAGAATTACAAAAAAACACGAGATCTTGCCATTAACCTCATCAGCAGGTCTCAAGGAATTTAGTATTTTTAATGTCTGTCACTAGGAAAATGCTACATAATGAATTAATTGTCTGTTTATTGACTGTTTTCAATTTATTAAAACTATATTCAATTATAGTAAAAGTCTCATGCATTTCCCCGTATTATAATTCATTTAAATATTTCAATATTTTGTGAGAAGACATGGATAGAGACTATTCTCGCGTAAATTACGTGAAATCACGAAAATACATGATCGTAAACATCCATCTGTTATACATTAGTCAAAGGGGGACGAGATTCTCATCTCGACCTTAATAACCCTGAAATTGTAAGTTCCAGGGGAGAAACGGACGAAACACAGAAGAAGAAAGAAAAATCCATGCCTGTGCTGGGATTCGAACCCAGGTGTCCGGCATATAGGCCACACGGCAGATATTTTTTATTTCTCTGAAAAAGAAACAGCAAATAATAAACTGAAAAACCACATGAATTTCCATTACTACCTGCATTCCAATGATCTTTCGAACAGATTATGATAGCAGTTATCTAAGTTATCTTTGTAAACGTGTTTAGCAACACAAGGATTACTGCTTGTATTCATGTAGGTTATCTAATAAAAAAGGAAAAGATCAGAAAATAAAATGAAAAGTTAATTAAAAAATTAATTAATTAAATTAAGTTTAATTAATTTTACATTATTTATAATTTAAAAATCATTCAACAAACAATTCTATATTTCTATTAATTCGGGACGGGGTGACCTATTTATTTCTATTTTAAGGTGGTGGTTCAAGTGGAAATCAGACAAATCACAAAAGCCATCACCAGTGAATCCTAGGAAGTAACTCATTTCCTGTTAGTTGTGTTTATATACTGAGTTATTCATCTAGTTATTCAGCTATTCTTACAATATTGTTGGTTTTTCTTTAGCATGATCCGTATTCTATATCTGAATTATTTTTACTCGTAGGCAAATTCAATAGCTCATATTTAAAGAATATTATTTACTTGTTAATTGTTGGCAAAAAAATCATCTCAAAGTTATATTGCAGTTAAAACTTTCAAAGCTCTCTCGGACGAACAGGGCTGGGGGCAGAACATGGCCACAATAGATATTCGTGACTATGAGAAGAACATAATAGGTTACTTTCCAAATACCTCATTAGAAAAACTTTTACCCATCTCGATAGTGAAAGAAGATATAAAAAGAGTGTCACGGAAAAGAGGTAAAACGGTTATCGTTACTACATCTTCGTACAGATCTGAATTAGCAAAGAGAGCGAAGATGATAAAGAAGAGATAAGAAGAAAAAGCAAAGAAGAGATTGTTTCAGTCAAAAAGAACAGAGAACAAGAAAAAAAAAAATGAAGACGGAAATGAAAAGCACAAAGGAAAATCATGGAACTCTCGGGAGAGATGGAGCTGAAACTAAAGATGATGTGGACACTGCATGTGGGAAATTGTAATCAAATTCTAACAAAAGCTGGGTTTGGTGCAGTAAATGTAAAAAAATAGTCACATTCTTGTGCAGACATAGATAGTGATGATAATGAGACAGTACTTGTTGCTGAATACTATGTGGAAAGAAAAAATTATGTTATCCTTTTCTGTCCCACATTTCAGAGGAACAAATTGCATTTTCTTAAAAATTTGGAATTTCTTATCAACCATTTATAATTTTAAATGTTTTCCAGTCTGTTGTATTCCTTACATTGTGAATAAAATGTTACAAGTGATAAGGATTTTATTGCTTTGTGTAAGTATCAAAGTTATTATTGAAGTTAAATAAGGGTGTGGAAATTGGTAGAACCAGAGATAAAGGAAGAATACCAGAGAAGGATTCGAGAACAGGTACCAACAGATGAAATAAGAACAGTGGGGAAGAATGGATCCGATTCAAGGGAACGCTTGTGAGCTCTGCTGTTGACATTGCGGGAAAAACAAGCAGTCTACCAAAAGAAAAGGAAACTTCTTGGTGGAATGATTCTGTTCGACAAGCCATTAAAAATCGGAATACGGCAAGAACAGAAAGAGACAAAGAGAAGATAAAGGGTGCAGATAAAGATGAAGCGAAACTGAAAGTACTAAAGCAGAAGTATAGAGACCTAAAATTCAGAGCAAAAAGAGTGATCAAATCTGAGAAAGAAAAGAGTTGGCTTAAATTTACTGAAAAGTTAGAAGAGAACTGCAAAGGAAACAAGAAACTTCTATATAGAATTGTGAAAAATAAACGAACTGTGCATGCACCTATAAAAACTTTAGAAAGAGAGAATGGAACTATAACTTGGAGCGAAGAAGAAATTAGAGAAGAGATGAGAAGATACTTTTCTTCTTTGTATAATGGAACAGATCCAGCAGCGACCACACAGGAAGATCATACAGGAATTACGGATGGGGTAGGGGAACCCCCGTTGACTTGGTCTGAAATTGAGAATGCCTTGAACAGAGCGAGCAAAGGCAAATCAAACAACCTATGGCCTTGAAACTTGCACCATCACAGGCAGAGATACAGGGAGACTACAAGCTGCAGAGATGGATTTCCTCCGAACTATGATACAAAAAACCAGGAGAGATAAGATCCGCAATGAGAAGATTCGTCAAGAGACCCAGAC
>JAFIDM010003189.1:4398254-4428124 GCA_023159025.1 Thereuonema tuberculata | reverse complement strand
TGCCCTTTCTCTTTCATCTGAAAGGCGCGGGCCACTGTCTCTAGGCTGGCTTTCCACGGCACCTCCCCCTTTCCCCGTCCAAACACCTCATTTCAATTTTATTAATATCCTTCTGAAAAAATGAATGCTTTTTAAAGATAGTGTAGAGAAAGACGAGTAATTTTTCTTCATCACTGAATACACAACGTGTCTTAATGATAAAGGTTTAAAAGTGAATTCTATAGATTACATTGCGCATGACTTGCTCTGAATGAATGAACATTTCAATTTCGATTTCAACGATTCCTCATATCTTTGCTCCTAATCAGGGGCAGTCTGGCCAGGTTAGACCATTAAGACGGCCCCGAACCAAGAGAGCCCAGGGAGGGCCTCCGACGGGCCACTGGGCAGATGTGTGAAAGTAAAATTAGTATTTTCACACTCGAAAGTTCCAAACAATCGAGAAGGGATATACTACTTTTTACGAGATTTATCTTTTACTTTTAATTTCTGATTATTCAATGTTCCTATATCGGCTACTGTGTTTACAATTATCCATTAATATTAACAAGAGTAGAAGAGAAGTTCACCTAGAAGCGTGTCTCACGTTAACTGACTTGCTCGTCAGAGGACGGGTATGGGCCTACTACCAGACTGTACTAAGCGTAATTAGTACAATCCGTTGGAAAGTAAAATTAATCTGGTTTACTGCATTTGGATTGCTATACTCATAAAAATTCCACTGTTAGGGCCCCAACATAGCCTTCATTACGAAGCATTATGATGGAGCCCCTGAACGGGGATTTACATATTACTGCCGGACAGAAAGGAAATTTTTTAAACTTTGCATTTAGGGCCCCAAAATTAACATAACTGTCTTAAGTCTGTAAGATTAAACTTTGTAAGAGAATTATTATAGGTAGATAGTAATTAATATGGGCGATCTTAAACCCATGAAACCGAGGGATGCGAAATCAACGTGTTTATAAACATAGACAGGCGATCTTAAACCCAGGGCCCCCACAACGGGGGGTCAGTTGTTCCCTCAGCACTGGGGCCCGGCCGTCAAAGGGGCCCGGGCTGAGATCTACAGTATGTTTAGTATAGAACAGGGGTGGACAAGACGTCAATCGCGCAATTTGGGATGACCGGATGTGAGATTTTTGAAGAGGTTTTTTTTTTTTTGGTTAGGGAAAACGGTTTTTTTTTTTTTTGGGGGGGGGGGGTTGTCGATTTGGAGATCCCGGTTTTTTTTTTTGGGTTGTTGATTTAGAGATTCTGTTTTTTTTTGGTTGTTGATTTGGAGATTCCGTTTTAGTCTTAGGTGACCGCGGCACTTGAGGTAACCCTTACCTTACAAAAGTCTTCCCATCCCTGATGTAGAAGTATGAAATCGTGATATTTTTGGCTAAGAATTTATGATTTTGTTCATAACATGGGGGGAGGGAGGGAAAGGTCCGGTATTGCATTTGGTATCTGGCCCGGTATTTGATTTGGGGGGCCTGATTACACCCCAGAAACCGGGAAAAGCGAGTTCAATATGTCTATGATTTACTTAAATATTTGGTCGGCAAGAGGTCTGTGCCAAAACAAGAATTGAAGAAACATTCGTACCCAACAAAGACATTTTAAAAGATTGCTCTTGGCTAGACCCTACAAAGTTCCGTGAAATAACAAACGTAGATACTTTCCCTCCCGACATTCTATGCACCATTCTCAAACTGTGTAAAGTTGTTTTTTTTTGATAGGCTACAGTATAGTAAAACTTTAAAACTCACGTTTAATAATTTTGAATAAGATATATAGAATGCACTTGAAAGTTTGTCATTATTTGCATTATTTATAAATATTTCTCTGTATTAGTATTCTGTACATAAGAATTTTATAAATAATACACATAATGACAACATTATTGTATAGTAATAAAAAAATAAAAAATAAACCTTAATTCATTCCATACCCCCAGACCCCATTCCCCCGGTAAGTAAAGCCTAAAGGGCCCCAAATTCGTTTCCAACCGATCGGCCCGCAATGATGCCAGACCGATCGGTCTTTGCAGTGAGGCCAAATTCAAATTAACAATAGAAGGTTTGGTAAAAGTATTTTTAGAGTGTATTCATTAAATTAATTTAAATTAAAAAGACTGCAAGAGTAATTATTAATATACTTCTATCATCATAATAGTTTTATGTTTGGTGTTACAGCTCTTTCTCTATGTTATTATCTCAAAACTTTCTGAATAATGTTTTTACAAAGAATAATATTCTACGTGTGCTTCGTCATTTCCAAGAGAGCTCTTATGCCAATACAGGCAACCACATTTCTTTATCATTTCTTTATCTTTTTGTAATGCTAATAAAAAAAGATTACAATTATGTAACTATCATTTTTACTTTTTGAAAATTTTACTTTTTTTTTAATTTCAGTACATAAGTGAACACTAATAGTGTTAATCAAAACCTAACAATTTCAGATAATGATTTTTCCAAAGATTGCATGGAGTGAAACTACTTTCATTGATTCTACATTGATTGATGTATCATCTAGACAAAAAACTAAAAATACCAAAAAATTCACGGAATTACATCTTCCCATTCCTGGGTTAGACAAATCCTTCGATAACAGTAAATCACGATTATACAGATGTAGCTGGTTTCTTACTGTCACTATTGCTGTTTGTATCTCTTTGGCATTAGTAGGAAACAGATTCTTATATTTTCTCAGAGGAGCTACTCATTTTACAAGTGAAGAGGAAATATTTGATGAAATATCTCTCCCATCAGTAACTGTATGTTTTAGTAAGGATGTTCGAACTCAAATGATGATGGAACAGATTAACGATTATGCAACCCAGATGAAACGTAGATGTGCCAATGAGACCCACTTGATTTGTATTTCATCCATTTATTATAGAAAACCATTAACTTATTTGGTTGGAAAAGTTATGACAGCGGAGGAATTGTGGGGTTTATGGGATCCAACAGAATTTGTCAGTATATCTGTAAGTATTTAGAACTGTAAGTATTTAGTATCCTATAACTATATTAAGAACTTAACATTCTTAGTATCTTCCGTTCAGTCAAATTTGTTTTTCTCATCTTCATATTAGGCCGAAAGGATTCATGGCAAACGAAATCCTAATATAGATAAATTTCAATAATGCAGAATAGGAAACATTGTATGAGGCTACATTTAACGATCCCCAAAAAAGCTTCAAAACAGTTTTTAAATAAAATGTTCTGATTTTTTTTCTTTTTCTTTTAAACAACAGTTGTTTAGAAGTTGTAAATAACTGCTGTTTACAACAGTACAATTAATAATTCTCCTGAAATTTGTAAATTATAATAGATGTGAAATTAAAACAGGATCTTCAAATTTTCCCTTTTTGAAAATTAAATAAGGTTAAAGCTGTAACACTACAGGCCTTTGGATGTCCGGAATGTGTAGACTCACAGCGATTCTCGACCAATGGCACGAGTTGAAGTCAGATGGTCAGCCCGGTCGCCCGGTCGCCTTTAACCCTCGATTAAGAGAAACAATATCCATTTGGCTCTCATTAAAAGTAATAAAAATGATTAAGATCATGTGGTGATTTAAAATTTCATATGTAAGTAGTTGCCTCTCATCACATATCAGGCAAAAACTACGTATTAAAAAAATGTAGTCATTAAATAGTAAAGACAAAACTAATAAGCAAAAATTAAAGTAATAATAAAAGTATACCGAACAAAATATTCAAATATAAAAGGTATAAAAAGAAACAAATGAATTAACTAAAAATAAGTAGTATTTAATCAATCTCAATTTTTTTTTACTGCACAGCTGGGTCAGAAGTAAAAATTTTGAACTTTAATACTTCTGAAATATTTTCTCTTAATAGAGAATTTTTTTCACTATTATAAACAGGTGAACGAATGAAAATTAATTATGTTCCTGTTTATAATGTTTATGTTTTTGTTTTTTTTCGCTACTTTATAAAATCTTTTTGATTAAATGGAATAATCCAATTTTATAAATGTTAACCACTTTACAAACATTATCAGAAATTATTATCTCTTGTAATTAGATTGCTGAGTTCATTATTACGAATAGAATTTTTTATTTTGAGAAACAGCATTTGCTTTGTAAAGTTTTAAAAAGCTATTTTGAGACAAGATATGTTGTGATCGAAAAGAAATACTAGTATTTATTGCAAGTTTATTTTTTATCTTTTGTATTAAAACTTGCAGATTTTTTTAACTTTTTAAGAAAAAATTAAGGTAAATACTATTAATTCTTCTTTCAAAGAAATCGGATGTGAATTTTCTTTACATAATGAATATTTTGTAAAGTCAAAACACGTGACTACTAGCTGTAGTACGGAGTATAACTATATTGCTGTTTAATATTATAGTACGGTTGTTCAAATCAGGATTTCAAATAACTGATAAATTTAGCTTTTCTAAACTAAATCTAGAACAGAACAATCAACAATAAAAATCTATTTTAACCAAACTAGAAAAGCGGTATCATCTTCTAGGTCTCTAAAATGTTCCAAAACGAATTTTAAGTTTAAAATTTTTTAAGAATTTTTAAGAATATGAGAGGGTGTAAGATGGAACGCGAGAAGGAGCATATAAGACATTGTTTGTTATATGAGCTCGATAAAAAGAGTACGGCAGCCGCAGCATGTCGCAATGTTTGTCAAGTTTATGGGAAGGATGCAATAGACGAAAGCACATGTCGCCGATGGTTTCGTAAATTTAGGGAATGAGACAGAAGCTGCCAAAATCAAGCTAGGAGTGGACGGCCATCACACGTTGGAGAGGACGATATTGACCAAGCCATAAGAAAAGCCCGAACCCAACCGTGCAAGAATTAGCGGAGACCTTCAAAGTACACCGGACAACGGTCGAGAGACGGCTGGTTAAGTTGGTTTTACGAGAAAGTTGGATCGTTGGGTTCCACATAACCTGACAGCTAAGCAACGGGATGACCACCTGTGTTTCCTTGCTTTCCCGGTACAAAAATGACCAATTCTTGACACGAAAAGCAACGGGATGACCAGCTGTGTTTCCTTGCTTTCCCGGTACAAAAATAACCAATTCTTGACACGAATTGTGCTAGGAGATGAGAAGTGTGTTATGTACCGTAACGTAAAGCGTCGTAGAACTGTGTAATACCCTTCTGATACGCTTGCATAGACTTCGAAAGCTGAACTTCATCCCAAGAAGGTGATTTTGAGTGTGTGGTGGGATGTGCAGGGAATAATTCACTGGGAGGTCCTGCCACTCAACCAAACCATCAATGCTGCCTTCTACTGTCTACAGTTAGACAGGCTGCATTCAAATTTGGTAGCAAAGCGGCCAGGTCTCATCAATCGTCGCGGTGTTATCCTTCATCACGATAACGCCAGGCCACATGCTGCTGTCATCACTCGCCAAAAGTTACTGGGCCTTGGTGGGAGGTCTTACCCCACCCTCCCTATTCTCCTGACTTGGCACCAACTGACTATCACCTATTTTGTGTGTTGAATAATTCCTACAGTCAGAAAATCTTTGATGATCTTGATGCTGTGAAAACTGCCATCCAAGACTTTTTTGACTCGAAATCGCCGGAATTTTACCGCCGTGGGATTCATCTCCTACCAGAAAGATGGCAAGAGGTAGCAATGGGGATTATGCACAATAATAAGTACTGTTCATTTTGCGTTTATTTTTTCTTCTTTATGGGTAATAAAAACGGGTAGAACTTTTGCACTCACCCAATATTTTTAAATTCTAGGCCGATGACATCATATTTACTCTGTCAAAGAAGCAAGAAATAGACAAAACTCGTGTTAAAACAATTTTTGGAACATGCACCACATTAACAATTCGTAAGTATGTTTAAATAGAATACTTCTATTTGCATATGGTTTATCTATTTACTATTTTAAGTTCAATAAAAGATGTCTTTTGTAAGTCAACGAATAATGAACTAAATCCAATTCTAATGACTTCTAATGGCTTTAATATTCTTTAAAATGCAACAGATGAGAATTTCGAATTATTAATTTGTTTGTTTCTTTGCTTTTTGTTTTTGTCAAGACCAGGATCGTCTGACATTTTGAAACGGTTAATCCGACTTAATTAAAAATACAACATCAATCTAGTCCTTACGGATATCAAGAACCCATAAAATTTTTAGTTCAAAAGCTCCAAATTTACGGCAGTAATTCACGTCACAACTTTATGGTCACGCCCCACTTGTGAACAAACTCATGAAGACATTTCGATTTTTTTGTTACTTATTTGTAGTTGAACCAGTGTCCTAAAACATTTAAAACTTTTATGGCGGAAGCTCTAAAAACACCGTATAAGGATTTGAAGATAGGTAAAATCGTCAAAAAATGTACTTATTGTGTATTGTGAATTCTTCAAAGGACAATACACTATGCGTTTTCCCCTACCTGAACAAATGAGCCCGGGATCTTGTGATAAACGCCGATCTGGGTGTCATAGATCACGAATGTTTATAAGCAAATTATTTTTAATTGCTTTAATTTTTTAATTTCTTCAGAGAATTAACTTGCAATTCATAAGTAAAATTCAATTCAAAATTACAAAACACATGAAATTTTAATGACCCAGTTTTCTTATGGGAGATCCCGTTAACAATTGACAAAGAGAGTGCAGCTAGTCTAGGCAATTAAAATATTGAAATATACAGTATAACAAAAAAATAAAGGAAGATAAAATGTACAAAAGAGAAAAGAACGGAAGTTTCAAAAAATATTTACGTTAGGTTGGTCAAGGATTTGACATTTTGTTTATTCACATTTTCCGAAGCAACATACATTATTGCGTTCCCCGATCTCAGGTCACAGATCACGAATATATATATGGCATTCAAATTTTTCTTCCCATATCTCTTCCAAATCTCCCATATTTATATATATATTTACATTGTCCGGCTTTATTACATACACCAGTGTTTCTCAACCTTTTAGTACTTGCGACCCAATTTTCAATCACAATTCTCATCGCGCCCCCCTCCAAAAAAAAAACCTCCAAACCTATCTGTTCAACCAAAAAAAAAACCTCCAAACCTATTTTTTCTCCATATACTCGCGCCCCCCCCTGTAGTTTTATCACGCCCCCCTAGGGGGGCGCGCCCCACAGGTTGAGAAACGCTGACATACACCTATCTAGTAGCGTGTTGAGTCTCCTTTAGCCCTCAAAACAGTCTGAATTCGTCGAGGCATGGATTCCACTAGATGCTGAAAATGTTGTTGAGGCATTGTATGCCATGCAGATATGAGTGTGTCACGCAATACCTGAAGATTTGATGGAGGTGTAGGACTGCAGCTCATCCCACAAATTTTCCGGGCTGAGATCCGGGAACTGAGCGAGGAACTGCAGCAGGGAAAAGTCATTGTCATGTTCCTCAAACCATCCCTTAGTGATGTGGGCTTTGTGCACCGGTACATTATCCTGCTGGAAGTAGCCATCTGTATGAGGATAAACTGTTAACATGTACGATTGCACTTGGTCAGCTACAATGTTTAGGTACGCTCTGGCATCCTGACGTGAACTCCTCAGACTTTTCAGAGCTTTTAGGGTTGAACTACAAATAATCATCAAAAAATTCGAAATCTGTTCACGGGTAATTAGGGGCACATTAGAAACAGGGCATGACCTCAAAGTTATGACATAAATTTTGAGGTTTTTAGCTAAAATGCTTAAGGTAACGTTTATACCCTTAGGAGGTCAGCTGGTGTTGTATTTCAGCCAAATCAGATCAAGCGTTCCAAAATGGCGGTCGGTAGAAATTACACCTTTTCGACGTTTTCCTAATTTCAAACTCAGCTATTCCAGAAAAAAACTGAAAAAGCTATTTTTAAATCGTAAGGGTTAAACAATTTGATTATATACCATCCGTATTGGACCGTAGAAGATATGAATACTTACAATCAGGAGAGTTGTTATTGTTATTGAGGTTGGTGGAAACATTTGATTTAGTATTGTTAATAGCTTTAAGTCGTTTGTAAAATAAGCTGGAAGGATATCGATGCTAATGCAAATGCTTTTGATATTATGAATTCATTTTACAAAGTTTGAGGACTACTACAGTATCTAAGCGCCCTTACAATTTAAAAATAGCTTTTTCAGTTTTTAATAAAATAACCTTTTTTAAGACTAATACTAAAGATCCAATAAACCTTATTTACAGAATACCTTGCACCAAATGCAATCTTCCATATATTGGACATATTTTTTTTCGTGAATCTTCGTGAATCCTTTGTTTTCCCTTTGAATTTGAGTTAGATCTGGCAGTCATATTCATATGATGCTTATTACTTCTGAGGGGACTCAGGGAGATTCACCAGTTCCGGTACTCTGACGTCCTTCTGCTCAGGACTTCACTGCTCATGTCTGCAGTTCCTGACACCAGAGGATCTTTGGGACAATATATTTGCATTCGTTTGTCATTGGTTAAATTTCTTGTTTTAAATAGCTTGTATCTTGATGGAGTTTCACTTGAAAAAGTTCGGCAGGTCCGATCGAAACCTGGTCGAGATAGTAAGATTTTATGTTTTTTAATTATTGTGTGTCTGGCCTTTTTTAAAAAAAACTACAACATCTGCCATTAACTAGAATTTATTGGAGATATTTGATCTTATTTTTCAACACTTTATGGCTTTTTTGCTTCAACTTCGGAATCCTATTTGTGAAGTCCTGTATGTTTACCAGTGTATTACAATTTATGCTTTAGTTTCCTGTTGAAATCTTGAACAAACTTTGTTTTTCTATTAAAGCAGGCTCAAAAAGGAATAAGTTCTTTAATACTTGTTTAATGTGCAGGGCATAGCAAGGATATATGGACCAATTTTGTACAATATATGTAAAAATTACTTAATACAATTCCTTAATGTTTTGAGGATCCAATTTTTCGGTTCTCTTTCTCAAAAAATAAGTTCTTTGTTTTCTAAAACTATTGGAAACAAATAGTTTTTATCTCGAAACTTACTTGACTGCCTCAATTGTAAGTTTTTCATGAAACCGGTTTTCACAATGAAATTGTGAGACAGTTCTTCCGTGCTTAATGGCACTCATCATTGCAGCTGCCTTTCAGTTTTGTATGATTTTTTTTTTCAAATAAATAAATTGAATAAATAAATAAATGGTCAGATAATAACGGTATTACATTTAATTGCACTGGGTTGTTTTTTCTTCCATAATCTTTGGAGATCTAACTGATCTTTCCAATATCCTACAATAACTATAAAAAGCAGTTAGGTTGCAATTTCCTATTATGAATTCCGTTTACCAATCTTAGATAGATGAGTTCTTATTATTAATCTTTCTTTAACGTGCGGAATGAACTATCTAAGAACACAATTGACATGCACAATTTACGCAAAGGATTCGCACCCCGAGCTGTCATCGTGAAGAGACATCCTTTGCGTAAATTGTGCGTGTCAATTGTGTTCTTAGATAAGTTCTTATCTATTAATACTTCAAATTTATAATTCTTGATTTGTTATTATATGTAATCTTTCGAAGTACTAATGATTTCCTAAGAAGTTATTAAAGATATCTTCATTGACTTTACAATCATTTGAATCCTCATTATAAAAATCAATCAAAACTCAATCATAACAAAAAAAAATCAGTTATTATTTTGCAATTTCTCGAAACTTGATTCATTAATTATAAAAATAAATCAAAACTTGTTTTTAATACAACAATTTTCAGTTAAACGAGTAGAAGCGGGAAGAAGCATAGCTCAGAGATTACATAGAATGCAGTACAAGAATACCATTCAATTATACATTCAATGCAAACTTCGTAAAAAGCTACGTAAGAGAGATAGTAATTTTCGGTGAAAACATATTAAAATTTCATTAAAATAGTATTTCTTATTACTTACAATAATCTGAGTACGATCTGAGTACTTTTCTCAAATTACAATGTAATAATGTTTGAAGAAATATTACAAAATATTTCCATTGCTTTGGGATTAAAATATTGTAAAAATGCAAGAACATAAAATCTATATAATATTACTAATTTTGTTTTATTTATTTTATTTGCGTTTTTTGCAGGTGATCCAGTTTTGTTCAAACAAGGATTACAGTGGAATATTATGATACGGAAAGTCTTCGGAATATTTACATTACCAAATATTGGAGTAAGTGAGAAAGCCTTAAAAGTTTTGGGTAATTGAATTATGTTATTCAAAGAAAGATTTCCAAGCTTTGATTTCTAGAAGGTTTTAAGATATTGGCGTTTGTCCTTTGTTTTCGATGAATAGCAGAAGCACCTTCTGATGTTTTGCTTTGACAACATTGGTGTTTATCTCCTGCCAATTTGGATTCTGATGGGTTAAACATTTGAGTTTGTTGCAATAGATGTAAATACAGGCTGAAATGGGGATTTTTCAGAATAAATTATCTGTAATGTAGTCCTTTCGACTTTAGAACTCCTTTATTTGGCCTATAATATTGTATTATTTTTATAAAAAATGGACTTACGTAAACTTTCAACTGTTTAGGAATCAGATTTTCTTTTCCAAGCAATTTCTGTGAGATAATACATTAACTAATGGTTTTTTTTTTAATAAATTCATTACTACTACTAATTTAATTGCCAATTGGAAATCGAATACATTGTTTTTTTTTAAAATTTTTGTTCAATATTTTAGGAATTAATTTACATTCTGTATAATAAGCAACCGCCAAGAATAATTTCTTTTACTGATAAAACGTAAAAATAAAATCAATGTGAAAGTAAAGTTTTACGTTTTTTCGTTATAGTTTTTTTGCCTTTTTTTCCCTAATGAATGAGTTTCATTTCTGTTTTCTGTACAATATAGATCCTGTAATGAGTTTCGAAATAGAATGAAAGCGAATGAAATTAATCCATACATCATTCCTCTATTGACATTTTCTGTTCTTGGTTCATGTATCTTGTGAATTTCTTTTCTGCTGAATTTCCTTTCTGACAACGCAATACTGTCACAGCTGATCATCGAATCTGAAATCGAGAACTTGAAGTTTACCTTCAACAAGTGAATCTTATATGCTAACAATAAGATGTTTAGTGGTAGGACTCGTTATTAGGCTGTCACCTATGGGCATTTGAATTCTTCTGTGGAGATATTTTCTTTCAATAGAAGGCTAATTTCGTAGCTTTTCCTAATCATAACTAATAATTTTTCCAATGTTTCCGTCTGCAGCTCAGATAAAGTCAAGTAATGAAAAGTCAATCTCTATTTCTTTGTCATTTGTCTCAACTGGAAATTTCAAATATTAAAGCGACAATAAAAAGCAGAATTTATTTGAACTAGCAAAATACCCGTGCTTCGTACGGGTTAAAAAACAGAATTGTTCTGATGTGGATGAGGAAGAAATTGTAATTGTGAGATCACTTCGAAATTTCCCAGTTGGTAAAAAAAAAAAAAAACAAAAAAAAAAAACCACATGATAGTTAAAAATTAATGTTCTATTCGTAATTTGAACTCGAAAACATCTAGATATCAAAATAATATCGAGATCAGAGCATATAAGACTTCCCATCCCTTTTTGCCCGTCTCTACACCCCTATCACTTCAAACCTTCCCCAGTTGGTAAAAAGTCACGTGATCATCACAAATTAATTTCTTGCAAGGTGATTCAAATTAAAGTATCCTTATGCAGAGCACTCTGGAGAGAGAACTAGTGGGCGAAACAACTGGGACTGTATTTTCCAGATAGAAATTAGTTAGATGATCGTACAAAACAATATGGAGATATTTGTGCAAAGCATTCCGTAACTATTCCTATATTAAAAGAGTTACAATCTGGTGATGGCTACATCCGAGAAACATCTGCCTTGATATTCTTGGCAAGCATGAAAAGGCTTGACCCTGGAACATCCTGTGGAGTGAGGAAGTTCATTTTCATGTTTGTGAAACAGTGAACATGCAAAACTGCCGCTACAGAGAATCTATCTGAGCTACAAAGAATCCTCGTCAGTTTCAACAGATCCCTTCCATTCACCGAAGATAACAGTATGGATAGGGTTTATGGCACCCTTTTCTTCGAGGAAATTCATGCAACCGGACCTGAGACTTGTAACCGCAATCGTTATCAGGAAATTTTTTTGAAATGTATTTAAGAAAATATTTCCGTCGATGTATATTTTTTTTTCAATCACATTCTGTCTATCCTACATAAAATGTTTCTAAATATTTTCTTTTGAGTCATCAACGGTGTGATTCAGATTTCAAAACCTTTAATAACTACTTTCTCTTTCAGATAGTGTTTCATCATCGTGATGATCCACTTCCTCATATTCTGGAATCTAACTTAATTGATTTAGCGTTTGGTTCGAAATCATTGGCAATGTTATCATTTAAAAAGGTGAGAAATATCATAGAATATCGTAAATATTATCTTGACTCTAAATAATTATTGTTCAATTGCAATTTGTAATTAAGAACTTAATTTTAATTTTTTTTCTTTTTACATTAGATCCAATTCCTAAACAAAACAAGTCAACTTTGTGTTGAAAAAGAAATTTATAAAGATTGTATAAATAGCTGCTACAATGAATTGATGGATAAATTGCTGGACTGTAGGTAAGGTTGATAAAAACGTAAATCTGTCACACATTGGAATAATAATAACAATAATTTATTTATCTATAACTGCGAAAGTTGGTTAGTTTGTTTCTCTTGAAACAATGTTGCCATTTCTCAAAGGATTTCACATGTATCCAAAAATAATTCCATGAACAATGCATGAACAATAAAAACTCGGATCCGGACTAAGGGGTATCTTTAAGGTTACACATATATCTCAAATCGTTTAATTTGGAAACAAGAAATTTGGCATTTGTTCTTTTTCAAAATAGATAAAAATACATATTCGAGGAATTTTTGATACTTGCGTCCTAAGGGGTGTAAACGGGAGAGGGGTGCAAACTTTCTTGAAGGATACTAAGGGGCTTTCGGGTTACAAAATAAGAATATAACATTTATTTCTAATGATCATGTGATCTTTTTCCCAACAGGTAAAGATTCGAAGTGATCTCACAATTACAATTTCTTCCTCATCTATATCAGCACGATTCTTTTTTGTAACCACCGCGAAACATGGTGGTTTCCAGTAATTGATAATTTATTATTATTATTATTATACAGGATACTACAAAACAATATGTATCACAGCTGCCAGTTCTTTAGCTGGTGTTGGCCTTCAAACGCATCGAATTCTTCCCAAGAATCTAGGATGTCGTAATGTATCGGCGCAAAATATGTGCTGATCCAAGCAGTGCGGCTTTTTGGAGTTGACCGATGGAGATTTTGTCAATATTTAGATCTTGTAAGTGCTTACCAAGGTTTTTTGGTATAGCACCCAGTGTGCCGATAACCACTGGAACCACCACTGCCGGCTTGTGCCATAATCGTTGAACCTCGATTTTTAGGTCTTGATACCGTGTGATTTTTTCCAATTATTATTATTATTATTATTATTATTATTATTATTACTTTAGTCTTTTTATTATATCTCTTAATCAAAATTATTGTAAGAAATGTAATTTATAAATGAATTACATCAATAAGCCTTCGTATGGAAGTACTTCTTATGGAAGTCATGGCAACTATTTTTTTATCTGCAAAACATGCGGAACCACTACAATTCCAGAATATACGTTTGAAAGCTTGTTGGATGTGCTTCTAATTGGCACCATTAACGTGGTATCGTTCCAACTGTGAAGTTCGGCGGTGGGGGAATCATGCTGTGGGGGTGATTCTTATAGTATGGGCTGGGACCATTGCATGTTATTGCGGGAATCTTGAACTCCGAAGGCTACAAAGACATTTTGGATAATCGGGTTGTTCCTTCTCTCTGGCAAATGCTTGGAAATGACGATAGTTACTTTCAGAATGACAATGCTCCATGCATGTTTCAGCCTCTGTCCAGCAGTGGTATACAGAGATGGCTGTAAAGCGGCTTCCATGGCCTGCTCAGAGTCCCGACCTAAACCCTATCGAACATTTATGGGACAGGTTAGAGCATCGATTGAGGGCCAGGGGACCACGTCCGATATCTATAGCTGACTGGCCATGTTCTTGAAGCAGGAATGGACATAAAAACCCTTAGCTTTGTATCAAAACTTTGTGGAAAGCATGCCCCACAGGGTGGCTAGTGTAATTTCAGCACATGGGTGCCCATCCCACTCTTAAATCAGTTACACTTTCACATGTTTCCAATAAAGCGCACTGTCCGGTCCATTAGTGTAGGGTAGTGTACATTTATTATGCAAAATTTCGGAAATTATTTAAACAGCGCCGGCTTTTTCTAGTAAAAATTGTTATTATTTAATAATTTTTCATTCAAAAAACTGTACATCAATATTTCGTCTTCTTGAAAATAGATAAACACATAAATAAAATCCTGACAACTTGACAACGTGGACATATACCAATATTTCTTTTTATTTTCATAAAACTTTTTCAAGGTTTTTATAAAATAAAATTAAAAATTTAATCATGAAAAAGCATGAGTAAACAAAAGAAAATGGTAATAGTGAAAAAACATGGATAAACAAAAGAAAAAGGACAAAAATAGTGACATTGTTTAAAGTAATATATTTGTTAAAGTCAAAGAGTATTTGTCTTTCAAATAAGTCATTTATTACTTTAAACAATGTCACTATTTTTGTCCTTTTTCTTTTGTTTATCCATGTTTTTTTACTATTACCATTTTCTTTTGTTTACTCATGCTTTTTCATTATTGTTTTTTAAATTATTACATCTTCTATCATTTTAAAAGGAGAGGAATTCTCTTTTTCATGTTAAATTTTTAATTTTATTTTATAAAAACCTTGAAAAAGTTTTATGAAAATAAAACGAAATATTGGTATATGTCCACGTTGTCAAGTTGTCAGGAGTTTATTTATGTGTTTATCAATTTTTCATTCAATTTGAAAAATAGAAATTTTTTTTGTCTCATAAAATCTAGAGTAGTTTGAAATGAAATTCACTCCATTGTAATAAACAATATAATTTAGAATCTGATAGTTGAATACTGCCATTTCTTTGTAGTTTTTTTTACCTCAAATATTGGTAAATTATTATCAATTCATTGAAATAATATGATAAATTTGAAATACATTCTTTGACAAAGAAAAAATCGAAGCACCCCGAGAAAATAGCCCGATCACCTCGAAACTAAACATGCAAATACGTCAGGACCTAATTTATAAATTATTAGAGAATCATGGCCAATAACTAAATAATGTATAGGAGCCGCAAAGCACAGGAGCCGCGCATTGAGGAGGGAATATCAAGAGAGCAGCTGGCACGCAGGGACAATTCTGGTTTCTTTGGCAGCATCCCCTGGTTATGTTTCAACAGTGATAATGTCCAGCCTCACATGGCAGGAATCTCCCAGGACTGCCTCCATAATGTCGTCTCCTCTCATATTGCTCGACCGCTGGCCAATACTATATCTTAGGACACTATCCTTGAACAGTATGCATCTTTGCCACGCCGCTTGAGTAACCGCTTGAATACGAGCCAGAGGTGGCGCTACAACGTACTGACTCCATTCGTGTAGTTGTTTTATCTGAATAAATGGCCCCACTGCTCTGGAACTGTAATGATTTCCTATACATGTATTATACATTACATAAACAATTGCCATCTCGATTAGATGATTTCTTTCGGGTGCTTCATTTTTTCTCGAAATTAAATCCATTTTAAATAAGGTTTTTTTTTTCTCTTTAAGGCTACCATTCATGACTGAATCTAAACTAGACTATTGTACTAACGGAACTTCGACAAAGAAAGTGATGGAAGATGCTCAACGTCTCTACTGGAGCAACATTCATTGTCAGAAACAATGTGTGCGTCCATGTTACTCTGACATTATTACAACCTTCATCTCAACCAAAAGCATTGTTGTTAAAGGCTATGATATTAATGTACAATTTCTGACTTCCTCGAAACTGATCTTAACTGAAATAATATCTTATGATTTCAATGCATTTCTATGTGATGCCGGTGGGAATTTGGGGCTTTTTTTAGGTGTCTGTATCCTACACATCATTGAAATGCTTGATACTTTAATTCAGTTTTGTTTTCGAAAATAGATCTCCTTATATCATTAAAAAGGTGAAAAATGTATACTACTTAATACATAACACTAGCAAAACATTAATGCTTTAATGACTAATATAAACAATAATAAATCGCAATTAAGTTAGTCAAATAATAAAACCCAAATCCTGAATATATTGTATATTAATCAAGCAAAAAATTGAAAATATTTCTAATTTGTTGTACTTTAAAAACTACTATTTTTTTCCTATAATAAACTATAATTAACTTCAATATTGAATTATTTTTTATGGCCACTTCAACTTAATAGAGTTTGTAGTAATTGTAAAAGTATTTTCACATGCTAACAAATAACACAACACAATACATTTTATGTATTTTTCTATTTTGAAGTTTTCGAAACTAAATATTGGAAAATAGAATAACAAAATAATATATTAATCATGCATTAATGTATACATACTGTAGGAAAAACAACACTTACAGTGACAACGAGTAAAATAAAAACAATAATTGTTGAAACATTTCAAAAATTCTGAAATATTCTTGTCTTTTATGACACAAATTACTATATTGATTATACTAAACAAATATTCAATATCCACTCGATAATATCTACATACGGCTTCTTGTGGAAGGTTGTGCCGTACACTATATGTTTTACAGCTTAAATTTCGTATTTATAATATTTAATGTTAAACGAGGAAATTTATATGATTCCTAGTTAACATTAGTATTATAAAAAGGAAATTTAGAAAAGCAAGTATCTTCAAAAGATCTTCCATTTTTTAAAAATAATGAAGAGTGATTCATAAAAAGTAATTATGTGCTTTTTTTTTCTTTGTTTTTAAGTAGTATTAGGCATTGCCTTCGTTGTAGAGCAAGTATATTGTTGTTCGAAAATCAGAATATGGTTAGTTTTAAGCATTCAATTTGAGTTCTAGCCTGAACTTGGCCTATAATTCTAAAAATACCAATTAAAAAATCATCAATTGCTTTTTAATAACTCAAGCATTAACTGGAATGCTTGAAAATAAAAGAACGTGATTGTGTTATTATATATTTTTAAAAATCTTTTTTGAAAATCATTTGATTTAACTTCGCAGAAATTTATTTCTTCTTCTCTTCCTTTTTCCGAAATTTCCATGATCTTGCAAAAAACATTGGATAAAAATAATTTTGAAAACGTAGAATTTTGATTGGGATCCGATAGTTTAGGGAAAAGGAATCAAACTCCGGAATAGGTCGGCGATTTTCTCGCTTCAGGCGGGTTTATTCTTCAGGCAGCCCTTGTAAAATGAGATATCTATTCATCGTTGGAGAATTATTGATATGGAGAATTTTAGCTGATCACTCATTCTTAAGTGGTCCCATTGTAGAAATACATTCGGCGTACTCATGAGCCATTAGACATTCCAAGAGGAAACAAAAAATAAACAGAAAATTTTCAGTCCTAGAAACTTTTTTCAGTCCTAGAAAGTTTTTTCAAAAGTCACCAATCTAAGTTCACAAGATCAATTTCTTTCTTTCGTATTAAAAAAAATGCTCTTAGTCTATTTTAGAATTGAAATCAATCTTTGCTGAAATTTCATCATTACATTTTTCTTTTTTCAAAAAAAATCACTTGCCTTCTTGCCATGCTAAGACAAATTGTCTTCAACAAGTAGCTTCATGAATCACTGGAAAGTAATTTGTTAAAACAATGCTAAGAAACAAAAATATAAATTAAAGTAAAAATAAAGAATAACCAAAAAAATTGACAAAATTGACTCTTTGCAATCGAAAAAAGCTTTTCTGGAATTTAGATTCAAAGATGAATGGAAATATAACAAATGTAAAACTTGATTAATACATTGACCTCCGAATTTCACCTGGTAATTTTTAAGAATTATAATAATTAAAAATTACGACAGAAGGCAAACAGTTACTTTAATTACCTTATTCGACCCATAATTATTATTTTTTTTATTCTAAATGATTTTTTCATCTTTAGGACTTTAAAGGCAGGCCGAGATTATCTAAATAAAAAACTTCAATATAATTAATTGGATGAATATTCATTCTATTAAAAAAATATCATTAGTAGTATTTTGTAAAGACACCTTCCGTAAATACCTTTAAATGATGGAATTGTGACCGGGGTCACTAATACTGGGTTTTATTTTTTTTCTTTTATATCAGAAAACAATATGAGAAAATTGAAGACGTTTTTTGGAATTTTCGTTAATGGAGATATCACTCAAGTCTAGCATTTGGTTAAATTTGCCTAAAAACATTATATCCCTGAAACAGCTGTTGAAAATACGACTGAAAATACTTGCTCAACAATCACATTACGAAACCACCAACTAATGATAACAAAATTTCTCAATGAATTTTCTAAAGTCAAATAATGTTTATCGAATTTGCTTTTGAGAATGACAACGTTACATCGCTTTATATTTGAACTCTACCAACTCTTTCATGATTTTTAATATGAATATTTATTTTATGAATTAAAGCTTTTAAGAACCATCAATTAATTCATTGGCGATAAAAATAAAGTCAAACAACAATTGTAATTAATTTCATTTTAATTTACACTACTAGGATACTCTAAAGTTACCAACGGTTCCGAATAATATTTGGAAACTTAATTTTGTTAGTTGCTTATTGTAAATAAATATGGGAATAAAAGTAATTCAAGAAAAATTAAAATAGCTTACTTTTAAAAGTATTTTATTAAAATTTTTATTACATTTTAATTTTGTCTTTGAATTTTTATTACTTCTTTAACGTTTTTAAAAAATATGGTTTTACGTGTACTGCATAATATTGGATGCAAAAATGAAGCCTTACACCTGAATATGATAAATTGACTTGACGAGGCTGTCTCTGGACGGCGAAACGTCGTGTATTTTTTATTTTTTTTTATATAAATTATTTATCATATTCAGGTGTATGGCTTCATTTTTGCATCCATCTTTAACGTTTAATTCAATTAAAAAAAAGAACTCATTATATGAAAACCAAATATTTGTTCTCTGGAAAGTCAACTACTCTCACTAAACAGAGAAATGATGTCCTTTTCATTGAAATGTTGACACAACGACCACTTCGAAAGATTAATATTGCACACAATCTACTTCTTTGATCTACTATTGTAGCACAATGGAGAAATATTTTTAAATTGCAATTGATTGAAATTGAACAATACATCCATTAAATCAATCAGTTAGATCTACGGGATTACGAAAAGAGTTCAAACGTCGATGAAGAGCTAAAACATTTCATCATTTGTGTTCTCAGAAACAAGGAAATTGCAATATATATAAGTACAGGTAGGATTTATTTATTATCTAGGTGTTATGTACACATTAGGATTAGATTTTAGTAGTAAACGGATTGTGTCAGTAGTAGTCTTCAAAGAAACGATGTATTTGAGAAACAAAATAAATAAAAAGTTGTTGATTTTTAGAAGATTTGAAAACAGTTCGAATATTCCAAAGTAACAACAAACAATTGATTGTTATAAATTATTTTTTCAAATTTATTTTATTGAAATCCATATAAGAAATAGCAAACACACTAAATTAAATTATTAAAAATATATTGATAATAGAATTCGTTCTCTTTGTCATCCAAGATTAATCATAAGATGCTTACAGAAGTTAAAAAGAAGAAATTTGAAAAGGGAGATTGATCATTGAGAATTTTATTAGAAAACAACGTAATAGAATGGCCGGTTGGGATCTAAATGCACTTCCAATCAAGATAAATTTCATAGCCCACGAAGTAGGCCATAATAACTTCCCTTAGAAACCTATGATAAAAACAGCAACTTCTCACTCCAATTTAGCTATATTTAAAGAGAATAAAAATTTAAGTGATCACATAAAATTAAAAAACTTTAAAAAAAAACAACTATCGCGCGTTTCATTCTCCTTTTTGGCGAACTTCATCAAATGGTTTCACAAAGAGAGAGAGAAGACAACAAATTATAAAGACTATAATATGTAAAGACTCTACAAATTTTCTTACATAGTAGTCTTTCACATGATTAAATATTAAAGGTTTTTCCGTGTCAATCGTATGTCCTGTATTATAAATATGTGCCACAGTATAATAATAAATTTTCCTTTTTTGATTGTGAGGTGCTCTTTCTGGCGTGTCACTAGAGATCTTTTGGATTCGCCAGTGTACAGTCATTCATTATCTATCAAGGTTGGTAATATATATCCGTTTCAACTCAGTATCGAGTTATCATCAGGCTAAATTGCGTTATAAATATTTGTCTTTAAATAATTAGTGATGATGTGGTTAGAAAGCTACTCATTGAAAGTTGTGATATTCGCATTGAATATCATTAAATAATTTACATTTACAATTAAAACTTAGATTATTTAATGACGAATACAAATGGAATTCACATATTGTCACAGGTAATATAGATTTTATAGAAAATATTAAATTAAATTTTTTTTTTAAATTTAGGTATAAATTATAGACTTCGTACAAACAAAACACAAAAACAATTAATTAATATATTTACAAAAGATATAAACAATTTCATACTACAAATCAGTTTTAAATACAACATATGTTACCAAAATTTTATAGAATGGAAACAAAATCTAATATCTAAAATCAATAATATTCAACATCATTCATATGACAGAGTTACTAGTGCTATAGATTTTAAATTATAAAAAATTAAAAAAATTATTTCTAAATATCAAGAAAATTACATTTTTACAACCATAGACAAAGCACACAACAATTTGGCTATCATTCGAAAACCATTTTATTTTCACAAAATTAAAGAATTATTAAATGATCAATCTGTTTTTTTAAAAATTACTAAAACTAAAGAATTTATTTTAAACAATTTAGATAAAAGTTTTTCAAAATTTCAATCACAATTTAAAACACTTAAATATAAGAAAATTAGAATCAATAAAAATTTAAATTATTTATTTCTAAATCCTAAAATGCATAAAAAAGGTAAATTCAGGATGATATGTAGCACCACTAATTCCATATTAAAACAGTCAAATATTATTTTACAACTATTTCTTAACAAATTACATGAAATCATTAAAAGTAAAATCAATCCAGATTTTTATTGGCTCATTAATAACCATGATGATATTATTAAATATGTAAATAATAAAAAATTTTTTAATATAATTACAGCAGATTTTGAAAATTTATTTACAAATATACCATTGAATTCTTTATTACAACAAATTAAATTTTTAATTTCAGAATTTAATATAACTAATCTATTTAATATTCCTATTAAAAAATTTCTTAATTTTCTTCAATTTAATTTATACAATAATTATATTGAATTTGATAATGAAATATATTCCCAAATTAAAGGTATTGGAATGGGAGTAAACTATAGTAGCATTCTTGCTAATTTATTTTTATTGGCCTATGAATATCAATTTTGTATTAAATTCCCTTTCCAATTCAAAATTTATAGATATATAGATGATTTGATTGTTTTTAATATTAATTTTAAAATTAATTATATAGAAGAAAAAATTTATAACAAAACTATTAACTTACAACAAACCAACATTAATACTGAATTTGTAGATTTTTTAGATTTGAGAATATATTATCATCAACAAATTCCTCATATACAATTATTTAATAAAACATTTTTATTCTCTTTCAAAATAAACAGATTTCACAAATTTACAAGTAATGTTAGCTTTAATTTATTTAAAAATATCTTTATACAGGAATTAAAACGATATCTTACCATTAATACTAAATTAGAAGATTTTTTAATCAATTTGAATTATCTTATTAATGAATTTACATATAATAATTTTCCAAACAAAGTTTTACATAGTTATATTACACAATTTCAGAAGAAATTTAAATTTCAAATTTACAAAAAATATAAAATTAAATATATTCACTATTTTATTTAATCATTTATCTTCAAAACAGGACTTGTTGTAATTTTATCATTTAAGCTATCTTATGACAACTCGGAATTAAATCCTCTATTTGAGGAAGTTTTGAGTTTGATTTGATAACTGTCATCTATTAATTTTCTATGTATAAAAGATTTTAAGGAATTTATTTTTCTATGTATGTATAAGTTATTTTTTTTTTTTTTTTTATGTACATGTGTAAAGTAAATAATTATTCTTTGTATGTATGTATGTTGAAGGAATAATTTTTTTATGTATGTATGTAATTGAAAAGAATAATTTTTTTTTTTCTCAGTATGTATTTATTTAAACAGATATATAAAAAAACGAAAAAGTATATAAAAAAAGTATATAATTTCAAAGAAAATAAAAAAGAATATAAAAATTTTAAAAAAACTTAAAAAAAGAATATATATAATAAAAGGAGCAATTTTCTTTAAATAATGCGCTATAATGACTTCTAGATTTTAGTTTAGTTTCAAAAATTTAACACCAGATGCAGCTGATGAAGTGAGAAATTCAGAACTCACAGAAACAGCTTTCTGAAATTTGTATTGGGTTTTTTTAAATTTCAGATACCTGTCCGGCTTAGCTATATATAGAAGAAAAAATTTATAACAAAATTATTAACTTACAACAAACCAATTTATTTAAAAATATCTTTATACAGGAATTAAAAAGATATTTTCTATACACTGGGTAGTCCATATAAGTATATATATCATTCATAATTTTAAATGATGAAGACATTGAAATCTTATTATACATATTTCCGATTAATGGATAATAAAAAGGTAGCTTCCAAGTTGGCCAACGCAAGCTAATGAATGCCAGAATGGCTTCACATCCATTAAATAGAACATGTAGAAAATGATGCTAACCAGCAAAGGATTCATTTGGTAGTCAGGATGTTTGCCCAGACACAGACTGACAAAAGTCCTCTATAGTCCAGCAAATAGATACCAAAAAAGGGGGATTACCTTACAAAAGGTCCGGTAGTTCTAATTTTTTGATATGTTGTCTAGGATGGTTAGTAAGTGTTTAAAATACAAAATGCAATATTCCTCGCCCGCCGCGCCCGCCGACATCTTAAAAAAAACAAAAATAATTGATACTTTCTTTAGATTTTTGCTTATAACGGCTGTTTGGTGCATTTTAGCTACGCAATGTTGTAGAGAATACAATTTCCTACAATATGGTTTTTAAATGTTGTTTCAAGGTCTGATAGTTATGGAGATAAGCAGTTTTTGAAAAAATAAAAAAAAACGCAATTTCCAGAAATTTGTAAAACTTCTAACTTTAGGACTCTGTAATTCCGGTATGGCCTATTCTAGGGAAACAAGAATCAGAATAAAATGTGTAGGGAATTTAATTAACTACAAAACGCATGTATAGTTTTAGGAATCAACCCTTCGGAGTGGGGGGTAAAAACAAAATCAAGAACAACGGAATATTGCGGTTTTTACTATTGTGACGCACTAGCCCAGCAAATAAGAGACCAAAGAGGGGGTTACCTTACCAAAGGTCCGGTAGTTCTATTTTTTTTATATGTTGTTTATGATGGTTAGTAAGTGTTTAAAATGCGAAATGCACAATTCCTCCCTCGCCGCGCCAGCCGCGCCCGCCGCCATCTTAAAAAAACAAAAAAAATTTGATACTTTCTTTAGATTTTGGCTTATAACTTCGTTTTGTTGCATTGTAGCTACAAAAGAGTTCTACGCAATGTTGTAGAGAATACATTTTTCTACAATTTAGTTTTTAAATTTTGTTTTTAGGACTGATAGTTACGGAGATATATTTGTTTTGAAGAAATAAACAAAAACGCACTTTCTGGAAACTTGTCAAGCTTTTAACTTTAGGACGCTGTAATTCAGTTGTGGCCTACTCTAGAGAAACAAGTATAAGAATAAAATGTATAGGGAATTTAATTGCCTATTAAACGCTTGTAAATGTTTTGACCCTACGGTGTGTGGGGTAAAAAAAAAATAAAAAACAACGGAATATTGCGGTTTTTGTTATTGTGACTCACAGAGTATCTAAAAAAATTCATCAATTATCTTCCAGTGTTGGCTTGAAATTGGAGTGTATACCAACCCTACTTGAGTTTCTGACATGTTACAGCGCAATGCTCATGAGGCAGGTACTGTTTCACTGGAATACCTACTGGTGAGAGCGGATGTTCAATTTAAAATATCCCACCATCACATCAGATACATTTTTTAAAGATGTAAACAAAGTAAGAACAAAAGGTAGTAATAATCATACAAAAATCGATGTTAATTGAACTAAAACTGAAAAGAAGACAAATTTACATCCGCTTCGCTCGTTTCATAGGGGGTGAATTAATGAAGTCGGGGTCTTCATTTTCATCAAATGGCGAAGTTACTCGATCGTCGTCGTCTTCGTCGTCGACGAGGACCTCATTCCTGTTGTCACATTCTTGGCCAGCACAGAATTTGCATAGGGCGGAACAATTGAGGCCCGCCTTTCTACAGCCACACGCCCCCATACAGCCAGTTGTGCATCTGCATGAGATGGTCTTAAGCAGGTTTGGAGGAGTAGCTTCGCATCTCATCCTGATGGTTTCCAGTCCTCGAGCTCCTCTACACCAGCCCCACTCGATCGGGTCTTTGAAAATCCCCATCCACTCCATGATCGGCTGGTATGAACTCAGGAAGTGGAAATGTGCTGCGTCAGTGGTCGGAGGTAGTTTAGCCAGATTGAGCTTGGTGGTACTGGTCATGAATTTGCTGTGGCGAAGTGACTCAAAGACTGTTCGTTACTGCCACCATACAGGGATACCAAGATTTTCTCCCCTGCTGCTGAAATTTCGTGGGGAGTGGCAGCAAGGTCCCCGAACCTCACCGCCTTCTACAGCAATGATGGGTCTTTCCTAAAAAGTTGGCAGAATTTATTCTTTCCAAACCCAAAAATGGTTGAAGTGATGTCGCAGCCCGATATTGTGTGCAGGAGCACGATACAGTCTCTGGAGTTGAACTTGTAGGAGGAGGAGGAGTAGATTGCTTCTGGCTGTTTCCCTCTCGCTGGTTTTTTGAGCATTGCTGACCGCAGGTGTTGTGCCAGTCAGCAGGACGAGTAGGTCAATGTCTTCACCGACAATGACGACGGCGTCATACTTAGGGGAGAGGCATTTAGCTGTGGCAACTATCAACCTGTCAGCATCTTCAGTTTCATGTCAGAAACTCAAGTAGGGTTGGTATACACTCCAATTTCAAGCCAACACTGGAAGGTAACTGGTGAATTTTTTTTAGATATTCTGTGCGTCACAATAAGAAAAACCGTAATATTCCGTTGTTTTTGAAATTTTTTTTACCCCACACTCCATAGGGTCAGAACATTTACATGCGTTTTATAGATAATTAAATTCCCTACATATTTTATTTTGATACTTGTTTCTCTAGAGTAGGCCATAACTGAATTTCAGCGTCCTAAAGTTAAAAGTTTGACAAGTTTCCAGAAAGTGCGTTTTTGTTTATTTCTTCAAAACAAACATATCTCCGTAACTATCAGTCCTAAAAACAAACTTTAAAAACTGAATTGTAGGAAATTGTATTCTCTACAACATTGCATAGAACTCTTTTGTAGCTATAATGCACCTAAAGGAAGTTATAAGCCAAATCTAAAGAAAGTACCAATTTTTTTGGGTTTTTTAAGATGGCGGCGGGCGCGGCGGGGGTGGAATTGTGCAATTTGCATTTTAAACACTTACTAACCTTCCTAGACAACATATAAAAAAATTAGAACTACCGGACCTTTTGTAAGGTACCCCCTCTTTGGTCTCTTATTTGCTGGACTAGTGCATCACAATAGCAAAAACCGCAATATTCCGTTGTTCTTGATTTTGTTTTTACCCCCCACTCTGTAGGGTTGATTCATAAAACTATACATGTGTTTTGTAGGTAATTAAATTCCCCACACATTTTATTCTGATACTTGTTTCCCTAGAATAAGCCATACTTGAATTACAGCGTCCTAAAGTTAGAAGTTTTACAAATTTCTGGAAATTGCTTTTTTTTTATTTTTTTAAAAAGTGCTTATCTCCGCAACTAAAAGTTCTAGAAACAACATTAAAAACCATATTGTATGAAATTGTATTCTCTACAACATTGCGTAGCTAAAATGCACCAAACAGCCGTTATAAGCGAAAATCTAAAGAAAGTATCAATTATTTTTGTTTTTTTAAGATGGCGGCGGGCGCGGCGGGGGAGGAATTGTGCATTTTGCATTTTAAACACTTACTAACCATCCTAGACAATATATCAAAAAATTAGAACTCCCGGACCTTTTGTAAGGTAAAACACCTCTATTCGTTGGACTACTATCAAGAAAAGCGAACTATCGGAGATTCTGGGACACTAGAAGTGTTACCCCAGGTTCACGAGCAAAGACGTCATGACTTGCAACAGATGGAAAGATTTATCAACATTTATCAACACATTATGTCTCACATGACCGGCGAAGATATCGAGATGGTCGCTTTCACAACAGCTGGAGAGATCCCAACAGTTGCTGGCGAGATCACTATATCTTACACCCTTGGGAAGTTTTTGCGAAAGATTACGTGTACAGAACAGGATTTGGCAACAATGCATAATGCTATGATGTAATGAAATCAGAGAAACTTCCTAACATCAGTTTATAGAACCATTATCAGACATCGACAGTTGTGCATTGGCATGAACGGATACCTTTTATCTATGAGACTCTTAGAGTAGGAGACACGTATCCTTTAACATTCCATTTCTTTCATTTTTATCGTAGTATATACTACGAATCTTTCGCTTTCATTCGTGTGACTTTATTTGGTTCATATGCCTCGATAAAGAACTAAATCCATTGAAAAAGCGGTGATGTTTAACTTTAAGCACCATAGCGACATCTTTGCGAAGTTTGAACACGTTTTTCTCGAAACTAACTTTTGGCGTATGCGCCTTTCCTAATCTAGAGGTCTCATATTCTGTGAAATGTTTGGAAATTCGATTGAATTTGTTTCTTTTGCACCTTGAGCTAAGTGTGAAAACGATTGTGTTTCCTGGGGTTATCAGAAAAATTCAGTTCTGTGGTCTGTTTTCCAAAAATTAAAGCGCCATTTAATTGATAACAATAAAAATGTCATTAGCACACATATTTTCGCTCAGAATCTGCCATCAAAGTCTACATCATTCATTAAATAATGAAAAATCAAAGAGGCTAACACTTACTTGGGCCATGCTGAATGTATAAATTCGTTCAATTGGAGAAATTCAATGTTCCATAATCAAACATTAGAAAAATTAATTTAGATATATATCGCACTTTTATTTTTCTGATTTGTTTGATAACACAATGTTGAATTCCTCTAAATTAACGAATTTTAAACAATAAATATTAATTTCAAATGTGTTAAATTTGTAATTGCAGTGATAAAGAAATGTTAATCTGAAATGAACCAAACATTAGAAATTCAATTTATTTATAGATAGTACTTTTATTAATAAGTACTTTTATTGATAGTACTTTTAATAATAACAGTTAATATTAATTTGGAATGTGTTACATTTGTAATTGCAGTGATAAAGAAATGTTAATCTGAAATGAACCCAACATTAGAAATTAAATTTATTTATAGATAGTACTTTTATTAATAAGTACTTTTATTGATAGTACTGTTAATAATAAAAGTTAATATTAATTTCGAATGTATTAAATTTGTAATTGCAGTGATAAAGAACTTTAATCTGAAATGAATCTTATCACGAAAATCAAGAAGATTCTTTTTTCAAGTAATAGAGAACAAAACGACCAAAACGAGAGTCAGGACACAGAAATAAATCTTCCAATTCCAGGGTTAGAAAACTTCTTTTATCTTGATAAACCTTGGTTTTATAGATATTTTTGGCTTTTTCTTGTGATTGCAGCTATTAGCCTGTCTATTTTCCAAGCCAAAGGCAGGCTAGTTTACTTACTTGAAGGAAATATTCAGGTCATAACTGAAGTTGAATTATTTAATGAAATACTTTTACCGTTAGTTACAGTATGCGTCGATGAACGTACTCTAACTACAAAATTGAGAAAAAGATTAAAATATAAAATACATTATAATGAAACTTTACCTGAGATCATCGGTTCAGAATTTGCACCAACCGCTGAAGATTTGTGGGATGTTTGGAATCCTATAGATGACATCAACTTGACTGTAAGTATTTCCAGTTTGTTTCCTTTCGATGCATTATTTATCTTATTTGTACAATTCTAGCTCGTAGTTCTCTATAAATGTGAAAATTTCAGTAAACTTGTAATCCTCAAACTCAGAATTGTTTGTTCTTATTGTTTTGAAAGTTTCTGAATCAATAAAATTTAGAATTATCAACATCATGGAAATTTAATGAATTTAAGTAATATAATCGCAGTCGATCTACGAGCTTTCGATAATTGCTAGCTAGTAAGCCTAGCCTATCAATTGATATTTTACTTATATAAACTTAATAAGATAAGAAGGCATAAAAACGCACACAAATATCTTCTTTTCTTATTATATTATTTTTAACGCACGTTAAATTGTCTATTATACATTATTATTACTTTTAGACTTACAAAAGTAAATATTTAGATATAATACATTACTTATATAAATAAAGTAAAAAATTACTAACCCATTTAACTGTGCTATGTTTCGTTGTTGGAAAAGTAAATGTATAATAACAGATAGAAAGGTGATTTCTTTGATCACCAGTATATTGGAATATTCTAAAGATGCAATTTGTAAATCAGGATTTCCAATAAAGTAGCTTTTTATTTAATTTTAAATTTTATATATTTAAAGAAATTGTATTTTATTTGAGTCTGTTTCTTCTTTAAATTCCCAAATTAAATGTTTTTTCTTCAAATCAAGTTTTCTTTTAATGTTTTTAAAGGATTTGTATATATTCCATAGAGAGTATAGCATGGCGGTGGCCTAATTCATTCCATGCCAGGACCGGGATTCGAATCAAGATTCAATCTGTCAAACAAGTCATTCGATTATGCTTAAATGTTTCCCGATCATATTAGTTAAATTCACATTTTTTAAACTTTATTTTTTGTAAAGATAGATATTTCAAACAACATAAAACTGTGATCTCCTTCATATATGTACATCACTATTTAACCCAAGTGATTTATTTTGACATCTTCCTGAAATTTAAACTTAAATAAGACAACTAGTTTATTAATAGCCAAAGTCCTAAAAAACAGAACTCAAAAGATTCTGTGTTGTTTTATGCTTTTTTTTTTTTTTTTCCTTTTTTTTTTTTTTTGGTGAAGGGTCTTTTATAGGAACTATCTTGAACATTCAAATACCATAGACGCTCATTAGCCGAAAATTATTTTTAAAAATTATTTAATTTTTATTAAAAGGGTTCAATTAATATTTTATTTTTTTTGTAGATATAACAGTAATTTTTCCCAATTGATTTACTGTATCTATTTTTTCAACAAGAGTAATAATCTGCTCAATACTTCTAGTTATTTTTTTATATTTTGCATTTTAAATACTTCCCGAGGCCGTATTAACTTCACTATTTATTTTAATATCATGAGGCACTAAATTAAAGAATATTTAACCTTTTTAATTTAATGTAAATACACATAGAAGAAAGAAAAATCAAACTCTAAGATAATGATTTAACGACCGCTCAAAATGAAATAGAGTAACTACACAAGTAACATTGGGTAGCAGAGTAATTAGGATAAAATCCATCTCGTGTTCGGCTTTAGTGTGTAATATTCTACAACCTGTGTCTAGTAATATTCTACAACCTGTGTTTAGTAACATTTTACAACCTGTGTCTAGTAACATTCTATAACCTGTGTCTAGTAACATTCTATAACCTGTGTCTAGTA